>VYXC01009349.1:299755-318852 GCA_013397175.1 Platysteira castanea | reverse complement strand
AAAGGTCTCTGTGAATAGGAGAAAAGAAAAGCCCCAGAGGTATAGACTTCTGCAGTGACAAATTAACTAGCAGAACAAAGCACAACATTTCAAAGGACTTTCTGAGGTTTTAGGGGCTTTACTCAGGGCGAATGTCTCCCATTGTTTTTCAATAAATGCACTGTGTTCCTCTAAAATTTGTCCCCTGTGTATTACATTGTGATGACATTCATGTGTAGCATTGGGTTTGGCTAAAATACACTTATTTATTTGCCAGCTACTTAACTTTTAAGAGGACCTAAAGTTTGAGTCAAAAGGAAGAAAAAGTCTCAGTTTTCAAAACTTCCAAAAGTCCTTGCACATGCCTGGCCTCTCCTAGCATAAATCAAAGTTCTTCCAGTCATCAAGCCCCTCATGCTGGGAGATGACCTGGGGGATCAGGCATGGTTTCCTAGCCTTTAAGGATGTCACCATGCACTTTGGAGAAACACTTCCCATATTTGACTTGGGACAATTTCATATTTAGAAAGAATTCCAGAATCACAGACTTACCCTGAATGTCATATCCTCCACATGCTGGGGTTTTTCCTGGAACACGGGTGACTATAATCCTCTGCCAGACCTTTCATAATCCTCTGTCAGACTTTTCATTCATCCCCTTGGATCCACCCAGCCTTGGTTGTTGCCATACATCACACAGTGACCAAAATGTTTTTCAGAAAGCATGTCTCAACATTTCCAGCAAGAATGCTTCATCACAGTTTCTTTGCAAAGTGATGCTGCATGTGGCCTTGGCCCTGTTAGTGGTGCAAAAGCCAGAGCACCATACGCATTTGCTAAGAAAAGGGGTGAGGCTCTTCCTCATCAGCTGTTGTCCTTAAAAGCAAAGGTGCTGCCAGTGCAGCACTGTTCTCAAGCAATCCTCACTGGCCTTCCCCGCCTGCCAGAAGCACAAAATTATGCAATCCTTTCTTTGCAGCTGCTATTTGAGCAACTGTGTAATGTCTAGACTCTCTTCTCCCTTGTGTGAGCTCAGAGGCATCACTTTGCCCCAGTCCAAGATCCTGCAAGGCTTGATAAGAGACCTGTGACCCTTCTTGTGTGCCAGCCAAGAATCAATCTGTCAATCTGATCCTCCAGCATAGGAGGATTTAGGTTGTCTCATGCAGTACCTCATGTTGAACTGGGCAAGAGAAGGGAAGGGCTAATGAAGACCTGCTGTTTTGTGGCAAAGTCTCTGCTGTTCTCTCTGACACTGTAGTACCTGCCTGTGACAGTGCACAGCCTCCAATGATGTCTGTGTGGGATGAGACACAGTCCTTTGCCTCCACCCTGCGACTACTTGGCCTCAACATCAGCGCTGGGGGAAAGGAAGAGGGACGCGTAACCAGAGATGAAACTGGGTGTGTCACTGGTATAGCACAGATCACGTGTGGCAAGAAAGGAGTTAGCACAGGCAACGGTTAAGAAGGAAAGTGAGAAACAAGCCCATTCACAGCAGACAGAGAAGGGGAAAGAATCTGAAAGATGCGGAGTTGACCAGGGATGTGGGGAGAAGCTAAGTCTGGCCTTGAAAGATGAAGGCACTAGATAGGCTGGAAGCAGGTCCAGACCAAGGGGACCGTGTTAATGGGAAAAATCTGTGCTTGCTAGTGTCTGGCTAAAAGAGATTTGGTGTGGTTACCCTAATCTCATCAGCATATGCAACCACCATGCCTGCTCTGTTCAGAAATGGCATCTCTGCAGCCAAAGCAGGCTCACCTAGACTTTCACACCGTGTGGCTGCACATCATATATTTGCAATGCTGCCTACACTGGGTGAGGTCAGGAACCCACTCTGAACACCACTGCAAAATATGAGCAGCTAACTTCTTCTCAGCAAAAGTTCAGAGGGTGGTGTTTGCAGGACAGTTAAAAAGCATAATCTGGGGGTCTCAAACTGAAGAACTAAGGACCAATCAAGAGTTCTTAAAGTCAGAGGAAAGTCTTTTAGGACAAAACTTACATCACAGCTTGTGACTTTTTTTGTCATCCTTGTGCTGGCAGTCTGAGTCTGCTTCCAGCCTGCTGCTTCAGGAATGCTCTTTAACCCTTTGTATGGGATTACACCTATAGTATGGAGGCATTAATCTATAAGTATCCACATCAGTCACTGGAGCAACCAAGAAACTGTGAAACCAGTTCAAGAGGCAAAGAGTAAAACTTGACAGAATAATAGCTTTTCTATTTAGTAGCTGCTGTCCTGTAAGTTACCATTTTAGTACTATATTGAGAGTGTGGGAAAAGAAATCTAGCCAGAAAATCCCTGACTGTTGGGGCTCAAGGTGCAGGAGCATTTCCCTGGTGGTGAGACAGCAGAACCAGAGGGCACAAGGCTCACACAGTGCTGGTGGGACAATAGAACAGCAATGCATAGATCTAGTAGATTTTCATCCCGTTGTACGTAGCTGGTGACCTGGGGGCCAATGTGCAGGGCTGGTGCCCCTGACAGGGTTTTCCAGAGGACATCCTTTGCCCCAGCAGTGTGGCCATTTAGGGTATGAGGCTCTCCAGTGCCACCCAGCATGGTAGAGGCTATATCACACACACAGCACTCGTGGGGAGCAAACCCTGACACCCGAGTGAAGGAGAGTTCTAAAATGTCTGCCAAGGTGCCAGAAAATTTTTTGTAGTGATACAGCTTAATTTTTAAGTTTATATGCATTGCAAGCATATTACACAAGTAAAGTAACACCTGTAATAATTTTAAAAAATATATAAATTGTTGATCAATTGAATTGAAGAAGTGATTTACAGAGATCTGTTCCACTTCTTTGCAGAGACATGGATTAATTTCACAAGGCTTTGTACTACTACTGGGAGTCATCTACAGAAGCCTCTTATGTGTAGGTTTTGCTGTGCATCAAATATTGATTCTACAGAATCTCATATAAAAACTGGCAATTAATGAAAATTTAAGGAAAGTCTCCTGATTTTAAGTTGGATCCTTATTCAATCTTCAGAAAATCATTCTGTAATACTGTGTTAAGTGCCTGATTTTATCTAAAAGCTATTACTTTTTTAAAGTCAGTTAATAGAGATCATAGAACATTGCTGAGTTAAACCCTTCCAAACACTAAGAAAAATAAGTGAGGTCTTAAAAAGCAAAATGCAGTCTGGGACAAATTTTCAAGAAATATTTTGAATAAAATGCGTCTATTATAAGTACTGATAATTCATAGGAATACACCATGGATAATCTTCTTGTTTAATTACACTTCTATTTAAAATCGTTCAAATCTACCTGAGTTTGGACTACTAAAACATCTGCAGGAAGGTTTCGCATTTGAGGAAAGACAAGATAAATGGGATACAGTGGTGCAGTGACCATTTGCTGATCTGGAAAATAACCTCACCTGGTCCAAAATGCAACATTCCTTTTAAGATCTAGTCCCTGGCAATGGCAAGTACAAAGGTTGAAGTGACTCACTCTGCATGACAATGAGACACTTCAGGCACATATCTGAAATTGTGCACCTTATTTACCTCCAGTGAACTCACTCTTTCAGCAAGACATTTCTGTGGGCCACGGCATTTTAATTTCCAGGAAGAGAGACTCATAAGAGCAATACATAGAGTACGTGCATGTTACTGAACTAGAGACACTTTTAGGAAAAGTTGAGGATGAGGTTGGGAGATAACAACCAAGTCAAAAGCAGACCAAGAAGTTCAATTATGTTATAAGGTCATTTTGAAGGGAAAATTCTGTGTTGAAAAATGGCTATTGCTGTGTGAGTTGCCTTCTGAGCCCCTATGCTGGCTAAGGAAACAGACGCAGAATTATCTGCTTCCTTTGCACATGCTCTCCACTAAAAGGACAGGACTAGGTCTCGGATGTTATTTACTGTCAAACTCCCAGAGACTAAGACATTCATTTCCAACCGAGTCAAGCTAGTGCTGGTTGAAGACACTTCATGGAAAATACTAAGACTTGGCCCCATTTTTGACCCATGTGGAGGATCACAACCCTTAAGAAATATTGTTCTGTGATGTGAAATTACATGCTTTAAATATCTCTTTCGAGCACACAGTCTTAAGACGCTTCCATAGCTCAAGAAATCAGTATCTGGCAACTGGATAATACTGGCCAATAAAAACTATTAAGATAATTGGTCTCGGGCCTTTTTGTCTCATCATTATGAAGTTTCACTGGAAAGGTTTGTTTTCCTATAACAATTTTTTTTGTCAAGGCATGTTCTCTTTGGGTTTTTTTAATGCATGATCCTGAATAGTCTGGTGTGAAACCACAAGGGTATCTACCCACAGGCTCTGGCAGATAGTGCTATTCCTCATAGCTGAAGAGCCAGGTCACTGATAGCACAAGAAAAACCATGGAAAAATTAACACAAATCAATATGCCTACCAGGAGAAATAAAATGTTGACTGTTGGGACACTAGTTCCTACCAGTCTGCCATTTTAATAGCACACAGGAAAAACTGCAGAGTTGACTTGTACTGAATGGGTCCTACTTCTGTAGTCTTCATCTGTGATGTGCCTGGCAAAACAAGGCCACAGCCTCTCTGACACTGAATATAAAGCTGCTGAAAGCTTTGTGCAAGTCCTCACTAAGATTTTTCATGAGCTGTTTTCATGCCTCCCGTTCTGATTTCCTCCACAAAGAGATAGAGAAAAAATCCATTATTTCAAAAGCAATGAATCTGGTTTGTTTCTATATTACTGTTTATTTTATGACAGTGTAACAAAGCCTGTAAATGTTGTTAAGCCAGAGTCAGTATTAGCAATGGAAATAATTACTACCGCTTTAACTGACGTTTTGTTAATGTTACTGTAGCGCTGTCTCATGAGTCATGACAGGATGGAAATTAATTTGTCACTGCTGTAGGTCTCTTTCTTTACTATAAAGCAAGTTTCTCCTCCTACATTCATCTGCTCTCGTGTCTGCCGTAGAACTAATAAACCGAAAACATGCTTGAACATCCTTGTACATGCTGCCTTTCTCGTGGCCAAGGCATTTTAAGTGTTGTTTTCCTTAGGTAATGGAACAGTCATGTGAAATTGAGGCCCTGGAGAAGGCATCTCTGAAAGTCACATAAAGGCTCTGGACTCCTTTAGACTTTGAAAAAGTGTATTTTTAGTGTCTTCACAAAGAAATTTGCATATGAGGACTTCATGGTATAAAAGTTGTGCTTCCTATCAATTCACAGCATAGCCAGCTGACCTCTGTCCCAACTCACCCGACAGCATGGCAGTGTATGGAGCCCCTGTTGGCTCCCCTTGGCAGCCAGCATCCTTTCCAGGTTGTCACCACCTTGGGATTCAAAGGCTTCTTGACAATAAGTTATAATACAGTGAAACTATATGAAGAATAAGCAAGATGAATCTTCTGTCTGGTGACCAGAGAAGGTCCTTGCAGTGGTTAGGGCTGGGGCATAGGCCATACGAGGGATGGCAGAGGGTGCTGGGCTGGTTCAGCGTGGGGAAGAGGAGCGGAAAGATGGACCTTATGTCCAGTCATTATGTGGTGCACAAGAGGCAAGAGATATGATTTGCAAAAAAGTTAATTTTGGTTTATTTACTAAGAAAGAGTTTTCACTTTGAGGGTGGTCAGTCACTGGAAGACAGGCTTGGAGACACTGCAGGATCTCCAGGCTTGGAAACACCAACACTTTCATGGCACAAGGCACACAGTAACCTGTTCTAATGGATCCTGCTTCATGAAGGGGGTTGCACAGCCAGAGGTCTCTTTCCATCTGAGTTATTCCATGAGTTAATGAAGGCTTTGGAAGGTTTGTTGTTTTATTTCTTTGTCTGAAGAACTGGCTTCTAATTCCTATTAAGTTTTTCTGCTTTGGATTTAGCAAACTCACAATGTTTCAAGCAAAATCTTAGCCCAGGTTTCCATATAAGCATTTTTATTCTAAAAGCTCCAGTAGGAGAAAATAGGTAGTCTGATACAAAAATATAAAAGAAAATTCCTCTCCACTTTTTCTTTGCCTGTTCAATTTGTGCAGCAATTTTGCCTTTATCTGTGGATAACTTCAGCCTTTCTTCAATACACCAACACTGCAGCAGCCTGGTCAGTTTTTAGGTGGTGGCTTAACCTGCATTTCCCAGTGTGGATTATGACTGAGACAGCTGCAAACTTAGCTGACTTCATCCGGCACTCTCCAGATTGCTTCCAACCTCTCTAAAGAGTGACTAAATAAGAGCTAAACTCTTTCTACTGAAAAGCTTTTTCTCATTTGCAGAGCTGAAAGAAGCCTTTCTCCATGGTTAAGGGATTTATATTTTATAAACTAAATTTAGCATTTACTGAAATTTAAATTTGTTGTAAGTTGGAGGAGTGTACTTTAGGGTGTTTTGTGATATTTTAATGTCTGAAAGTGATGCAGTCAGAAAAACTGTAAAAAATTAGACTTAAAATGAAAAACAACTTTTCTTGAAAACATACCTCAGCCATGAGGAAGCCTAAGGCTCTCATCCACATGTGTAGGAATCCAGCTTTTCCCAGAAATCCCTGGGAAAGTGTACCTACTTTCAAGCGTGCCTACTTTCTGTGACCAGTGATGAATCACAGCCAATAGCTTTCCTGCCTTGTACTCCAAGGGTAAGATCTGAGTCCACCACACACCTCAGCCTGCTCCCTTCACCCAGGCTGGTGCACTGCTGCCTTCCCCGACCACCTTTCAGAAGGTGGCAATTCCCTCTCAGCACTGTGCTTATGCTCTCATAGCAACTTGGATGTACAGCGTATGCACCCAGCCGTGAAAGGACCCGTGCACAAAGGAAGTGTCAGTCACTTTTCAGAGACTTCAAACATGTAGTTTAACACTGAAATGTTTCATTGTGCCAGGATGTGCTTTGACAATACACAGAGGAAGTAATGGTGGGCTTTCCGTCTGCAAGCTCCACTTTTTCAGGTGAAATTTCAGCTCTTGAAACCAAATCCTGTTGTGAAACTCCTTCCAGAGGGCTTTCTGTGAGACTGATGCATATTCCATAGGTTCTGAAAGAATACAATACCCTCTTCATGACACGAATATACTGCACCACTTTACTCATTTCATCATGGCTGTCTGGTTTTAAGCACTGCAGAAGTACAGATGTGTATTTCAGACTTGAGAAAAAACAGGACTCTGATAGTCTGCATGATACACTGGTCTACAAGAAGTCTCTCTCTTGTGTTAAACAAAAAAGTCTTATCAAAGAAGGACCTGAGGAAACAGCTACTCACCTTGGGGGTTAGGAGGGGTTGGCATGACTTTTTTTCTGTCCCAGTAGCAGTTTCACTTAATTCAGTTCTATTAGAAAACGTTTGGACTTGAGGGCTTGTTCCCAAAAATGCACCAAGTTTCTCTAACCACTGCCTGAGAAAGCCATGACCATCATGCCAGTATGTTACTCACAGTATTCACAGTGACCCCAGATTAAGACCTGAAGAGTATTTTCTCAGATTTACTGAACAAGATGCCAAAGACTTGGTAGAAAACTTGAAAAGATATCATATCCTGGCTATGTCCTCTCTCTTCCTCCTTGTCTATAATCTTCAATCTCTTGCCCCATGGCTTTCACAGCATATCTTTTCCTAACTGAATGGGTCTCATCATTTTTCAAAATAAGACAGAGCAGAAGTAAAGGAAAGCTACAATTCTCTTTCAGTAGATGTTGCATGTTAGCATCTGGACTGACCATATGCAGAATGCTATGCTGCAGTGCCAGTGGAAACCAACAGTGCACCTACATAACACATGAAGATTTTCTCAGCTAAGTGAGAAAACCTGGATTTTTCTTGTAGATCGTACATGATCTCTATTGGGACTTGGCACAAATTGCAAGAGGTTTAAAACAAACAGAATTTGTCTCCCAACAGGTTATTCAGGAATACCTTTTCTTGCATCCTTCAAATACAGAGAGGTTTAGCCAGCCTTACAGACTGAAGAAGTAGAGCACATGCAGCCTCAGACAGTTACTAAAGCTCTTGAGACATCTGTCTGTCAGAGCTGCTTTTCTTTTTCAGGGATGTGTGGATTCTATCACTGAATGACATATGAAAGGCTGTCCAGTGTGTTATTCAACTCAAGGAGAGCTCTTCTGCAAGTCTGACAAGGCAAATAATTAAGTTCTATTTGTCACCTTTGATCTTATCAACTTAGTAAATATTCTTCTGGGTGGGAGAGGATGGGTTGACTGCCTAAGATATAAATAAGGTCTGAGATGGTCCCTATTGCTCCCTCAAGTTGTCTGTGAGCAAGCAGTGTGCTCTTTGTGAGTATCACTTCTTGGTTTCTCTGACATACTCACTTTGTGTGTTAGCAGCACTGATTTATGAGATGGGGGAAGTCTGGTTTTGGGCAATTCCATGGAGGTCATTAAATCAAAGGCACAAAACACTTGTCAAATGTTACCAGTATTCAACCAATAAAATCTGATACAGGTATGACTCAGTAACCTAGGTGTCATGAGCATTTTCAGTAAACACCAGCCCTGATTTTCATCTTTTTCTGGATTCTCTTTACTTGGAACCCTTTCACGGAATATAATCTATGGAGGGCAGGAAAACTGCTAAATTCTAAAAATAGCATGGTCACTGCGTGATATTCTCCATGAGTAAAATACAGTTGCATTTATGCTAGTAGCTTTCCAATGTGAGTATTTAATTCTCCAGGAAGAATCCTGCTCCTAAACCATGTCATATAAGCCATGTGGGGAGTGGCTGAGGTCATTCGGTCTGTTCAGCCTGGAGGAGATTGGCAGAAGACCTCATTGCAGTTACAGCTTCCTCCTGAGGACTAGAGGAGGGGCAGGCACTGATCTCTTCTCAGTAGTGACAGTGACAGGACGCACTGTCCTGGGAATGGCCTGAAGCTGTGTCTGGGGAGGTTTAGGTTGGATATCAGGAAAAGGTACTTCACCCAGAGGGTGGTTCTTCCCCAGGGACGTGGTCACAGACCAATGCTGACAGAGCTCAAGAAATGTTTGGACAATGCTCTCAGGCACATGGTGTGATTCCTGGGGATGATGCTCTGCAGGGCCTGGACTCAATGAACCCTGTGAGTCCTCTCCTACTCAGCATAATCTGTGATTTTGTGTAAATATTAACTTCTGAGTGGGAAATAAGCAACGTTAGACTGTCTTCAGCACAGTTTAAAACTATCTCCAGCGGCTTGTTCTTTGTGAACATACTGACATCTCGTGGTTCCATCTGAAACTGACTGGTTCACGTTCAGAAGAGATGTTCCCACAAGGGATTTTCTGTAAGTTGCATTATTTTGGCTGATTCCAAGACGGTAAAAAAATACATGTTAAACTTGAAAAGAAGGGGTTTTTTTTAAAAAACAGCTGATTCTCAAGTGGCTGAACAGACTGTGAAACCCAGAGCACTGGAGTTCAGGAATTCATAGTTTCTAGCAGAGCCACAGACAGTGAGACTCAGATCTGTTTCCATCATTCACTGCACTGTCTTCAGATAGAGGGAGGTGAAGTGATTGTGGGGGGGGTGCTGACTCAGGGTGACCCAGCCTTGTCCTTCTCCCCAGGCCCCTGGGGCAGTGCACACAGGCACTGACACAGACCACTGCTGTGACCTTGCTTACCAAGAACATCAGTTCTGTTCATGCCAGAGAGCATTTCCAAATGTTGACTAAATCAAGAATAAGGACAGCTGAGTAACATGTGAAATTCAGGCCACAAAACGTCACTTGTGTCACTAAAAATCTCAGCTTCTCTGTACAAGGAGCTTTAACAAAGTCTGTGTTATGGCATTTATGGAAGCTGTAATGAAAAGGAATAGACCAAGACGTGAAGAGGAAAGGCAGCAGGACACAATGTTTGGCTCTGGGAATTATTAATTTGTCATGGAGCTACTCCAACTCAGTCATGCAAGCTGTTTCTTCTGGGCTGCATGAAAAAAGACCTTTTTCTCATGGAAGTGGTAGTCACAGGGAGTGGGGGAAACAAGTAACAGGAATGCTCTTAACACCCACAAAGATTAGGTGATCAACTTCTACCTCTGTCAAGCAGTGAAAAGTGGACTAGATGTTCACAAAACAGTCCTACATTATGCATGCAAACTACATGTGACAACAGCTGTTATGTCCTTCCATGGAGCTTGTGGCTGAACAGCAGCACTCTGCAAAGGCAAAGCCCAAGGAGCCTAGAGTCCCTCCCCGTGGGGCACAGTGCACCCCTCACGGGTCAGTGTGCCACATGCACAGTAGCAAACTACTACGCAGGCAGCTGCTCTGCCCCTTCCCTCGCTTCCTTCCACCACTGGCCCCGGGGAAGTTTCCTCCAAAACACGTCCAGCCAAAATATGCTCATCTAGAGACTGGCTGACATTTCTAAACCCTCTCTCTGCTTGAGACAGAAGGAAGGTAACCATGTTAGGGAAGTAACCATCTCAGCATGCAAACAATTGCTGAGACAGGAAAGTTTTGTCCCTTACAGTCTTTTTTTAGAGACTCAGTTTTTCCTTTGCCTTAACACAATCATACTGATGTCTCTTTGGAACAAATTCTCTAGATTAATTTCTCTGTTGATTCAGCATCACTTCTTTCTTTTGATATAATGTCTAACCGATTCTGTGAAGGCACTGAGACTAGTCAGTGTGCTGAGGAGCAGGTCCAGTATTTATCCCTGGCCATCAAAACATGCAGGAATGTCTTGCCTAAAGCCAAGGTAGCCTTTGTGGATAATTAGGTATGAGGCTTAGTCTGAGGCTCAGGCTGTAATTACCATCCACATCTCTGTAGTGATGCCTGTTACACTGCAATTTATATTCCCTCTGAGACACCCTTGTTACTGTGGGGGGCATGGTACGGAAGGAAAACTGCATGAGGCAGAGTGGTTGTACAGTGTAGTACAACTGTTACTTGTTCATTTCAGTGCCTCCTGAAAAAGAAAAAAAAAAAGAGCAAAAAAAAATCCCAAGCAGAGATCTTGTGAGGGATACTATTCCAGTTTTCATGTGAGCTCAGAGATAATACTGCATTGAATGGTTAGTTACTTCTTTTACTAGCCAGAGGACATTGCCCCCTTCTCCTGGAAAGAACATTCCAGCTGGGCACTGCTAAAATTATCTTCATGGCTGGAAAGCTCAAAGTATTTACAGCAGAGGAAAAGGCTAGAGATTGTACCTCTGGTCATTTCTGTTAATGCTTAGGGTGCATTGTTCTCAATGTTAGCCTTTCAGGAGCTATGGAGAGTGTTTTACTCTAAGTAAGACCCATGCAGCAATCCTCAGGAAGATCTGTGCAGTGCCTTAGTTCATGCAGGGTCTGCTGCAGTTTGGTTAGTTTGGGATGAGTTTTCCTTAGAGCACAAGAATTTGCAGCCTTCGAGAAATGTAAGCAACATTTGATAGGAATCTTTGGAGGATAGGAAGATTTCCCTCAAAAACATGAGACTTCACTTCTTACAATCTCCATTTATAACACGTCACAAAATCGATGCCAGCCTCTCCTGGCTTTCACTCCCAGCTTGGCTGCACCTTAGTGATGCCCACAATGAGAGGCTCTGGCAGAGCGCAAGGCCACCCACAGCAAATGCTGCCGTGTGTGGGCCCCTTTGATCCTGATAGCAGGCTGACTTTGTGACAGAGGGAGCAACAAGCAAATGTCAAGCTGTCAGCTCTGACCAGGAATAAGCCTTCTGGGAGAGGAGGGCACAGCTGGGTGGAGAGGGTACCCTGCAGGCTTGGCCTCTCTTGGAACTCTGAGGTGCTCTCCCCAGCTCTGTAATGTCATCTCTCTCACCCTTCCCTAACTGATCTCAAAGACTTGTGAGGATAGGGATCAAAGTAAAATTTTTATAAAATGTTGCTTCAATTCATAAAGTCCCTGAGAAGTAAAAAATAAGAGCAGCAAATAGAAGTCACACAAAATTGGGGCTGGGAGAAGATCTTATCTGCTTCAATGGATTTTGAATCAGCCTTTGAAAGCCTCTTCAGAACTATCTCTTACCCTTACTGCTTTCAGCATCCTTCTCTGTCCCTTCACCTGAAATGTTGTGACACCAGCTATTCTGATGGATATTTCTGCACATGCATCTACCTGGTCCTCAAATACAGGGCCACTTCCTATGGCTTAGCTGTGATGGAAGTGGTAACAGATGCTGCAACCAGGCAAACAGAAGAGTGGACAAGAAAAGAAAGGAACAAAGTATTTTCCCATCTCTTCAGCTGACAAGATTGTCTATTCATCTACCATTCTGAAATGGAGAGGAAAACTTCCAAGAAAGAGCAATACTGGGCTGAAACAGACGCAAAGTATTATTGACCTTTAAATGAAAATGATTATTTATGGATTCAGATTTTCTTTGGATAAACATAATGTTAAAAGTGTTGAAATGGCACAGTTTGACAGCTCTTGCTTTAAAACATCTATTTTCTTGCAATCTGGAAACAGACTAATCTTTCTGGAAAAGATTCCATGGGAAAATGCCTCTTGTTGTCTACTCTGCAGTATACCACTTTACCCTGCCTCTCGAACCATGAGGACACATGAGATTATGCCAGCAGGCAGAAGTGGCTAGCTGCTTGGTTTATTGACTTTCTTTGCTTCATTTGTGCTGCTTATTTCAAATCACTTGTGAGTGTAATGAAACTAATGATCTCAGTAACTGCTGGTTGCTCAGATTCTGCTCAGAGCCCTTGCGCACCAAAGCAGCTTCAAATGTCAGTGTGTCTATAGTATATTGGTAACTGAATATTTGTAGCCTGTCTGATTTTAAGCCTTTCTTGTACCTATCTCTGAAAAAAAAAAATCATAAAACATGAAATAATATCTTAAAACGCCTCCCCTCCCCCAAGTATATGGCAAAATTCTGACTTAATCCATCTTCACCAGGTGTTGCAAGCATGCTGTGTTCAACAGAATGAGACGAGCAGCCACAGAAGTCGGTCTTTTTCAGGTTTGGATTACATTTTAAGAAAGCATTTGTGTTAGTGGCCATCCAAGAAAACTGCTATTGCTTACAGCAGTTTCACTAGAGCAACACCAGAGGGTGGCAGGATGCTGCCTTGTGGCCACTGCTGCTGACTTGCAGTGCTGAGTTTTACAGACACCCATCTCGCCTCATCCTGCATTTGTCCTCTTGATCCACAAGACAAGTTAGCCTCCTGAAAGAGTAAGCACTATTTTCTGTCATTATTCTCTTGAAAGACAGCACAGAAAATTGAGACTAAAATCCGCACCAGAAGAGTTTTGGTTGTCACTCTTGTATGAGAGTGTGACTCACTGCCCAGATTTAGTGGAAACACTGGACTCACTCTTCTCATGCAATTGCAAGAGCAGTTACTGTTCTCTGACCTTCTACCTTGTACCAGAGCAAATCCACTGAAACAAAACCTTGTCTTCTACACATTTCAGAGCTGTCTTCATGGAAAGCAGTTGCTAGAATGATAGCTAGTTTCCAGGATGCAGTTTGCACAGCTTTACACAGTTGCTGCTTATTTCTGAGTACAGTGCAGGACTCAAGGCGCTTCCTTCTACAAGGCAGACTTCTTTTATTTCGGCATTGATGGTCTTGGAAGGTTTTCCAGCTAGGAAAAAAGTGGTTGTTGTCAAGAAAAAAAGAAAGCAAGTAAGCAAAAGAGAAGGACATGTATGTCTCCCAGGAACTTCAATGCACTTCAAACACTTCCTTCTCATTGGCATGAAGATAGAGAACCACAGTGTTCATAGGTGCACCGGCAGGTTATTTTTCACTGCTGCCTTTGCCTGCTTAATTTGGGAGTGTCTAGGAACAGCTCTGCAGAAGGAGGCCAGCCTGGGTGCAGACACTCAGCTCATCTAGCAGCTACTGCACCAGGCAAAGTGTGGCTTGGCTGGACCAAATCCTTTCCAGATAACTTTTTCTCCCTGGAGGAAAGAGCATGTTTTCTGCCCCATGTCAGCAAAAAACAGCTATTGGCCTTAATTTATGTTCAGCAACGGGATCACACACCCGTGACTTGAACAGTTTTGATCAGTTCCCACTAGATGATGCTGTAGCCCCTCCAGGAAAGAGAGGCTATTGCTGTTACAAGGGCGAAATACATCCTTCGTTTTAGCTACCAGTTTAGCTGAAGCACTCTTTCTGCTCATCCATTCACATCCAAACTCTACTCTTCATCTTATACTAAAGGTATTCTAAGCAAGGTATTTTGCATAGATGACAAGATGATATGCCCAGATGACTCCGACTTATTTAACAGGATATTCACGCCTGGGTGGCCGCAGACTTCCAGTGTTAGCTGGAAGTTCCAACTCTCTTCTATCTTCCTCCTTTCGGCGGATGTTATATAGAGTATTGTAACATCAGAGTTTGGTGGTCTATTTCCAGAGCACATCTGCATCAATCAAGCAGGGCAGTTGTCCTGCCTCATTTAGCTGGAAGCTGAAACAACTCCCTGGTAAATCTGTGATGTGGTAGCAATGAGGATCGTCATTTTAGGAAAACAAACCTAAATTGTCGTCTTTCAGGTTGTAGTGGTTGGGGAAAAAATGAGACGGAGGGAAGTTGTGCACATATTCTCTGTGAGTGACTTTCTTAATGACACTCTCATTGAGAGTGACTTTTGCCAAATGCTGTTTACTTTTTTGCTGTCAAATCTGTCTGAATTAATCACAAGCAACTTGATTGAAAAGTGAGACTTGTTCCCCTCTGCTTGCTAAGTGACATACAGACTGAATGCGAGAAACAGCCTGTCAATGGCTCCATCAGGAATCCTGTGTCAGTACAACAGCTGAAAAATAGAAGACACTTTGCCAGATCTCCATCTTAGCCCATGGTCTCTCCTACTGCTCTCCCACGAGTGCAATTATATGGCTATATAGAACTTGGAGAAGGATTTGCTCTACAAAATTCTTGTCTGTGGAGCTATTCTTGCACTGCTGGAAAGTTCAAAAGAGAAATAAGGCAAAAATCTTATTTCATCCCAGACTGATCATACACAGCTTACAACTGAGAGAAATTAAGCCTGGATAGCAATAGATATGAATTTGGGAGGCCACATGAAGCCAGACTAGTGGACTAGAAAAATATGAAGGAGTGGTACACCAGATTAAATTAATTGTGTTCATTTCCAGGATCACAAAATTTTTTACAGGCTTTAATGCAATCTTCATAGCCTAGCTGGATTCTAGAAGAAGCAGTCCTCAGTCTCTCATCCTGTGAACACATCCTTTTCTACAATGACCTGGTGAGTATGTATTGGTGCTATTCGTTCTGCCCTTACAGATTAAATAAGGAATACTTCTTACTTACTTATACTTATGTCAAAAAAAAAAAAAGTTACTCTGAAACACAGGCTGTGACTTTTGTTTCCTCTCTTCTTTTCTCAAGACATCTAAGTTAAATGTGTACGCTTCGAAGTCAAGATACCTGATTTGTGCTTGGTCTTCCAGGCTCTTCACAAGCACTTAGATCTATATTTGACTGAGTCACACGGTCAGTGCCGTAGCTTTCAAGGTCGTTATAGCTGTGAAGATTTTTGGCTGTCGGTACTTGATGACATACAAACTCTTTCTGAGCTTGACCAAAATAGATGACTTTGGTGTTCCATTTCACACAGCTGCAAAAAGTGAAGAACTCAACTGAAAGTGAACCATCTTCTTTGAGCTACCCTTGTCTGGATAAGCTATTGACAAATGGGAAGCACAAACAATATTTTTAAACCTAAGCACAAGAGGAGAAAATTAGCATGTTAAGTGATCCCGGATGCTTCCACATGAACAGCCAAAGCAGTTCTTAGGAAGCCCTTGGTCTCCCCTGTGGGAGACTAGACAACCACCATCACTTTTTTATCCCCTCATGCACTTTCTACAGGAAAGAGGTCTGTATGAGGATGAATTACAGGAGACGAAATTTTTGTGCCAGCTTCTCTCCACTTGACCCCCATAGGGCACACATTATTGTCACTGTGCTGTCTCTCCCCTACCTGCCTAACACCTTTATTTAAAAGAAAGGAACAAGGAAGCTTCATAAACCAACATATTAAGCCAGAAACATTGGGAATTAACTATATCATGGTATTAGAAATTTAGAGGATTTTGCACAGACATCCTCTGCCTTTACACTGCTAATGCTTTGTCTAAAAAATCCTTGTCAGTTTGACAGAAAGAGCTAATTCTATGCAAAGACACTTTATGATTTAACTGACACTAGAATGGTGAAAATCTGTTTGTTCTCTGTACCTCAGATTCTCTAAGCCAAGTATCATGGCTGTGCTCCAGCCAAGCTTTTAGTATGAATCTACACTCTAAGTATGTGCATCATCTTATCAGATGCAAGCAGTAGCACGAATAAGAGCCACAATAACAGAAATGTTCCCTGGATGTCATATATATGAATTTGTCTCTTTTAAATGGATGCTGAATATCCTCTTTGCATGTACTTTTCATTGGTCTCACTTGAACAGAAAGCTTCTTTGGGAATTTTTTTTGAGTCAAGCAAGTGGGGGAAAGGGAAGCAGATTAAGAAATGGCCCTGAAAACAAGTAGAATAACAATTTCAAGTTACCGTGAACTTGTAAAAGTTGTACAAACCTTTCACATGTTGGCAGTCTTGTTCTGCATTATTTTTGGAATCTGGTGGTTCCTCCACTGCCATCTCCAAACCTCTTCTGCTGTGTGTACCGGCCTCTCAGGCTATCCCATCCCTGGGCCGTATCTCCAGGTCTGTCTGCTGTTCCAAGGCTCTGACCTAACAATTGTAATGTTTCAACAACACCCCTGGGAGTGAGCTTTCCCTCCCTGGCTGTCTTTGGAATGGGTGGGAAACAGACTTTCTGCTCTCAGACATGCACTGTGCTCTGCTCTTGCTGACTTTGTCCAGGTTAGCAGCATGCACAAACACACTCAAGAACTCAGCTCCTGTGGTGACAAACTAGATATGGCTTACAACAGAACATGTCTTGCTGTGCTAGTAAATGGCTTCTTTCATGATAAACTGTAAGGCTGCTCTATCACATTTGTTGTCCTTTGAGGCACCTGAATGAAACGAGGCTTTCCGTCTTGGCACGGTTGAACAGCCAGTGCTAAAAGTATTGACCTGCTTACAAGGAGGGAAACATTCCAGTTATGTAAACAGCAGAGAAATATTTTTTTCTCTGCATTCCTAGAGTAAGCTGGCTTTAGCTGAGTCCATAACTTCTGTGTGTGCTGTTCAGTTTGCTGTCTCCACAGACACAAATTGGTTTCTTTTAGAACGACAGCCTGTTAAGTAACCCTACTTAAGCAAGGGGTTTCAATCTGTTCTTGTAAAAGCCAGCAAAAGATTTTGAAAAGACATTGAGTGACCAGCTCTAAAATGCTTTTCCAAAATAAGCAAAATCTGCTATGCTAGATGAGGCCAAAGGCTGCTTTGAGCAGCAATTGTTTCCAACAACAGTTGCTAATGATAGTTGAAGAAAACTTTACAACAGGACAAGTTAAGATCTCCTTGTTTTCCTCCTCCTCCTCTTCTTCTTCTTCTTCTTGAAGTACTGACTACAATAAAGTTTAATAGCCACATATAGTTCTCTTCCTTTAATCTATTGAACCTGTTTTAACCTATTCATATCACTGTCCTCTGCAATATTCCATCCTAGCAATTTTCAGTCTAATTTCTTTAGTGTATATAGAAAAGAAGAGGTCAATATGAAAGAACATATTTTTGCTGGTTTAAATTGGCTGCTTCTCATTTCAAGTCTGTTGCCTCTAAGCCTTGAATTATTAGCAGTAATAATTCTCAACCCTCTACACTTTCTGTAGTTGCATTCTCAACCATCATGTTCCCAGAAGCAAGGGTTATTTCATGTATATGATGGTTTTTCTGTTAGTTTGGTTTGACTTTGAGATGAGGCACGGAAACAGGCATATAATGATACTGCTCTGCCTGCATGACAGGTTCATGTAGGACTGCAATGCTTTTTATTCTGTCTTTCTCTCTATAGCTATAAGAGAAAGCTGCATTTTTTATTTTTCCCCAGAACATATACAGGGACTTGAAATTCATGGAGTGCAAGAATACCGTCACAACAATGCACAGTGGGCTCTGGTTTTCCTTCATTTGGATTGGACCTCCACCTTGACCACAACAACAGAAGACAGGTGGAAATTATGCTTGAAGTAAAAATAAAAATCTGAGATTTTTTGTGCAGCTTAAGCTCACTTCTTCACTCATTCATTCAGGAATGTTGTCTGCAATGTATGTTGCAATCAATCCAATCCTACATTCATCCTACCAAACTGACTTCACCCTATCAAAAAAAAAAAGTTATAAATTTTCTCGTTCATTGCCTTTTCAAATTCAGCTTGAACAAATAACTGTTGGTCTTCTAACATGGAGTGCAATTGCTTCACCATGTCTTGACTCTTTCAGACATATTTCAGGCAGAAGACAGACCAGAACAGACAGATTAACGTCACCTATTTGATAACTAGTATCCACAGAGTCCTCAAAGTAAGGCTTCTCTGGAATGTCAGAGATAACGAAAACCCCACATAACTAAACAAACAGCTCAGAACAATAAAGTGATCCATGCAATTTCCTTTATTGTCTCTCTGGAGTCCATGGGCTCAAGAGGCTCCTAAGTGAGCAGGAAAAAGACAACCAGCTCAGCCAAAAAGAGAGGTACAGCCATAAAACAAACACTCCGCAAGAGTTGTGTCAGCTTCAGTGAGTGTTACTTCACCTTTTCAACCTGTAATCAAAAGTGAGATTACCAGGAAAAAGAAACAGTTTGGGAAGTTTGAAGGATGTATGTGTCAGGTCTTGCTCGGAAGCAGCAATTCTACTTTAACCCCAGTATTAGCATTTATAACTGTGGAAAATACATTACGAAAACCTAATTTTCTGGTGGACACCAGGGTTTCATTTCACATAAACATATGGAAATGGGGACCATGTTCTCAAATGCTGAAGACTGCCCTCTTTCTACTGAATCCAGGGAGAGTTGTATTGGTGGGTGCATTGTTTTGCAAAATGTAGTTTATCTGAGTAGCATGTAGAATTACATATGCACCTGTTTGCATTAATTATTGAAAAGTTCATGGATTTGTGGAAAGAAATGTTTTATCCCTATGAAAGAGATGTTTTATCCCTATGTCTTTTTATTCCTGTTGGACTTTCTTCTTCTTCTTCTTCTTCTTTTTTT
>VYXC01009349.1:284563-299730 GCA_013397175.1 Platysteira castanea | reverse complement strand
TACTTAGAAATAAAAAAACTTATCTCTTTTCCAATTTGAAGATGAGGTCAGATGGTTTTTTAAGTAAGTAGCAAATGTTTACTTACCACCCTGTGTTTGGCATTTGGGTGTAAGACAATAAACCTGATGTTCAGCTTAAGCTGGCTTTAAAGGACTCTGTACATCATCCACATAATGCTGCATTCTCACTAGGAATAAACTTATAAATGAAGTTAGAAGAAGAGCATGTACTCAATAGACATGCAAGCCCCTGTTCCTATCAACAGATATCCTTTTTAAATGTTTGGTAAGCTACTATGAATACTTGTTGGTCCAGTTAAAGAATCCAGCAATATTTATAAGGAGTAGCTAGCCCTGTGAGAGGCACAGCCTTAATTTAGGCTAATTCAGTGTGTGCAGCAGGACTAATTTTGTCAGCACTCCTTATTTATTGTAACTCCTGTGTCACTCAGAGCAAGCAGCTTTGTCCAAACAGTCAAGAAGACATCTGTGTTATTTCCCAGCCTCTGAGTAACCACTTTTGCAATCTGAATGTATCCCTAAAACTTTTCAAGTGGTCTTAAATGTAGGATTAAGGTAGCAGCCAGAGATTGCATGTTTCCTGTGGCTCTCTGAAAAAAAAAATGGTGTTCTAGACACAATACAAACTTTAAAACATTTGGAAGGCAAAAGCAGTAGAGCTTGCCAGAGGATGGCTGTTTCACAATAGCTCTGAAGTTTTCAAAACTTATTTTCAATGTGTGCTAAAAGAAAAACAAAGCTCTGCCAATGCTTTTAGGAGGCAGAATCATTACAAAATGGATCTCCCTGAGGTACAAGTCCTGAGCACACACTTTCCACCTCTCAGCACCAAATCTGTCGTGTTTGGCTCAAGAATCTTCTCAAATTGTATGTAAGACAAAATCATGTTTGGTAAATGAGGACATTTTGAAAGCCTTTGGACACATCTAGTGGGTCTATCAGCTCTAAACCAAGTGTCACCTTGCAGATCTGACAGATCCATACAAGCCCCAGCTCAAAGGCAAAGGAGGCAGTAGAAATACTCTGGGTAACCTTTCCAGGATATTAGGAAGTTTTTTTTGGTGGGGGGTGGCGGGAGGGAGGAATTTGTGGTTTTTAATATATTCTAATCCTTTCTTAGTCCTACATTTATTGTGTGAATACAACTCTCCCTGTTTCTCTTGAAAATAAATTTTAAAAAACAAAATAAAAACCCAAACAAACAAACAATCCTGCAGTGTAGAGACCACGTAAAAAAAATTATGTCAGAAGTGCAGAGTCATAAGTTTTCCAGAAAGACCCATGTACTTCGTTTGTTCTCACAGTACGGGAGCACATTTTGTATGTTCTATATGCTCACCCATAGGATGCCAGAACATTTGCTGGTGAACTTAGCATCTTGCCATTTAACCTTCAGCCACAACTATGCAGACTATTTAACAAGCCAGGCCAAGGAAGTTAAAGTTTTTAAGCATACTTGTGCAGTGATCTTAGAATTTTAATGTGTAAGTGGTCAAATCTTTATGTATTCAAAGCCCAGAAAAATAAATGAGCTTTCCCATTTTGCTTCATGTGACTGTTAAAGATTGTTTTATGAAACAATAATCAATGCGACTTTCCAAGGTCATGTGCATGCTAGTGACAAAATTCAAATATAAAATGTCAATGAACTCTTAATTAGGTCAAGATGTCTGAGCAAAATTCCTTCTGTCCAAAACATCCTCTATTCCATGTGTAGGATAATTAAAATAAATTATGCCCATGAGAAAAGCCATGTGCTATCATCAAAATCCCATTTATCTAGATAAGTTTCAAATCCCTCCTTGTTTTGTTTGGATAAAGTTCATCTATCTTTATTTGCAATTGATCTGGCTTTGCTTAGGCTTAGTGCAGTGGGTTGTTGGGGGAATTTTTGCCTCTATAGCTTCCATGATTAGGTTTAGATCATTGAAAATAGGAGTCCTTAGCCCCTTCTGCTTTCCAGCTGCCCTCATACTCTTTATCTTAACCCTTGTTAGTGACCTTTAAGACCTCCATATTTGGCTATCCTCAAGAAGCAACAGTCCAAAGAGCCATCAACAGGTCCATTTTACCCTGAGGTTATAAAGCAAGGCAATGGTTTAGATTGCAGGGAAACTCCACACTTTGGTCACAGGTATAAAAGTGGACAGTACGTTTCACTGCATCTGTACTCTGGGGAGAAGGCTTGAGACAGGCAGTCGTGCCAAAGACACAGGAAGAGGATGAAATGCTCTAGTATTTATTTTTCTAACAGATACTTCATTTCCTGTTCTTCCTTTTCAGTATTTACGTTAGAAAATACCTCCAGTTCCGCTGCATTTTATGACATTGTTCACTAGTAGTAGTCATACTCACCCATAATGGTATATTCAACACCAAAAAAGGTGGTTGACCCTAGCCTTCGAAACTGGAGAAGCACCCTCCCTTCTTTCCTATCATCTGGAGTAAGAAAACTAGCCTCCACATGTAAGCACAACTTACGCTTTGGGAAGTCTCACAGCTTCCCAAGAATTCACCATCCTTCACTGGGTTTTTCTGACTTGTTGTCTAGGGGAAGGGAGGCTGCCGCTGCGTTTTAACACTACAGAAAGATGTATCCTTACTGCAAACTCTTAAGTATGCTTGCAGGAGAAAGAAGCAAAAGTAAACAATGGAAGGGAAAAGATGAAACAAAGAGAAAAAATGTTCTTTCTGTTTAATGGAGGGAGGGAAACTTAATGCTCAACTAGGTCCTGACTATATTTGTTATTTTAGAAGGTTCTTGCTTGCTGCTTTGTAACATATGCAGCTGATAATAAAGTAACAAAACTTACTAAACAAATTAGCAAGTTTCAAAGCTTACACTAGTCTTTCACCGAAACAACAATTTCTGTATTCTTGTAACCTTTCATTGAAGACAAAAAGCAGTTTCCATTATTATCTCAATTTTAGTTCTGCAAACTTTACTTTTGAGTTGAAATTTTGTACTCTTTTTCTAAATCCAACTATTTAAAGACTTCAGAGTGAATTTTAGCTGTCACTGGACTTGGTTTTGGTTCTGAGGGGTTTTATCATGCATGTCTTTTCTAACCAGAGTTACATATATGAACTGAAGCATTAAATACATGTATGTTTATCAATTTTTTTGCAACTTTCTGTAGACCTGCTGGCAACTCCTGAAGCTGTGAATTTGAGATTCCATGGGAGAAAAAATAAGAAAGAAGAGAAATTGAGAATTTTGCTGTTCATAAATTTATGGGAGTGTAAGAAATATTTTCAGTATCAGAATTAATTACCTTTTTAAGGATACCACAGTAGTAAAATTCAGGTTTAGATTTCATGCAGCATTAGGCTTCCTCTTCCCTCTTGTCTATATAGATTTTTTTAAGGGTTCAAGAAATAAAAGGAACCTTTAAAAAAAAGCATACAAATGTACTTTATGCATTTTTTAATATTAAAACTTTCCCAAGCTGCAATAAACAATACAGACTTGTGATATACTGTATTCCTTTTCCTTACATTTTTTTTTTAAATACAGCAATGTTACACTCCTAATCCATTTATTTTTGCAAGTAGAACATGAAAATCTGCAAAATTCCTGGTCATGGAAACTGGAAAATTCCTAGAAGGAACAAGATACTTTGACTTTCTATACTTCTTGAAGGGCTTATCACCTAAATAACAATAAAGCTCTATAAGGAATAAAAAGAGCTTTTTTTCAGTGGTTGTGGTAATAGGTCTAGAAATACATTTAGAATGACACTGCTGTTTCTTTGTTCCTCTGATTTTAAGCAAGTAAGATTTGTTCCATATTTTTTTATCCAAACCACCATGTCTACCTAAAAGTTAAAATACTCACCAACAGGGGCATGAGAAGAAAAGAAAGCAAGCTTCTGCTAGCACAGATATACTACGCAGAAGCAGAGGAAAAAGGTGATCTTACCCTCAGCAAAAAGAACCATTTTATGGTTGGGTCCCTGTGAACCTGGTGTCCTTTAAGGTGCTTAGTTTACAGAAAAGGCTAGTTGCTAGGGGTAGCTACTCTGTTTTTAAAGACTTAACATACGGTGTTTATGTGGAAGGGCAAGGACAGTCACTTCTGGGAGCTTCTCCGTTCTTGGAGATACTAACAACAAAGACTCTGTGCCCCCATTTTTGTTATTAAGTAATAAAACTGCTTCTAAATATCTTACTCTTTCCTTTTTAAACTACGTGATATGATACAACCTGTAAAGACCTTAACAAGTTCTATCTAACAAGTGTTACCCATGAGCTGACACTTGCACATGCACAAACAAAACAACACAGCAACAATAAAGTGAAGCAATTCTTGTACATCTGAAGAAAAAAAAGCGTCCCTTGTGGAACGATTTTGCAAATGTATGTAATCAATTGTAAATAAATAGGAAAATTTAGAGTTTATAAGCAAGAAGCTTTGAGTGTAAAACACTATTTAAACTGGTGTGAAATAAGCCATTACTTTCATTTACAAAGAAAGTTTTCAAACCAGTTATGTTCTCTTATGATACTTCTGTTGATGTCATGAAAGGCCTTTTAGTGATTGTATCTAGCAGGAGATTTTATCAGTTCATTTTGTAAATAATGGTATCCTAAAGATGACCAGAAATTGTTCCCCTTTTCTTGGTGTGTATATTTAATGACAGTCCAGGTCTACTCGAATTTTAAATTAGAATTTACAATTAGCATAGAAGCCTGCACAGGTGCCCTCTGTATTCAGAGACCTAAAGGAACTATTTGAAAGATCAGAATACAACCTGGTTACTGAATACTGATATCATGGTATTGTGCTGATATGTTTAAAAGAGGGAGCAAAATCAAAAGCGTATGTTTTGTGTACATTCAAATGATGAGGAGGGAAAATGCAAATTGGAAGGAGAACTGAAACCACCAATAGGCAGGAAAGAAAATAGCAAAACAGAGCCAAAACTTTTCCACATACAATACATGGTCCAGGAGCTTCAGTTTCTACCTAATAGCTACTAACAAGCCCTGGAATTTCCTTTCCCACATGTGAGTAGGTATTATTTATATCCTGTAAGATAAGTTCTCCACACCGCCCTAAGTGATTCCATCTCATGTTTCTGGTAAACACCTGTGCTTAAATCTTCAACTCATATAATCTCAGGAGACTTGATCTAAGCCGATTCTAAGTTGATTGATGAGCCCTGACAGTTATACCAGGATCCATCAGGCTGTCATAACTCACCTGGAAAATGGGGTTGTGACACCCCTGATGATGAAGACTGCAAAGCTGCAAAAAGAAGTAGATTCTAGTTTAAACTGAGTTTGGTCATGCCGTGCTATTTAGTGCATGGCCCCGATAACAGCTCTGTACCCTGGCATGTCTGAGAGTGAGACATTGCTGAAGCAGAATGAAGTCCTCTCTGCTTAACTACACTCAGCTAAAGCTCTTCCCTCCCTGGGCATCTCTTTTCCTTGACCACAGCACTTGCTACAGGGAACAACTTTTTCTTCACCAATGACAAAGATTACATCACAGCAACAGGATGGAGATCCTTAGACCAAATCCATCCCAGAGACTTACTAATGCAAAGTAAATCAGCAACTGAATCACCAAGAATTCAAAGAACATGGCACTGAAACACCAAATGAAATCATAATTGCTTTAACTCACAATTTCAGTAAGCTGTGTCTGAAACAAAGAGAGAGCACAAAGGTACACATAAGTAAAACAGCTTTATAAAATGAAAGAGTAGTACCACTAAGTTGACTAGACCTGACTTTTCATCATGACCTAATTTTTGCACACCTCAGGTAATTTCAGTGGGGGAAAAAATCATTTATTCCTGTTTATGACAAAAATAGGCTTTGTACAACATACAAAAAATTTATTCCAATAATTTATTCTACATCTTTTTCCCCAAAATTTTTTTTATGAATAGTGACAGTACTGACACATACAGCAATTTTTTCAAAGTAGTATGTGAGTTTTTATTACTAGTTGTCCATTGACAAAAAACTGCACAATTCTTCTTCTACTATACACTTCCCCAAAAGATAGCAATTGATTTTATTGATTTCCTTTCTGCTAATAATCACGATTTTATTTCATTTGAGGATCATGCTTTATGTGCTGAGAAAGTTCATCTAATGGCAAACATCAAAAACAATAGAAGTGAGAGCATATGCTGACTGAACTAGATTAATCTAACTCCTTTTTGGTCATGCAATACTGATCTGCTGACACATGCACAGAAAATCTTTGTGACAAGTAGCCAAAATACAAGAGCATGGAAAACGTAAATAGCAAGATACAGTTCCAGACATGATTATTATACAGAGAGGGAAGTACACTTAGCATAGAGCTCATCATACTGATGCTCACTCTTGCTCACTGATGATCATTCTTGCACTAGAGAGACAGACTTTAGGGCCATCACTTACATGGACACGTAGATGTGAAGACAGAAAGATAATTCTTTCCTCCATACAACAGAATACAGGTGTAACATTTAGATGATTAGCTTCAGACTCAAATCTGGGGTTCTGAAATGGTGTCAACTGCCATGTCTCCTTTGGTTTCACTGATTTCCGAAGTCCATCCAAATTTTGGTGTCTTTTTTAGAACTTACTATGACAAAATTTCAATCAGTAATAAACATAAACTATGCTTGAATATGCAAGGAAGAATTAGTCCCAGAACACTTGAGCATCAGTTTGAGTTCCTGATGTTTATTTTTGTTTTGCTGAAATCTTAGTATTATCTAGCCTTTGTTAACCAGGCAGGAAAGGAGACACTTTGGACAGTTAACAGTAGGAGGGTATAACCTGACTGTCCCTTCAACAAGAAAAAAAAACCCCACGTGAACCAAATAGGTCAGGCTGCTTAGAGATGTCTTAAACTTACTCCAAACACTTTTTTAGTTTAACTGCTGCAAACACATAGACCTTTAGTGTGATTTTAAGTGGGCAAGGGAGCCAAACGCAGCACATCCTCCTTTCTGTTTGCTTTAACTTCTGATAGGCTGATGAAGGGGACATGGCATGGTTGCATGAGTGACTTCAAACAAGGGTTTGTAAGCCCTTGGGGTGCTGAGTGTACCTGCTGTTAGGACAGAAAAGATGCAGCAGATGTCTGGAAGAGCACAGGATGGAGGCTGACACTCTTCCAGCTGTCCCAGTATTGTGACATGACTGTTGGCTGGGATACCCCAATGCTGTCCTCATTAATGTGTGAGAGAGGTAACTGGACTTTTTTGCTGATCTAGCTCTCATTTTAGTTTTTGTCTGCTCCCATCCTGAGCTCAACATTAATTATTACTGCTGTCTCTGAAGTTAGCTAAAGAGCTCATACTTCTTTCTGTAAGGGAAAAAGAGCATGTTCCTTCTCCAACCTTGTCTATTTTCTTTCTTGTGGCACTGTGTTTTTAAGAGCTCTTTGTTCTAGATGTGTATCACAGTAATTCTGAAAGCATTTCCATTTCTCATGTCTTCAGTTCTGGGTTGGCCTAATTTCAAAATAATAATTTGGGTGATGTGCATAAAAACTCTCATACAGAGGGAGAGTCAGGTTGTATGAATATAAAATGAGCCATGTCAGACTAGACTAAGGATCTGTCTATGTTCCAGTCTTCTGTTTAACTAACACATTCTAGGAAACAGTTTAAAAATAGGCAAGGATAGTTAATACTCTTAAAATCTGGGATACACCACTTCATATTTTCAGAGATGGAAGAGATCTATTTGTACTTTGTTGGACAACACTGGCTCTGGAAGGATTTTTATTCCACAGTTTTTCTGCACACATATGTTTAGTGTCCACTACATTACTATAGGGCTTGGAGTTCTACTGCTTGACTACACACTGATGTGTGAAGCATCTCCTTTTGAGAGAGGTCCCTGACATTTTCACTTCATACCATGTATTTCTTTTATTAGAAATGACAGTGAAATCTCTCTGTTCATCACGTCTGTTTTTCCTCATAATGTACTACCTATCCTATTATTTCGCCTGTTTGTGTTGGTTTATAACAGTAGCTGGAAATTAAGCCACTCCCCTTTCCCCCACCCGTTCTGGTAAAGGGAGAGACAAAAGCAGAGATTATGGGTTCAGGTAAAAATTTATTGAAAGCACAAAGCAGTGAACAGCAATATTAATAGCAAAAGTATACAAAAAGAGAAGATGTTTTACCCACGAAAAGGTGCTCACCAATGGGAACAAAACCACAATGGCACGGGTAGGTCAAGTCCACATGGCTTCCCCAGGCAAAGGCACTCACACATCCTCTACAACCAGGACACAATCGCATCCCTTTTCCGTTATCTCAACTGAGCCGAAAATAATTTCTTGTCTGAGACCAGTATTTTCATCTTAGCATCTTAAATGCACATCCAGAATACTCCATATTCATAGGCCATACTAGAAGTTGTGTGAATTTTAATAAGGTAGCTGTATACCTGGAAATTGCAGTCCTTTCTTATCCACAGAGAAAAATCGCACCTCTCCTGCTTGTGAGTTTCAGTTGCAATTGAGAAGAACTGCTCTGCATGCCCCAAACCTTCTTTTCCTTGTTCCTTAAAACTTCAGTACCTCTGGAAATTACAGAACTGCATTACTCATTCAGAAAAGCACTTTCCGGTGGTGTTTGTGAAGGCCATTTGCTAGATTCTTTGAAGCCTGTTAGGTGCAGTGAAGATAGATTAGAAATTTACCCTCACTGTCCCAGAGCACCACTCTCGCTGTGTTAGTGCAGAACATCTTCTGAAGAACATATGCAAAATGAGCAGCACCTGTGTGCTGAAAGTCAGCAGAGTGAAAGGCTGACAGTGCTTTTGTGTTTCAAGGCCAAAATATACAGCAAGTTTTGAAAAAGCAACCTGGAATAGCCTGTCCACCAAACTTATTTTTTTAATGTATCAGCCTATTCAGGAGAAAAAAAATGCCATATACAGTCTTCACGTTACAGACCTTGTCTGTATCTTTCATCCTGCCCCACTAGAGCTTTCAGAATTTCAAGTTACCTTGAAAACCTGTCTTTTACGTTCAAAGGTGCCTTCCATGTTTTTCCCACATTCAGTGTTTGCCTAGGTCTTTCAAAAATCATACAGCACTTACTTCAGGGTGTAGAATATGGCAAAATACACTCACTTTAGCATGAATGTTGTAGGCCAAAGACAGACTGACTGTGTGGATAAAGTATGCTTCAAGAATTCTGAAGAGCTTAACTTAGAAGTGTAGTTAACATCTGCTTGCAGACAGAGATGTTTTGATTTTTTTCTACCTTTTTTTTAATCTTGGAAGCTAGCCATATGATATTCTTATTGTGCACTGGGCTTGTCCACCAGGGAAGACAAAATTCTTATGACTAAACTTCATCATTGTCTGAATACTGAAAAGCAATATGAATCTTGTTTTTCTTTTTTTATAACTTGAACTAATAACCCATAATTTGACTCATTCAAACGCTTGTTTGCTCTGCTGAAGACTAGAACACACAGACCTCTGCCTGAAAGGAGAAACTTTTGGCAGACTGACACTTCTCCTCCTACATAATAATTTTTTTCCAAAGTCATGTGGACAGACATTTTGATCTTATTTAACTGCCATGTATTCTCTTCAGTCTGTGTCAGAAATCCCAGAGGTGTCAATGGGGTTTGTGTGTATAAATCAAAACTGACTGTCTTCAATTTGTGTGTGTTTAAACAATGTTTATGTGGGAAGTGTGAACTTCAAGTTTCTAGCTCTGGAAAATTCATCTTAAAATAATTACAGCCAGTGAATTACTGCTATCTGAAGGGATTGCAAAGTATCTGTCCCAACTTTTAACAACAAAACAAGTGATAATTTAAGACCTCAATCTTCTTTTATTCCTCCTTCTTGAGAATACTCTTATATTTATAGAAAATTCTTTGTTTCCTCCATATATTCTGTTTAAGCCAAGGGCTGAGGCCTAAAATGGCCAAAAAAATTCACTCAGATTTTATGACTAAGATCTTGATAACCTAGCTTTGGTTCCTCAGTACTGAATGCATAATGCCTGCTGTATAGTGCTCTCGTCCACTCTCCTTTCACTATTGTCATTTTAAAAAATTAAAAATTTTAACTGTCAGAAACTGCTGAGACAGTGTGTTCCAGTAACACATTCTAGCATAGGGAGGTTCCAAGAGGGAGGTCCCTGCTTTGCAACAAGACTGCAGTCTTGCTTGATCTTTGTTATAGTCTGGGGGCAGTAAATGAAGGTGCAAGCAGGCAAGGCACTGCAGCACTGGGAGGTGAAGGTTCTCAGCCAAGAGGAGAAACCACACATTCCACGACTCAGGAGCTGGACAAGTTCTTTCTCCCAAAGGGCACAGGAAGAAAAAGGATGAAGTAACTTCTCAAAGCCCTTTCTTTCTCCTCCTTTCCTAGAACAGTTCTGCTGCTTTCATTTAAACCATGAAGACTGGATATAACCCACCAGGGGCTGGCACTTCTCTGATACTGTATTAATGTCTCCCTGATTTCAGGGCTGATTTCAGAGGTCATTTTCTGAGATTAAAAGTATTTCTACCCCTACTCTGTAAATGCTATTCCTGAAAGGTTTCCTCCTCATACAGTTCCTTAAACAACCCCTGCTGAAATCCTGCCTGACATCTGCAAGGGGAAGTGGACAGCACAGAGTAATCCTGTACCCTGGCAGTGGCTGAAGGGGAAGAAGGAAAACTAGCTCTTGCTAGCTACGTATTGTGTTAGGTTTCCCCAGATGGACACTGTGTGCTTGAGCACAAAGAGAGTCTTAGAACAAGCTTAAGTAACATCAGGTTCTGATTTCTGTTCTTAAGCTGTCATTTTACCTCCAGTTTAGCTAAAATTTAGAATGCTGTAAAATTCCTGCAGAAGACCTAACATTTCAGTTGCAGCTGGGTTTCCACTGTGGCACAAAGTTCCTAACAGAACATCCTTACTGTAAAAACAAAAATGACCTGCATTCCTTCAAAAATTGTAGGGTATGTGATATTGCGGCGCTGTCTCTGCAGGCACAAATACTGTGTGGGTTGAGTACAAGGATGTGTTCTGTCCAGCTGTATTTTGGGGGAACACGAAGGGGGGGAAATACAATGCTTTTCTTCTCCATATTTGGAAAGATGCTTGGCCATGTTTCATTGAGTAATTCAAGCAAAAAGCTATTTGGCTAAAGGACAGCAATCCTCAGACTGTTTGTTTGCAGAAGGGTTTTTAACTGGGGGTAAAGATTTCCCTTTTGTTTAGTAATCAGGGTGGTGTTAAATGACCATATGATCTTGTGGGGAGACAGTAAAGAATTACTGGAATTCACAAAGTCTGTGGATTTTAATAGGACAATTAAAGAGATACAGCAATGTGATTGTAAAAGCAGCTGAAGTGCTGCTCCTAAGCTTTCCTTTTCAGGATCAGTCAGCCCTCTTCTGTCACATGACAAAGATAGTTTATTCACAAGATCTAATGGTTTTTTGTTACCTGCTGTTCTGTAATGGAACAGAGTCACAGTCCAGCACCACCTTCTTAAGTACACTGTCATCAGAAGCCACATGAAACCTGCATTTTCTGTTCAAGTAATGAAGCCCAGGGCAGATATTTTGACCTTCAGGGACACTTAAAGTGGGAAAAACTCCTTCTGCTCTCCACTTCCCCATCTGCTACAGATCAGTATGAACCAAAGCACAAATAATATGCATGAATACAACAGGGAAAAGACCATCAAAAGAAGAGGGCTTAAGCACACCAACATGGAAAGGATTTGTAAAGAGCTGGCAGGCAGGCTTGGAGAAGGCAATTTCATTACAACAGAGATTTCCCCTGGAAATGCTGCTTTCAGAAAAGCTTAGTGAACATGTAGGGAACAGAATGCTTGCTTCTTACACATACACACATGACCTTCACCATCTGCAAGATGACTCTTTCTTTTGTAAGCACAGCCTTATGGATAAAATACCTTCTTGACAATTTTACATGCTGAGTCCAAGCTTTTAAGTTTCAGTTTATTCCAGAAATTACTCTAAGGTTTTGTTAAGTCACATCAGGAACAGGCTTGAATTCTTTGGCTGTCCTCACTCTTGCCCTCATACCATTAGATTTTGTTTACTACAGATGCTGATGCTAACTTCTCACAGCGTCTTGTAATGTTCAGTGTCTCCTCTCTGTACAACTAGATTGAATGTCAGTGAACACAAAGAGAGTTACCTGTGTTGTATGCAAGGGGAAATATATGAGAAGAATTATTCACTATATACAGGTCACTGATTCTTTTCAAAGCCTTTTGTGCACTAATTGTCCATGGACTGAAATTTCCCCTCACCATTCAAATTCACCATTCACCATTCAAATTTTCCTGTATTTTGTTTCACATCACTACTGTGCTAGCGTCTCAGTTTTGCATCCATAGTCAAGGCTTAGCTGTTCACCTGTTTATTCTTCCGCTATTGCAAATTCCCTGTGTGATAAATATATTTTCATCTTGCATTGATGACTTTGCTCTGTGGCCCTGTACACATGCATCTTTGTGTTAAACCAGTAAGAGCTTCCGTGCAGCATGACTGCAGGGCCCGCGTGACTTAAGAAAATACGCTCCTAAGAAAATGTTTAATAAAATACAAATAAATTGTACATGTATCAAGAACTAATTTAAAATTACCCTGCTATTTTTCGCATTTGTAATTCTGATGAGATCACTAAGACAACTTAGCTACTGTGTTTTCACCATTAGTCATACCTGATTGCACACTGGCAGTACAGGAGGTGCATACAAAAACTGGCCATTGACATGAATTGTTCTTCCTTTGTTAAAAATGTTTCCAATCCATCTTTTCCTTTGCTTCTGAGTCCTAAAACATGTGGCATTTATAAATATGAATCTGGGATTATGTAAATATGGGTGAAACAAAGGAACTGAGAGTTAGCTCTTCCACAAAAAAACTAGCCCAGAATAAAGTACTTTTTATGATCTGAAAACACAGGGGTAACAGCAGAGCATTCTAACTGCAACGATCCACTTCAATTAGGAGCACCTTGAGGAACCAGCCTCTTCTTGCCTATACTTTTCCATTTCCTTCTTTCTGGTTTGTGTGAAGACCAACACAGTCTACAGCCCAGCACAATGTAGATGAGAAGACTAGGTATACGAGTGGTGTGACTCAGACCACAGTGGATGCAATCAGAGCATCATTTCTTTAATCTTCTGAAGACCAATGGTGCAGATCAACTTGCTGAGAACTTCAGTGGTTGTAGCAACTTTCAGCTACCCTTTCAAGACAAAAAGTTATCATAGTAGCCCAAATATGATGTCGTATCTTTCATCTCATTATAACAGGAACAGAAACTGATCGGTCCATCACATGCACATCCCTCGGTACCAGAACTATTCTTCACATATGCCTCTGTAAGACTGTCTGATTTCTATCTTCTCTTCAAGCACTGAGTTTCAGAAGTATACCTAAGAAACAGGTTTTTGTGAAGCACTAGGACTACTACATAAATGTAAAAACCTGTTGGATCTATTGATCAAATGCATCATTTCCCTAATTAAACAATCTATTCTGTTACTTTTGTCTTTTGTCATTTGCAGTGAAATTTGAGTATTGCTGGAAAGTCAAAAGGACAGTATTGCATCAATTTTCCATCAGCTAAAGCCTCAGTGAATAAAGAATAAATAATTCAATCAAATGTAAACATGGGTCTTAACTTGCAAATGCACCAATGTACCTGTGTATTCCATCACACTGTGATATGTCAACAAAAGCAAACTCAAGCAGAGAGGAGGAGTAGAAAATGTGTAAAGGAAGGAAAATACCAACAAAAGGTCAAAAGTTGCAATCAACAGGTTTACATGGCTTATCTGTCCCAGGGGAATTTTTCTGAGACTCCGGAAATGGAGTTGATTAAGTAGAAAACTGTTTAATTTGAAACCAATGGCTAAAACAAACCCAAGTTCTCACCTCATACTATTCTGAAGAACTAAATTTGTACTGAGGTTGGCTGAAGGGTAGTGGGTTCTGAATTTGGCGGGAGGTCTCTTTGTGAGTATCTCTCTCCCAAAGTGATTCAGAGACAGCAAGACAGGACAGTACCTCTTCTGAGAAATGGTTTATAATGTCACACTTGGCTACCAGGAATTTTTCATAACAAGCACAGTTTATTGTCACTGTTGCTACATCCATGCATATGTTTGCAAACACATGTTGATGCACATATGCAAGTGCTTTTATGCACACGCCCTTGTGGACACTGACCCCACATATCCGGACACCTTGCTGTCATTTCTGTGAGATGTACATCAATAAAGTATTGCTACATCTTGAACGCTGGAAAACAGAGTCCTCAGACGGCTGAAGTGCGCCCTTGAACAGGAGAGGGAGACTGACAGAGCCAGGAGCAGGACCAGAGCATATGGACCCTTCAAACCTCCCCGCCGCAGGCGCANGAGGGACGGGGGGGGGACGTTAGCGAAAGGCGAGGGGGGAAAAACCGAGAGAGGGGCGTGCGAGGGGCAGCGCCTCAGCCGCGGGGGATTAAAGGGCGCGGATACCTGCGGGGGCCGGCGGGGAGGCCGGCAGGGAGACAGGGAGGCAGGCCGGACGCCCCTCCGAGGAGAAAGGAGGTGGGGCATCAGGGGGCGACCAGCCGCTCTCCTGCCGCGCCTGCCGGCGTCTCCCCGCGCCCGCTGCCGCGCCATGTGGCCCCTGGTGGCTCTCTGTTGCTGGGGGGGGTTGTCGCTGTCCCTGTCGCCGTCGGTGCCGCAGGGCCGGGCGGGCGGCCAGCCGGGCGCCTTCCTCCGCGCCCCAACTTTCGCCTCGCCATCCCTGGAGGCGCCGCCGCTGCCCGACACGACGGAGAGCAAAGTGGAGAAGCTGGGACGCGCCTTCAAACGCCAGGTGCGGCGTCTGCGGGCGCGCAGCGGGCGGCTGGAGCTGGTGTTCCTGGTGGACGAGTCGTCGAGCGTGGGTCCGGCCAACTTCCTCAGCGAGCTGCGCTTCGTCAAGAAGCTGCTCTCCGACTTCCCCGTGGNCAAAACAAAGGGCTAAATTAACCACGATTAATTCAGCACGTGTCAGTGCAAGCTCTCACTCTGTCCCCGCGAGCAGCAGCTCCAGCCCGCGCGGCGAGGGAGCGGAAAAGGCGCTCCTCACTCGTCGGGGGCGTCCTGCCTTTCCGCCCCCCTTCGCTTCTGCTC
>VYXC01009349.1:233916-283939 GCA_013397175.1 Platysteira castanea | reverse complement strand
GGTGTGCGGTCTGCGGTGCAGTGGGATTTGCGGTGGCGGGTGAGGTGAGGGGTGCGGTGAGAGGAACGAGCGGTGGTGCCGTGAGGTGCAGCAGCGATGCGGTGCGGGGTGCGCTGGGGCAAGGCGAGGTCTCGGCATCGAGGGGAGGCGCGGCGATGTGTGAGTCGCAGTAGTGCGTGGGGTGTTGGGGTGCGATGGCTCGGTGTGCTGTGCTGGGCTGGGCTGTGCAGTGTGCGGTGTGGGGTTCTCCGCGTTGTTTGAGGGTGTTCTGTGACAAGGGGTATAGGGCTACATGATGGGGAGTGGAATGATGGAGAATGAAGAATAGTCTGGTCAGGGCAATTATTCACTATCTTCCTGTGCTGTCTGCACCTGCAACTCCCATGTTTTCTGCTGCCCTTGCAAACAAATGTGTGAAATTCGTTCTATGAAGGGGCATGGAGCCCATGTCTCAATTTCAGAAGTCAAGTCTGGCATCTGAAACACCTGCCTGGCTTCATGGCAGCAGGACTTGAGTGCCTGCTAGCTGTCAGACATACCTACATACTGTTGCCAGGTGTCTGTTTTAATTGCTGGTGACTTACAAAGGTCCCCTTAAGCTGTGTAAGCTATACCAATAAGCAGGGGCATGTCCCCAGGAACATTTCCAGACATGGTAACACAATCACTTGTAATGCTGTCATATAGACCCATGGCAGAAATTTGGTCCAGGCAGCTCCTGGACATGCGCTGGCACTTCATCGTGCCGGGGCAACTTCCCAGTAGATGGTTCATGGACAGCCAGTCTACTCAGGAAGCTTTTTTTACAAGGCTGGGCCCAGCTCTGCCTTGTCATTTGGCCTCTGTGTTCAGAAACAACCACCAAACCAAGTCTCATTTTTTATTTTGTTTTTTTTTTCACATCTAATTCCTGGTAGTGTCGTGTAGCTGAACATTGGGTGCACTTATCTTGAAACACACATTCTCATTTGGAGCTGAGGAGTGAGATTGCAAGAGGTGCGTCACTGCTGGGCATATGAAATTGGCAAAGATTATTCTCTTCTTCACATTTGGCAGGAGAAAGCAAGTCCGCTGTCTAATATGCTCAGAGCTGCACATGCCAAACCTGCTTTAGGAAGACACATCCCTGTATTAGATCTTCCACTGTGAAGCCATGTTTCAATATAGATCAACGCCAGGGGGTGAAAAAGTTAATGATACAAGTTAAAAATAACCATTAAAAACAAAATACAAGCTTAAGAAATACCATCTGCTTTCTTGATATGAAATCTTGACTGATGATATCTTTAAAGTGGAATAAACAAAAAATCCCTTCAGAAAGCTACAGTTTAGTTTCTTAAGCCTAGCTAAATTTCGTGGCTCCAACAGCATGACTGTCATTTTACAGTGTGGTCTTTTAAGTATGTGGGAAGAAAAATATTCACATGGTGACAGGGAGAATTAAGATAGAATGACAAGGTTAAATTCTGGTCTGCTCACTGACTCTTGGTTAAAGATACTGTACTGTGGTTTTCTTCAGTATGATTTCTTCATGTCATACAAATGAACATCTTCAGGGAATACTCTCCTTTCTATACAGTCTTCAGAAAATGACTGTTCTAAGTGTAAAATACTGCTTTTGGAACAAATCTAGAAAGTTTTTTAAGTATAACAAAGCTGCTATTCCCTCTGGATTCTTAGACTGTTGCCTTAGGTTTTTAACTGTCTTTTGGTACAACCATGATTATTTCCTCTTTCACTTTTCTAAAATGTGTCTTTAAAATTTTTTTTTCTTTTACACTTTAAGTTGGGATTCCTTCTGCTTCTGACCAGAATTCTCTGCTTCTTTTCCAAACTCAAAAGTATTTGCAAAGCATTACAAAATCTCTGGAATTGTATCAGTTAGTGTTATAGTAACAGAAAATGAAGGAAACTGCATTGTTAGAATAATCCCAGCACTTTATTCATCATACAGCACTCTTCATTGGTAGATTTCAAAGTGATTGATTCACATCCATGACAGTTCCACTGAAACCACAGAGGCAGAGAGATAAGTGAATTCTGCAAGGTCATCAGGCCAGTTAGTGTCTGGCCTGGGAACATGAGTGACCAGGAGCAAGATTTACATATCAGTTGCTGTCTCAGAACGTGTGGCAGCAAAACCGGTCATTTAACATCATCCTAAAAGCAGGCCTGTTCAGTTTGACAAGCTGTTGCACAGCCATGTAACATCCATCTTTGAAAACCTACAAGTTCTCCTTGGCACTGCAGTTTTGCATCCTCTCTAAAGGTACTTCTCAGACAAGTTCAAAGTTTCTGTGTTTTGTCAAAGCTGTTCGTACTAACTTTTGCCATGTGAACCATACTTTGACATTCCTACCCAGCAGATTAAAGATAAATTCTATGAGATTCACAGAAATATGCTGAATATACCACAAGAGATAGTGGCAAGAGGCAGCATCCTGATGAGAAAGGCTGAACTGCTGTTGATGTTTGGGTTTGCCATCCTGTTTGTGATTTCATGCCATGCTTGAGCTAGCAAGTGCTCATTTTCAGAGTCTTTCTTTTAAGGCACATGCAAACAGTCTTAGAAAGGGGAAGAAACTGAGCTTGTTCATTTAAAACTCTTTGGCTTCGGTTTTTCACAGCATAAGTTGGTGGGACAGCACAAACTACATGCAGCTTATGTTAAGCAGATTGCTTATTGCATTATGGAAAGTTACAGAGCTGTTGTGACAGCAGGAAAGAACCAAAGCAGAATTGAAAATACAAACAGGTTTGAGCAAGTGTTGCTCCTGATGCTTAAGGAATGCATCTAAAGCCAAAAGACCTCAGTGGTGAAAGTGTTGAGAGACCTGTAGGCAACTGTATTGGAGCTTCTGATGCTGAGAGACAACCACTGCTACTAGCACCCATTACGCCTCATGGCAGGGATGTGCATTTGTTACCGGATGGGTTTTGAAGTAGAACTGAGGGGTCATCATGCAATGATGGAAGTTTAATGGTGCGTTCTTGTCAAAGCAGCTCAAAGTCACAGTTATATATGTGCCAGCATTGGTGTGCTACCTTTATTGATGGACAGTTTAAAGATCCTGAAACTGCATTGGTTTTGGTGAGCTAAAAAAAAAAAGATGAAAATTAAAATTATTTCAACTACTCCATGTGGCAACATCTTAATAAAACTATACCTTTTAAGAAGAAAATAGTCTTATTTCTGTCTTTCAGCTGAAGTAAAATGGAAACAATTTCTTTTCCTAATTGAAGTGGAAGTTGTAGGTGAGCACTACTATTGAGCAGAAGTCAGAGATAGTACTCAGACAGCCTTAGACAAGTCAATTGTTATAAAAAGTCTGGCAAAGCAGTAGCTGAGGGAGTCTTTGGGAGTTCTTCTGTGTTATAATAATAATAGTTGCATTAAAAAGGTAATATTTTTTGGGTTTGTAATTCATCTTCACTCCACTGAAGTCAGTATAGCTAGGTATATGCAAGTGGAAGGTTTGTCACCTACATAATAAAGTGACACATTTTCTGAGAATCTGGTCTCTGAAATCTGGTGTTTGTATCTAATGTGATCTTGAGGGAGCATGATGAATGTCCAACCAGCATGTCAAATTCTGTGCTCTGTGTTATAATTAATAAATATTTTTAAATGTCCTTCAAAAGAATGTAAGCACATATCAGTTTAGGATAAACAGTTCTAATGCTTATTTAATGTTTAAATAAGTAATGGTGGCTTTGTTTCTTCTGTATGACAAAAGCACAAAAGTACAAGATGCAGCATTGTTACCCACTAGGAAAATTAGCTTTTATTTTCAATACATTTTCAGATTCAGAATATCATTTTCAAATTAAAATGAAAAATTAATTGAGGCAAAAGGACTTAAAATCTTTTCTTACCATGTACTTGGTTAAAGTTTTTTTATTTGAAAAAAAGTAGTGCCCTCTCACTGAGAACATGAACATTCAGAGTCATGTATGTTGTCTGGTTATCAAGAATGTGTTTGTGGATTTCTATTCCTATGATCTCTGCAAAATCAGCAGCTAATAATGAGAGAGTAGCAGATTCTAGGCTATCTTTGGCATCATGCTCTAATTATCTCATGGTGGCTTAGGTCTACGAGAGCTAACTGACTGGTTGACAGCATTGGGCCTCTCTGAGTTTTGATATGGCCTTGGGAGTCTATGTTAAAGATATAGTGGAAAAAAAAAATGAAGTCAACCTGGTTTGCCTCTGTGGTCACCTTTGAAATTGCAGAGCTGGTAGTTAGGGATTACCAAACTGAAAGTAGCATTCCTGTCAGCCTTCACTAATGTCAGCTCTAAATCAGCAGTTTTAATCAGTGTGGTGTTTGTGAAGAGTACTGGTCCTGCATACTGCAGCCTTGCATGGGATTTGTTCACAAGATTAATACGGCAGGGTCAGAGGCAAGATACACGTCTGCACATTGTTCATTGTCCTTAGACCAAGCCTGAAATGTACCTACCTGAAGAAGTTATTAAGTAGTTAATTTTTTTTTCTGACTGTTTGGCCAGAACAGGCAAAAAGTGCTCTGTTTAGCATCATATCTGGGGCTGCCTAATCATGGTTAATATTTTCTTTGGTTGAAAACCTGTTCTTTGGGAAGTGAACCATTTGTGCTTACAAAACTGTGTCTTGCATTTTTGTCTAAGCAGAAGCATATAATTTGGAAGTCTGGTGTTCAGCAGATTAACCACTTGTTACCTTCCCTTTAACTTAAGTGCAACTAGAGCTTTAACTTAAAAATGTGCATTATAAGAAGGACTGAAGGATTCTGCTAGATACTCTTCTGCCTTTTCTGATAATTAAGGTAAAATTGAGGTATGTTTTTCAGTGTGAGGTACTGAGGAGAGACAGCCTGACTTAAGGCACTGACTGAAGTGCCTCATCCTGGGAATCTGTATTCCAGTGGACACCTGGTAGGACTGTCCCCAGATGCAGTGCCTCTGTATGGCAGTTCTGTGTTAGGTGTGCTGAACCATTTATTCCAGTGTCATGCGCTTCATTGATTATGTAGGAAGCTGCAAGTGCCTTGATATACCGCATGGCTCTATACCCTGAATTAAACATCTGCTTCATCTCACTGATTTTTTTATATTGTTCTTTCTCCAGTTCCTCTAGAAGTAGTGTACTTAGTAGTTCTGATGAAAAAAAGGCAAAAAAATACCAGTAAGTGATCTGTATTTTATAGCCTTTTAAAGAATTGTTTTTCGTGACTCAAAAAACTCACTTGTCAGTTCTCTTTAACATTTTGAACTGCATGCCACCCCAAACCACAGGGTTTATACCTTTGACTATACTCCAGTATGTTCATGCTACTACTAGGTGTAAGTAGCAGCAATGCAAAATGCTTTATAAAAGAATTGTTATCAAAGAGAATGGTTTAGATTACTTTCATGCAAAATTTATAGCTTACTAAAACATGGGTTAAGGCACAAAGGCATGAAGACACTGAGGTTACTACCTATGCTTATGCTTTTGCACAGCCTCTGGCCAAGTAGTGTGCTTGTGCAATGTGGTATCTTTAAGAATGGCAAATCATCCAACAAAAGTTACCGTTCTCTTGTTGTTCTTCAATTTTTGAGATGCTTATTATGGCATATTGTTTACTGCTTGTTGCATGACTGCGAGTTTGATCAGCAGTATTCAGAGCTGCTATTAAAAGAAGACTGTTTTTTCTTGTGCTGTCACACCTGCAAACTGTTCCGTAGAACTTACTTTTAAAAATATAATAACCTAAGAGCTAGGCAAACCAGTGTAAGAATTAATCCATTTTAGAAGCTTTTTGTGACAACAGAGACCACAATGATTGAAAACTATGCATCAGCTAGACTATGTTTTGTTTTGGACCTGAGAAGCAAGGTGGATGTTGGTCTCTTCTCCCAAGTAGCAAGCGATAGGGTGAAAGGAAATGGCCTCAAGTTGTGCCAGGGAAAGTTATGATGGCATATTAGGAAACATATCTTCACTGAAAGGGTTACCGAGGTTACCAGGCTGCCCCTGGAAGTATTTGAGTCACCACCCCTGGAGGTATTTTTAAAGACACATTGATGTGGCGCTTTGGGACATGATTTAGTCATGGGCTTGGCGGTGTTACTGCCAAGTAACACTGATAGTGTTAAGTTAATGGTTGGACTCGATTATCTTACAGGTCTTTTCCATCCTAAATGATTCTATGGTTCTGTTTGTGGTTTTAGCCAGCAGAAGGAAGAATTTTAAAGATACATTAGATTTAATCTAAATCACAGTCTCCAATAATATCTGGCAGTTTGTGGAAAGTGCATCAGGTTTTGTTAGTTTCCAAGTAATTTCCAAGACTGTCTCTGTTTTCTGGATGTTCTTCATGAAGTTTTAAGGCTGACATGATGCTTCTGGATACATTGTTTGTTCCCTTGCATAACTGCATAGGGCACTCTATGACTTCCACCTATGAAGAGCATGTGTCTGTGAAGCTGTGTAGAATATAATTGAATGAGACAATGATGAGGTGACATTCTCCCACTTCCCCATCTTCTTGGAATGGGAAATGCCACACGTACGTCAGAGGCTTTTCAGAAGCAGAGACCCTCACACTGGATAAGAGAGATCCCAAGGAACTGGGCAGCTGGCAAGTGTATTTTACAATGGTGTGGATTTTCCTGAAGCTTTGGAAATTAGTCATCTGAAGTATGATTCTCATTTGTATGACACAGCCTTTTATTTTGATCCATTCTACCAATGTTAGCATATTCTAACCTTGTTGATGTTCTCAAGTTGTTTTCATGTGCTAAGCATAAAAAGACAAAGGCAGTGAACTTTAACTTTCTGAAAAGAAGGGAGCAGCCCTGGGAGAACATACTCCTTTCATAACAAAGGAGTGTGTTCTGTGGCTGTCATTGCTGAATTGAGCACTAGCAGCAGAGAAAGAAGCAGGGAAACTGTGTACTTCTTTTTTGTCTTGCCATCATATACCTATCTCAGCCCGTTTCCCTGGGCTACAGGAAGCTGATCTAATCCTAAGCCTTACAAGGTCCTATGATCAGAACACACCTGGCATTTACATAACTTCTGTCTCTGAGAGCTGAGATGAATGTTCCTGCCTGGAAGGATCTGCACTGCACAGTGTACAGCAGCCTTCCTGACCTGTGATCTCTCAACTATCTGTGTGTGATGTAAGGAGTGGAAGTTTGGGAATGTGGAGAGGAGTGCCAGCATCCACTGTGTTCCGTATCTGCAAAGACAGACCTCTCTTAGAAGGCACACTCTCTATCTACAGCATAGTACCACAAAGCCTTTAGCCGTTTCGCAGTGTAACATACAGAGGTAGAGGAAAGGTGAGAAACTTGAGATGTTGCTGCACGAAATAAAACAAATCTCACAGATGTAATATCTGAACCAATGAATGAGATCTTTCACCACTATGGTATCTGGACAATATCATCTTAAATGTTTCAGGAACAGAGATTTGTTTTCGTGAGAAAACCACTTTTTGTTGTCATCTCAGAGCCTTTTCTGGAAGGGTCTGACAATGAGCACCTTCTGATCCCCAGTTCTCAAAAATTAGCACCTTCACAGAGAAATCAGTTTTAGCAAGTCCTTTGCTTCAGAGATACAAAGACAAACCAGAAAAGCTACTGAGTGATTTGTTCTGAGATAAGGAATAAATCCCCAGCATTAAAATTTTGAAGAAGTCAGGACAAAATAAGTTGTTTATTTTTAATTAATTTCCTAGGCTTACAAGAGGCCCTTATAGCAAAATACATATTTAGCAGTATTTCCTGACATAAACCTCAGCATTAAACTTCTGTACATTTATTTTGCATGTTCTGTGATTCTTTGTCCCCCAGTTCCACATGTTACTGGAATTTGTGAGTCAGATTTTGCAGGTGAGGCAGCATGTTTGTGATGCTCAGAATTTTATGACTTTTCTAGATGCAGAAATTAAAAGCACTGCTTTTTTAGCAACAGGTTCTTTGTAGGACCAGCACCCTGCTTACTTCTCTATGACATTAACACAATCTGAAACAAAAGCTCTTGTTAAAATTATGATACTCCCTCTGGTTCAAGGTCTTACTGACAACCTCAACCAGGAAGATGATAAGCCTCCTTGAATGTAAGCAGTAGTCTGTAAACACTCCCCCACACCCAGCTGGTCTGGGACATCTCTTATCAGTGATAACTTTGTGTTAGTGTTGCTCAATTCTAGCAGTCCTGGAGCAAAAAAAAAAATGTATTCAGATGATAATTGAGCAGTGACAGCTGGCAGTAGATGGGCGAGGTCATGAATTGTGTTTGTCCTTTTGGAATTAATTATTCAGTTCAGCTTTTCTTCTTTTTCCTGCTTTTTTAAAGTAATAAATGTTTAAAGCAAACACAAAAGAAACAAATATTTGGCAGATGTACTAGTCAATAGAGATGTGAATGCTTGGTCTGCAAATACAAGAAAATCAGTTACGTATTCAGTAAAATATTTTTGAGTCCCTATTTTTATTATTAGCAGAGGACCAGAGCAGTACTGGAGAAATCAAATAACATCTTTGTTATATTAATGATGGAAACTGCTCACAGACAAAGAAAACTAGTATTCTTCATTTTTCGAATCAAACTGAGATCTATTAGCAAGTATAGCACACAACATAGCAGAATATAAGTTGCCTCCAGCAACTTTGCAGTGTGATAAACTTGTTAAAAGGTTATATAGCACCAAGAGCTCAGAAAATGCCTGTGTACATAACATGCCCTGCTCTTTAACGTCTTGTTTAGAAGACCTCAGGATGACAGAAGATGAGGGATATGTATGTTCGTTGTTTCCTGCATTCTGTTCTTTCTAGTTCAGAGCTCAAATCTGCAAACCACACAATTTCAAATTATCGGACCCAACAGTCCTAACACAGCTGTGTGAGTCAAAATTCTGTGTAGTAGCTCCTGTCATGGCAAAGCCAGTGGTGATTCTGGGTTGTTTAGGCTTTTGTCCTGGTTGCTCAGGACTGCGTCTAAGTTGGAGTTTGAATATACCCAGGGATGGAGAACCCATAAACCTTCTGTGAAACCTGTTTCAATGGTTGATCACTCTTGCAGCAAAAACATTGCTTCCTCTCTTTAAGCAGAATGTTGGTGTTTAAATATGTGTTTCTTGCCTCATGACACCAATTAGAAGATTCCGTACACATCTTCTTTACTCCCTCCCCATTAAGTATTAATATGTATGCATGGATAAGAGGACCTTAAGCCTTCTTTTCCCCTGTCTGAGCACCACTAGATCTGTCAGTCTTTCCTCAGATGTCATGTCCATACATGTCCTGGCCATGAGCATGCCTGGATTTTTCACCTGTGTGCTTTCATTCATACAGCGGAGTATATACAGTTGTGATATTTACTCCAGTCATGCCTGCCAGTTACTGAAAGAACTATTTAAATATTTTAAATATCCAGATTATTTCTATAGATACATATTTTCTCTGAATTAAGAATGCATTTCTTGCTAGGGAAATATACAAGGGGAGCTTTAAAATTATTTAATTCCTTCTAGATAGGTAACAGCTTGTTCTCTAGAGCCTGTGTAGCAGTGCAGAAGAGAGTGGGAAAGGCTGGAAGCCAAAACCTCTAACTGTAGAATATCTTTTAGTTCATTTCGTGAAACCTAAAGAGGGGATAAGATTCATTTGATTGGAGTAGTGAGAATAGCAGTGTATAGTAACCGAAAGAAAACGTGGTGAAATCAGACCTTTGCAGTTTTAGAGAGGGAACTCAGGAGGGGTAGCCAGCTGTTTTATGCAGAAGAATAACATTTGTATTGTTACCAAAAATCAGTAAAATAAAACTCTTTAGCACCAATGTAACTTTAAGAAGCAGACATTCTTTATTTGATTGGATGCATGAGGTGATATATCCTCCAAAATATCGTGCATGCTGAGTACAGAAAAAGCTCCTGTTTATATACTTCGTTTTACATACATATTCATAGGTTTTCCCAGAGAAAACATACATATGATAATCATTTTCCCAAAGTCATTAGCTTATGTTCCCTTCCCTCTGTGTGTGCTTTCTGTCCTTTGGGGTGGCGGACAGCCCCAAAGTCATACCTGACTGGCTGGTGAACTGGTAAAAGTTTGCACAAGTGGGTTAGTTGCTTTCTAGTTCTTCCTACAGAATAAGCATTGTGTGGTTCCATAGGCCAGTGATTTTTGAAGAATAAGCATTGTGTTAAACTACCAGGTGCAAACAATTATTCACCTGGCAACAGTTTCATGATGAAGCGGAACTGTATTTGTCACCCTCTAGCTTTGCATTACTCTTGTGAGATGACCAGGTTCCCCAGGAGTGCTCTGGATTCAGTGATAAGACATCTCAGCTCCACCAAAAGCTGTGTTTGGTCACAGTACTGGTTATTTTTTTCTTTATGGAATATTTATTTTCATAAAATCTCCTGTCAGATTTGGACATTTTTACCTGCTGGAGGGGTAAAAGCAAAGAAATCATGAAACAAAAGTTGAGCTTGGTAAAGAGATTAGCTTTGCCATTTTCCTTTGTTAATAAAACGCTGATCTGCTTCTGAAGCCACCTATGATAAAGTAGGATGTACTGTTTTAATATTCTCATGAATATATGGATCAAATATATGCAGTGTTTTTTGTAATAAGCTAACATTTACTCATTTTAATATAAGTTTAATAGCAAATATGTTGCATTACAGGGAGTTAAATTAATTCTGTAATATTATAAAATGGAAATTATTTCTTTTATATTGAGTAAGTGATCCTCTGGGGAAAAGATTAATCTCATTCTATTCAGAACTCATCCCCTGGTGTGTATGTTTTATGTAATTCTAAAGTGAAAAGAAATTCAGTGTAAGTGGTCCCCTGCTATACCAGACCTGAATGGCTCTCTAGTGGAGAGCTTTCTGATTTGCTTCTGAGATGCAGTGGTGGTCTTCCTGACCTATAACAAATAACATTTGCTTTGTAGCCCTTAGGTAGTGTATTTAATACCAGGTGAAATGTTGGATAATGTTATTCTGAGGCTAGGTACCAACCTAAGCATTTTAAGGCAAGCTTCTCTTGACAAGGATCCTGGGGCTGTCTGATATTATTTGAGGCTTATTATGTAAAGTGAGAGAGGGTAACCCATTTCAACTTGTTTCCATCTAGGTAGATATATTAATATCCAGTCCTGTATGGTCAGAATCTTCTTTAAAATCAGAAGCAAGAGTAAGGATGGGAATCAGGCCCAAGATCATATGTTTATGGATTACATGCAGAAGATGTAATTGAGGCAGTAACAAATAACCTTTGACAACATCACTGCTGTGGCTGTCAAGTGACTGAAGAAGTCTTTGCCCTTTGATGCTTCTCATCTCCTAATTTGTATGACAAACTCAAGGTTAAAAACACAGAAGTCAGGATTTAGCTGGTTTTGTGACTGCACTGGTAGGATTTAGTTTTCCATTACAGTAGTGAATTTCTAGAGGAGGATTTTGTATGATAACTTTTTTGTTGCACAAGACTTCATTTTTTAATTCTAAGGACTTTTATTGGCACAAAAAAATTGGTTAGACTGCCAGATATTTGTACACACTGAACAGTCACTGAACACAATACAGATGGTAATAACTTTTTGCTAATGTGAAAAGAATGTTTTATTTAAGATCTGGAAGGATTACTGAAACTGACTTATCTACTACTCCTCTGAAGGAAGTGTAGACATGAAAATAGTTACTGAAATGGTAAAAAACTAGGTATTTCTAGTGGCCCCATGAATTTCTCTTCAGTCATCAAGAGCATTAGTTGCTTTGTTTTGGTTTTTTTGGTATTTATCCCCTATTAATTTATAGTGGTGACGAAATGGGCTAAATTCTCGATTAAACAGGCTGTTCAGCCCTGTATTTTGAGTTATGGCTGGTGATCAGTTTTATTTGATGGTAAAATCAGAAGCAGATGTGGATATTCATGTCAAAGAAACAGGTTCTCAGGATCCTTTTAACTTACTAGTACCATTTAGAGGGCTTTTAAACCGTATTTATTGAAGAACCTGACAATTTATGAAGGAACTGCAAAGCCTTGTCATGAAAAAAAAGTCATCTTTATGTAGATACAGCCCAGGAAGTTGGCAGGGGCTGGTGAACAATCTCTGTGTCTACTTACAAGTTTAAGGGTTAAACAAGTATAGGAGTTGAACAAACATTTTAAAATACATGAACTTTCTGTTCGGGAAAAAACAGCTTTCGAAACAGCTTTCTGGAGAGAGAAGGAGAGAGGTTTCTCAGAACAGAGGGAAGTCAGGGTTAGAGAAAACAAAAATTATGTGAAATGCTGCACCAGTATTGGAGAGAAGAGGAATGGAGGCTGATACTTCTATTGTCAGCAGCTCTGACAGGATGGTGGCCTGTCCTCTTGTTTTCACAAAAAGAAACAAAATACTAAGTGGACCAGCGGGCATACACAAATGATTTAAAAATAGACTTTGGTCTCCTCCCCCCACCTCCTCTCTGCCCCTCCATGCTGAATGTTTCTTTCCTTCCCTTATTGTTTTCATCTGCTTTTATACAGCAGGGATTCTGTGTCTAGAATTACAGCTGCAAGACATGAGGGCCAAGCTGGTCAGTGGCTTTGTTTTGTTTTCATTTCTAGGGGCAATATGTAGCAATCTTGTCTGTTTGTCTGTCTGTTTCTCTAGTCAGATTCCCTGGTGCCTGAATATTCAAGTCCTCTGGGCAGCAGAAAGACAGCTTCCTGCTCTCTTACCTGTTGGCTCAACTTGTGTCTGTGTAGCAGAAGTGCTGTCTCGAAGAGGTGGTTGTCCTTTAAGATGCAGAGGACAGAAAAGATGTTGGCCTCTTGCCTTGTCTCAGGGTCATGTAGCTAAGATATATTTGCCCCTCAAAAACAGTCATTTGCTCCGCAGAGATGGTCTTTTACTGATGCTTTCCACTTATTCAAACCCACGTCTTTTAAAAAAGGGCTTGCTAAGCAATTTTTCACAGGACTAGGAATTTTCTCAATTACTTGGAAAGTCACGTTTGTGTTTCAGGAGTTTCAGAGGGCATTTGTAGCAGTCTAATTTTGTAAAACAAAAATCCCTGTTTATTTGCTAGAATTAAATAACCCTGAGATATCTGTAGTCCTGTCTAGACTGCTGGGGCTCAAGCTCATTTGTTCACTGACCGTGCAGACATGTCTCTGTTTAGGAAAAACATGGCAGTTTGATTACTATTGATTATGAGCATTAACTGCTGAAGAACCAGGGCAGTGTGGAACGCTATCCACTACCTTCATCTGCAAAGTGTGTGAAGCTCTCTGTTATGCACCAAGGCAAACAGTGCTGAAGGATACTACTGAGTTTGCCAAGCCACATCCTTCCAAAATTAAGCTCTGTTCCCCCTTCTGTACATGTTATGACACAATCACAAGTTGAAAGCATGTTCTGCTGGGGCAATCTGCATGTAGGCGGGATCTTCAGAGAATTGCACTGGCAATCTCCATCATGTCTCTTAACCCTGTCTAAGTTGTGGTTTCTTCCTCAGTAACACACATTCCACAACTTGTGTGTATTTGGGGCATATTTTTCCACCTTTATTATGTGATTTGCAGATTGAAGGTTCTTTTTTCTAAGGTCAGAGATGCTACAGTTGCCAAAACCAAGTGAGTATGGATGGAACATATGTTTTCCTTGTCTTGTTTTTCAAAAAAAGAGGCCATTTTTACTGAAATAGCTTTAGAAAAACATCCTGAGTGGCGAATTTCAGCCTGAATACTTAAGAAGTTGGATAGAAGTTTAAGTTGCTTATATTCTATTTAAAAATAGCCTGTTAATGCTAAATATGTTAATTATATGTGTTAATTATAAATAGCACTATCCTCTCTGCCTGCAATGTCACTTGTATTAGAGCATCAGTTTCAGAATGCATTTTGAAATGAGACATTTGTACATTTTCCCACTGTTTGTCTTCATGTTGCCTTTTGTCTTGTCTTTTTCTTCCTGATTCTTTTCATTCTACTTTGCCACTTCATTCTGTCTTCCCACTTCATTCTGGTTTTCCACTTATGACTTAAGCAATATGAGGAACAATAAGTTTGATTTGTGAAGGGCATTTTTGTCTGCAAGAGAATTTGGTTTCACTCCCTTTGGGTTTTGCATACAAGTAGTAATAAAATCAAGCCCAACAGCAAAACATTGCTTGGCAGTCTCTCAGACCACAGTGTCAGTGGTATGTGCTTTGATTTGTGGTGTGTGTGCTTGTTTTTGCTTAGTATCTACCTGAAATCACTGAACTGACAAATCAAAACCCAGTTGTCCTGAAATGTGGCCTGGCTTACTGAGAAGGGGTATAAAAACTCTGCAGGTTATTTAGACTGGCCTAGCTAGTAAGCTTTACTAGCTAGTAAGCTAGTTAGCTGAAAGCCAGATAATTTTACTTCATAAGACTTACACAAAGATTTTGTAAAAAAACGGCTCAGCTTGGTTGACCTCTGATTTTGGAATTTGTGCTTGTTAAGGGTGTCTTAAGCATGTTTACCTACTCGTCATACAATGACATGACTTTTGGAGTATCATTCAAGGGTTTGTTAAATGCGGTCTTTTGCACTGATTGTAGCATGGTACAATCTATTATTGAAATAAACATGGTCATAATTTGCCTGCTACCAAATTGGAAGTCTGCATCTAATCCCTTCTGCGTAAGTCCCCAGAGGATGGAGAAAATACTTCTTCACAATCCCCTGCTTTAAGGTTGTGGACAGCACCTGGCCACATTTAGGAAATTGGTGGTCATCCCTTATTTACTCTGATAGACAGTGGCTAATCCAGCACAGTAACTCCATAGGGTGGCTTCTTGTTGGTGCTCTTCCTGTCATCCAACAACCGAATTTACTTGGAGAGTAATTAGCACTATTGCATTTTCAGACTGGAAGGCTGAAATGGGCAGGACCCTGTGGGGCATGTTCTCACTCAGGCAATACTGAGTAGTGTCACACGCACTTTGTGTGAAGCATTAGAAAGTGCGAGCAGCAGCATGGAAGGGACTGCGGGCATTTTTAAGGCCACAATGGACAATCTAAAGTGAACTTAGCAAACCCTTGTAAGGAAGGAAAGCACCATTCAACAGGGACAAATGGGGAATGTTATGCTGGGTTTAAAATATCCAATAGTCCAAATGCTTCTTAGGAGAAGATTTACAATAAATCAGCAGTAGGGTTTATAGTTTAGTAGATCGAAACAAAAAATTACATTAAAATATGTTAGATTATATTTTGGGTTTTGCACTAGATTTTAAATGTTTGTATTACCTATTTAAACTTCAGCCTGAACAAAGTCAGTTAAGCTCTGGTCAGAATCATTGCTGAATCTGATGCATGGGTGACTTTATCAATCAGAATGAAAAGTCTCATTTCGTATCGTGTCAGGATTTCTGTGACTGTGCAAACTGTGACCACCTAAAGTGTGACTCAGTGGTTGGCCTTGTTCAGCCAGAGGCTCTACGTGCATATGTTTGACCTTTGTTATAATGGGGGATCTTGCAAGGGCTTAATTAGCTGTATAATTCAAATAAAAGGAGTCATGTAATGAAGGAAGTTGTGTGCAGATCAATCACTGTTAACCCTTTGCTGAGGTCTGAAATTTCATTTTCTCTTCCAGCAAATTTTAAGGCATGCCCGTGGAAATGCTACAAAAGTGATATTTCTCATTACTGATGGATATTCCAATGGGGGAGATCCAAGACCCATTGCAGCATCCTTGCGTGAACTTGGAGTGGAGATCTTCACCTTTGGGATATGGCAGGGGAATATCCGAGAATTGAATGATATGGCATCCCATCCAAAAGAAGATCACTGTTATCTTCTTCACAGTTTTACTGAGTTTGAAGCTCTGGCACGCAGAGCTCTTCACGAAGGTATTAATGTCCAAACCTCAAAAATCTACAGAAAGCAGAGAGATCTGAATAGAAAGATCTTCAGTACTGTCTTGCATTTGCATTTCATGTAGTGTTTATTGCCTTTTTATTTTTCTGATACTGTCTAGCAGAGGTGTTTGTCCCTCAGTTAAAAGGATAAACTTTATTTGGCTTAACTCATCACCAACAAGATGAGTTGTGTATACATCACCATCCTCACTGGTGTATATACATACTTACATCCATTCAGCTCTTTTTTTGTCCATGAAGAATAGACTATGCTCTTGTCCCAGAGTAACTTGTGCTTGAGCAGATGAACCTTGTGGTCAGATACAAGAGGCACCTAGTGTACACCTTAGAACTAAACTTAGTAACTTTAGGGTATCTAACACAGCAACATTTAGCCTGTTCAGATCCAATCGAGATCTCTCTTTGTAAAGGTCAATACGATTTGTGTTTATGACCTTATATACACAGTAAAACTGGAAAGAGGAAGAGGTGGAAAGAGAGTTTGGACTGTGATTTTATCCTATTTTAATCTGCTATATTCTAAAAAAAATAGAGTAGGTTTAGACAAGGAAGTGAGAACACATGATTAAACATTTGTTTGGCAATGCTGCTTGATTGAGGCTTAGAACATGGATTCTAGACATTTGAATTTATTTGCTTTAATTTTTTAAAATATGCTACTTTAAAATAAGCAGTGTAAAATAAGCTTTTCTGGTGCTTTGTAGCCAGCCTGTTTGTTCCAGATAAGGTTGGATTGGCTTATGTGAATGTGCCAAATTTTATAATATGAACAACTGGTTTTACACGCCATTACCAAATGTTCTTCTAATGCCAAATATGGCATCCACCAAAGCTGGGAAAAGCTGTCTCAACAGCTTCTGTTGGGAGTGAGACTGCATTCTGGCAATGTTAGACTCCAGTGAAGCTGAGTGAGAAAATCTGAGTGTACCGTGGATTTCAGTGAGCCTTTTTTCAAAATAAGGACACCAATCTTTTGCATGTTGAGCATAGCAAGGCTCTGCTTCATGCTGCCATCACTACTACTTAGAACTGGAGCCTAGGGTTTTCAACAAATGTTTCATTAATGATGTAATGTGAGACTGTGGGATTACTTTTGTTTGAATTCTTTGTTAATAATGATACTATTTCAGACCTACCCTCTGGCAGCTATATCCAAGAAGATATATCGCATTGTTCGTACCTCTGCGAGGCAAATGAAAACTGCTGTGACATCATGGCAAGCTGTAAATGTGGCACTCACACTGGCCAGTTCGAGTGTATCTGTGAAAAAGGATATTATGGAAAAGGACTACAACATGAATGTATAGGTGAGTCTCATGTCTCAGTATTTGGGTTTCTCTGTATGATCTGAATACATGGCTAATCTCTCTGAGACCTAAAAGATGTGTTTGGGATTATGGCTATGAACCTGGACCAAAATGCATCCAAGGTTGCTGGAAAACGCTCTGGCTGAAGACATAGAACAATTCTAACAGTCAAACTAACCTCATACTTTGTCTTCAGCAATAGCTCAAAGAAGTGAACAGGAAAGAGGTAAGAATAGGGCAAGAGTTCTGACAAAGTAAAGCTTTCCTAAAACACAGCACACCAGAAATTTGTGACTATGAGCTTACCAAGTCTGAGGTAATATCTTTTGCTCTCCAGTGCTCATGGTACATTTTTCACTCATGAGTTATGCCGATCACTTTTTGAACTTTCATAAACTCCTGTTTGGAGAGGGTCTTCATATGTGGATCTTTGCAGAACAAATTCTGGGCGAAACTTAGAGTCATGTAAATGTGCTTTAATTCTCTCAGGATGACTTCCATCTACTACAGAGGAAGAAAACATTTGAGTCACTAAACAGAGACTTGTCATTGTGACATTTTGCTGATACTGGTTTTGTTACTGCTTTTTGGACAAGCTCTTTTACTCATATGCATTCAAAGTATTGTTAAAATAACAACAGTTTACACTTCTTTACAGAAGTTGATCTGTGAAGTTGTATTATACTCCCTGCAAATTATTGCATTGTAATTCAACTTGTTCCTCTGGAACACCTTTCCTTTTTTCAGTAGGTAAGCAGAAATTCATTGGGTTTTGAGTGCAATATGAGTAGAGGAATGTAGTTAGGAATCGGTGTCAGCACTGGCACACTGGATCAGAATCCTATTTTATGTAAGTGGTTGCAGCTTCCTTGTGTGCTCAATTAATTTAAAAAGATACACTGTTCCATTTCATTTATTTTCAATTCTAATTCTAATTTATTTAGACCACATTTTCATCATACTTTTTATTTTGTCATTAAATTACTTTTCCTTCACTTTGAGTGCCATAGTAAAAAATGAACAGAATAGATACAGCATTTCTGCCTCTGTCAGTAGCTTATATCATTTAATATTGTTTTGAGCTATTCCTAAAGAGCAAGACTATCATTTTAGAGTTGCCACTTCTATATGAAAGGGTCTTTTGATGGGGTAAGCATACCTTTCAAGTGCCACCAAAAATGGTAAAAGTCAGATTTCTTAAAATGGGCACTTTGGAGCTGCAGACAATAGTTTTAATTTTTGCTTCTTTGGTAGGTGCTTCTGAAATAAGTTTGTAGAAGCGTCTGGTGTTAGATACACTGCAAGTAAGCTGATGATTGCAGCCATCTGCTCTGTATGTGGTGGTAACTGAAGTTGCATACATGTATTTTAGGGAGAATTTGACCTGAGTAACTCAAACCTTTTCTTTATGTATTCTGTCTTCAACTCTTGTATTGTTCAAGACAGAAAAAAAAGACAATATGTGTTCTTTAAAGGAAAACAGCCTATTTTACAATCTTTTATTCTGAAAAGGATTCCAACCTTTTTTTTAACATTTCACATCTGAGCATAGCTGTGGATTTGTAAAGCATAAGGGATCTTAAGAATGCATCTTAACTTTTCCTCACTCTATAATGTGCAGGAGGATTTGTGGCAAGTTTACAGTGACAGGACTTCAATTTTAATTGGACTATTTTTAGCAGTTTTTTGGCAAAACTTGAAGATACTCCACTAGCCTATGTTTGCCTAATACAGTTAGGCTTTTTTAAAAGAATTTGAATTAAGAGGGAAATTGCTTTTCTGTGAAGTACATTATTTTCGCTATTTTGTGTATTTTCCGTGGTTATATTCTGTATGCTCTTATGCTTTTCATTAGGTATAACAAAAACCAACCTTACTGTTGGTTATGGTTTGAAATGTGAAGCGTCAGAATAACATGTAAAAATCCTGAGTTTTTTACTTTCATAATTACCAAAAAACACTCTCTAGAAAGCTTCTGTAAAACAAAATGGGAGCCACATGCTTTGTGCTGAAAAGCAGAAATTCAGTGTCCCCTTCCTGCTCTTTGTAATATTGTTGATGATGTGCCACTGAAGGAAGAACAGACTGACTCTGTTCTCTACTTTAAAAAGCAAACCAAACAAAGCTTCTTGGCCCACACTGTGAACTTCATGCGGCCAGAGACTTCTGTGACAATTGTGGTAAAGGAAGGGAGAGAGAGGAAAAATGGAGGCAGGATTGTAACCAGTTCCCAAGTATTGCAGAATGCATAAACACCTCATCTTCAGTAATTCTTGACTTTTCCTTCTCCTTCTTTTTTTTGATTACAAATGTTGAGGTTCAAGCTAGAGACAACCAAAGAAAAATACAGATGGCAGCAAAAATACATCTTGCGATTTTTCTTTAAGACTCTTTCTTCCATTTCATCAATAAAAAGGCGAGTTGTTCAAATCAACTGCACTTTTTATAGGAAAGTAAATCAAATGTCCAGATCTCCATTTGTATCTTCTTCTCTCTCTCAGGAAGTTAGAATACATGTCTTTATCGTGGCCTTTTCACAATTTTTTTTCAGAATAAGACTGTCCTTGGAAAGTTCTGTTTTAAGTGGTCTCCTGGGTTGGATGATCTTTTAGTTCAAGATGATGCAACTAAAGATGGTACCCATCATGTTCACCTCGTCAGTTACTCCTAAGAACAGCCACAGTTATTATTTAGGAAACTGTTGTCTTACAACCACTAGTTTCTTTTGTCTAACATGTAGACCCCATTTTTTGCAGCACAAAGTAGCCAAAAAGATGATGTGCAGCTCACAGGGCAGAATGAGTAACTTCATTCTTTGTAGACTAGGCTGGTTATTCATTCTTTTGTTTATATTTAGCTCACTGCTTGGGTATAATTATTGAATTCCACCATATGCAAGAATATTTAATAGGTTGCCTAGGCTTTTATTTAGGAATATGCAGCATATCAGTAATCATATGCACAACCACTAGAGCAACAGTTTTGGCTTCAAAACACCACATGGATTAGATTTTTAAAGAGTCTTTCCAATGAAACATGAAAACATGTGAAAACTTCACTTTTTTTTTTTTTTAAACAAATATTTATTCAGGACACGTTACTGAAAAGACTTTAAACTGAGGGTATGTAGGTCCAGCAAGGCAGGGAAAATTTGCATTTTGTGATTTCTTGGACTGAGGACCCAATTTTCATCTGAGCATCTTTTCCATAAGGTTTTCAGGATTGTTCCTGTTGAGAATGCAAAACAAAACCTTATGTTCATAAATTGGATGTCTTTCTAGTTAGAAAGAAACTTCTGTGTTTAATATATTACTAGCAATTCTTCTCTTAGTCACACAGGAAGAACTTTAATTCCGGTGGTGAGTCCAATGGTCTAGTCAGAGGAGACTAAATATTTCTGCTGCCATGCTGTCTCCTTCCTCTCTTCCTTTTGATAGCAGCTTCTACTCCCCAGAAGCTGAATCACCCTTTATCAATATTTCTTAATGTAAGCTATTTCTTTAGGTACCCTGGAAGAGTTACTGGCTTAACGGAGCTTTGCCAACCATCTTGGAACTTGGCAGATGGTACTTGGAAATATTCACTAAGTTCTCGAGATTCCTCCGAGGCCCAAAGCTTCCTGAGTTAACAACACATATAATAATGTATGCTATACTCTTCAGCAGGTGCCTACCCTGGATCTGAAGGAGAACAATCAACAGTACTCTGAGATTCTGACAGAAAAGGAGGGAAAAGAAAGCCAGAAAGGGAGTGTGAAGAAGAGTGTAAATAATGTCTCCAAGCATAGTAAGATTTCAGGCTACATTTGCCTGTTGAATCTGAAGGTTTGAATTAGTTTATGGAACTGCAGATTTTCAAGCCCTTAGAACTTAGTTTCTTGTTGTCTCACAAAGCAGTGCTATTTTATGCTTTCATTCATTGATTCTACATCTTAAAACTGGGTGGGAGTTTGTTTTGATTCCTCTCTTCTCCTTTGCTTTTAATTTCTAAACCAGAAAAACGCTCTTCAGTTCTAACTTACCTGTCACTAGAAGAGGGTAAGACCTGCAGCCACTGAAAACTAACAAATTGAAAAAGGGGCATTTCTTTGAAAAGAGTGTCAAATGGGTGCTAGTGTGGTATTTTCGTGTCACATAACCCTGCAGATCTGGATATACCAAAACAAGAAAGCAAATAAAAATTTTACATCAGATGATTTCAACAAACTTGGATTTCAGCTGTGCAAGGAAGTTGGCATGTATGTGCTTAATGAAATGCTGTCGAAGCCTTTACAGTTTGGAAAGACTTAGGAGTTAGACTCACTTGCTGTAGAGGCAGAAAAGCTTTACTGGAGAGACCTTCGTCTGTGTACAGCATCTGGCAACCTGTGATTCACCCATTTTACTGAACAGCTCTTTAATCATGATCCCATTTCCATAACCCTTTGGGGGGATGAGTTACTTTTGTATACTTGATTATTTGTAATTTAGTCTTCCTTTGTTACAGCCTCTTTTGAGTGACTTTCTATCTGTGACAATACGCAGAGGTTCTATTGTGAATACACTGTGTCAAAATGACTGGCTGTCATGTAAGGAGGAGGGATCTAAACCAAGAGCAAGGATGCAAAATGCCTGTAACTGAGTAATGCTAAATTGATGCCTAATTAACATTGGCAAAAATATTCCTTGTTGCCATTCTGTGTATTTTTTTCTGTTTCTTATAAATCTTGTGGCTCTTTATGGGTAAGAATTTCAGGATAACATCATGATGGTTAAATACAAAAGAAATGTAAATGTGTTTTTCTAGTGAGGGTATCATAACATCATGATAGGTGAGTACAGGAGAAATGTAAATCACTTTTCCAGTGGTTTTCCACTGAGAGTACTGGAAGACAAGTGGATGAGAAAGGTGGATATAAAAAACAAATGTTATAGGCATGGCTACGGAAGTTTAGTAGGTTAATTATCTTTTAAAAAATCTTGTAAAGACTTAAAACAATAATGTAAAAATGAGGCTGAAGAAAATGGCTTTTACAAGTATTTTGTGTGCAAAATAAATACATCTGGAAGCGTGCAGACATGCTATTCCAGATTTTTTGCACTTAAATCTGCTTTCTCAAAAATTCATTTCCTGAAGCCCAGTATTTCCTGCTTTTGCTTCTGGAAATTAAGGTACAGGTTCTCCTGCTTGTTGCCATAGGAAGCAAAGCAAGGCTGAGGGAAAAACTTAACTGGGTGCTGCAAGATTTTTCAAAATGAAGCACACAGTAGAGATAAATCCTTTGGTTTGAGAATTTAAATTGTCGGCATATTCTTCATATCAGGAGAGGCTTTTGGTTGGGATTTTTTTTTTTTATTTTGTAGGAATGTCTGACAGAGATGAAGGTAGCTGCACGATCCTGCAGTAGCTTTGCTGTTATTTTAAGTGACTTCTGACCCCACTTGTACAACCTGCTTTATGAAGATGGGGCATTTCTGGCAGTGAATTTAAATCCAGATTTAATCCATCAGAAAAACTCTTTAACAAACTCCAGAGTCAGACAGTGAGCTCTCCATCAAAAAAAAAAAAAAAAAAAAAAAAAAGGCAAAAAAAAAAAAAAGCATAAGTTTTAACATCTAACTGCAAAAGCTTTACCTGCAAAATTGTAAAAAAGGGAGTTTCCTTTGGTACAAGTTTCTTCACGTAAATAAATAGGACATGAAGCTGCTGGTGGGTTTTCACCATATCCATAGTTTCAACAAGCCCATCGAAGTGGGTAAGAGTATCTCCACTAGTATCAATGAGATCTGGATCAAGTCCTTGGAGCTGAGTGACTCTGCACTTTGTGTATCAACTATATAAATGTTCTATTGCAAAAGTAAAAATTGTAAGCAACATTATAGCTAATATGGGTAACAATGTTTCTATGGTATATATATTTTTCTAACTCTATATCATGTACCTTGTCTCCCTTGAATTTTAAACTGAGCTGTCACAGCGAAGAAAACCCAAGAACTAAAAAAAAAATACTACCAACAAAAAAGTTTTCTCTGCATTTCTGCACCATTTCTGAGGAATTTCTTTAACAAGTGAAGTTGTAAGGTGAAGAAAATCCAGATTCAATTTTGACATATGCAGACCAGAAAAGCAGAGGTGTAATTTTATATCTCTACCTACTATTGAAAAAGACTCACCCTTTCCATCTAGATGTCATCTGAGGCTTTAGAAAATAAGTTTCTATGCTAAACCAGACTCTTTCCTATTAAGTACAGAACTGTGTCTGAAATAAATTTGTTGAAATGTTAGAAAGTGATGTACAACTTACTCTTTTTTCCTTATCTTCAAAGTGAGATGTCCTGGTCACCTTAAAATGTCATGACAGTAAAGCCTCCAGAATATATGTGCAATTTCAGGAGAAAAAAATCAACCATTTGAAGGGCTTGTGAGATGCAGAAACCATACTCTGATTAGAAATAGACATGACAGAGAAATAATCTTCAGCATTCTGTGTCAATCAGACTTAGGCTCTCCATGGAGCCTGTCTCTATGTGTCCTTTGGCCGCAAGGTAAACATTTCAGGCAGTCATTCTAATGAAAAAGGTTAAAAAGGGTGTAAATACAGTACCAGCTAGGTTTAGCCTTTAGTTAAATGGCTGTAAAACAATTACTGTTAAGCCTGGGCTTTGCCCTGAGACTCTAGACAGGATGAAAAGCAGGTTCCCTTACCTTCACTGAGATTGTACATGGTTTGAAAACATCCTTTTTCAGTAGTGTAGTCCTGGGAGAAGTGGTAGTTTACAAAATTTGCCCTGGACATGCCATTTTTACTGCTTAAAATGTTCATCAGCCAGTTGTCACTGATTTTTAAACAGTTTAGGATCAATCCATTTTAATAAAGGCCTTTGATAAGTCTTTGACTGGTCTTGCAGATTTGAGAATCTATTTTAGGATTGGGACTGGCATCATAGCAGGCACTTACTGGAATAGCTGTCCATTGAAATCCTTAATGAAAAGTTTTCTACAGCAACATTCTTTGGTTACCTCTGTGGATCACATAGTGTCATCTTACTTTCACTAACTTTTCAGAAACACATAGCCGAGATGTTTTCATAGACAAATTGTTCCTGAACTTCTGCCGTCTCACAAATTAAAAGCAGACATCTTAGCATTCCGTGAGATTTTAAGTAACTTTTGTCTTAGAGAAGAAAAGACTTAAATTCTTGAAACAGTGCATCAAGGACAAAATGAGATGGCAGTATACAGCAAAGTGTTAATATTAAAGTGAGGAGAGAGGTTCAGAGACTTAAAATTTGTTTTCATTACCTACTTTGTTCCTGGTGGCTCTCCGAGGCTCCGAAACTTTGGATTTAACTTCTTAAGTAATTCCTAGAGAGTAATTACTACAATTAACTTGCAAGTTTTAGTCTTAGTGCCTGTGAGGTTGTGAATAAGTATCAGAATTTCTATCATCATAAAGTTGCCCCTGAAGTCTTGTCAAAGTTGATTCATTTAACTGGACTTCAGCATAGTACCCTCATCGTGGCAAAATCAGGCATCCCCTGTGTCTCTACATTTGGATTTTGATGGATTGTACACAGTGCATTTGTCACATAGCCAAATAATTTTGACTCTTATCTCTCAGAATCAGTTTCACATTGAAATGCAGTGTAGGAATATTTTCTCTTTTTTTTAAATGCTTGTCTTGACTTACGCTGTGAAATTCACTCTACCCAAGCCAGTGAACATTGCAAAGTGTTTTCCCTGTAAGGAAGGGTACTGCTGCTTTCAGCATTTTAAACAAAATTATCTACTTCTCTCCCAGTATGATAGTATTGTGTATAAAATGCAATTTGCAGCAATTGCAAATGTTCAGAGGTGGTGACCTGTTTCTTGCCTTGGTTTTACTGAGAGAGAGAAGAAAATGTAGAAGCAAAGGTGCACAAAGCTCATCAGTCATCACCACATCTAAATAAGTAATTTGTCTGCAGATTTTGACCTAAGCAAAGCCTTTCAAGGAATGTGTACCCCAAACGCTATACAGAGGTTCTTTCCACTATCTTCTCTTCACTTGTCTACCACCATCATAAGAGCATAAACCTCGTAGTGAGAAGGGATGAGATTGTTTTTCTGCTGCCTCTTCAGTCCTGTCCAGCTGATTTCTCTGTGCTCTCTGTGGAAAATTGTCTGGCAGGTTCCTCAGATCATTTCAGAATTACTTCAGAGAAGAACCTTCTCTGTCCTCTGCAGTTGTGCTTCTTGCTCCCCCTCACATTCTCTCTGTTTCTTCAGACCCACAGGGGTCCAGAGCACTTCAGATTCTAGTACCACTCAAGCGAAAACCATGGACAGCAAGAAGCATATGGTGGAAAAAGCTCTGTGATAAAGAGAGCCCAAAAGCCCACTCAACTTGGAGAAGAATTACAGCATGTAAGCTGCAGATATTCCATTATAAGCTGATTATATCAGCCAAGTACTCAGCAGCCAGAATGCAGCAGTTTGGTTGACTGTCTTATAAGCAGCCATGTTTTCTTCTATCAGCCTAAAATCTGCTGCAGATAGCCCAAATTTCTCAACCTGAAACAGTGCTGACTGCATAGTGAAGTGTGATCCAGTCCCTAGGCAATGAGAAAGCAGCAGCACAGATCAATTTCATCAAACAGATTGTTTTTTTACTGGCTTTGTTGGTGATTTGATGAAAACAGAATCAGGACACCGCATAGAAATGGGAACCTCTTCAGGCCAAAACCCTAGGGTTTAGTTTGTAACCATGCAAAACAAAGCCAGAACAACAACTCAACACTTCCAATGCAGATGTTTTAGTAGAGCTGATGCCTGAAAGTAGTTTGAGAAGTTGAATTTTTTTCTCCCTAGTCCGAAATTTATTGAATGGGAAAAGTTTTAGTCAATAAAAATAGGAGATTGAATGGACCTTGGGGTTGGTGGGGAATTGAGAAACACTGATGATACAGAAGTGAATATAACATAGTTATGGAAAGCAATGTGTGGTCTAATTATAGTGGTGTCATTTAGATATAACTTGGACCTGATAGATTTGAAACAAAACCCTATAAAATTAGGAACTAAATTGCAGGTTTTAAGCAGTGTAAAGCCTAGAGAAACAGCAAAAATCTACCATCTGTGTAGATGTGGGCAGATGCACTGATTTTACGCAGACCTACACTTAATTTAACCTCCTGAGATCTGGCTCTTTCTTCTGGCCATTAAGAAAATATGCTGGGGTTTTTTTTACCCCTGACATCAAAAGAAACATTCTGAAGATAGCCAAAAAAAGGGGGAACTTTTGCCCCCAAAATGTTCAAAGAAAGAGTGTTCCCTTGAAAAGGCTAGTAAGTATCCATGCAAAATTGCCATCTCCTTGTGGCATGTGGTTTGTTTCTCAAACCAAAACTCCAGAAGGTAAAGTACAAAATTAGGCTACTAATACCGCATGTCATTTTTTCACAGATTATTGCCATTAACTCCAGCCTGTTTGTTGGTCAAAACTTCACAGATTAATTGAGAGTATAGCATTGCTCTCACTATTTTCAGGCTCCACGTCAGCTCTGGTTTTTTGTTTTGTGGCAGAAAAGTGCTTGCTACATTCTCACTGTGTTCCCCTAGAGAAACTGGTATCTGGAAATACACGTAGGTGGTATTCAAAACTGTGTAGAGGCAGTATTCTGGTGGAACACAGAAGCACCTCCATGAGCTGGGAATACTCTAAGTCACATGAATTGAAAAACATATATTCTGAGTTTTATGCCTGTATAAAAATATCTGGAGCTCTGGAAGAAAATGTTAGCCTGTTACTGTGGTTCTTCTTTCTATTCCTCATTTCACACATTGCCCACTTGCTGACTTCAGAACATGCCATGAAGCCTGTGCAGGCATGGGAGTGCAGTGCAGGATGTAAGTAATGTTTACCAAACCTCATGGTCATATACCAGAAGTGCTACATGTTGTTAAACTGGTGTTTCTTTTGGACTTGTGTTATTTTCTGTCTCACAGAAACATTAGTAGGTATGCCTAAACATACTCCGATCCTTTAGGCCTATTTCTGTTGTCAGCTTGGCAAAGAAGATCACATGAAATGCAAATGTTTCCCTCATTTTAGAACATAAGCCCTTGCCTCAACTTTGTATCATAATATGCTGTCACTTGCAAATCCCATCATTTGGGGTTTTATGCCATTGCGAACTGTAGAGGAGTAAAACACATAAATTTTTCTCTTTATTATTTCTGAATGGAAATTCAAAATGCTTTATGAATTGCAATACCATTTAAAACATGACACTTCTGTGAGCATCCATATTCTTCCTGGCTGGCCAAAAACACTTTAAAAAATTTTCCCAGTGGCAGCACAGGGGTTCTGGCTAGGTCACGGCACAGGTCCTGACAGGGGTTCTGGTTAGGTCATGGCACAAAGGCAAGGACACTCAGTTTTCATTAGTGGCTTGATTTCATCAGTAAGAGTAGCTGAGCTGCATCCATGTATGGCTTTTTAAGTGGACCAGTACCTCACCTTGTGCTCACAGTCCAAACCCCTGAGAACAGAAGTAATGTGATCGCAAAATTTGGACTGAGAAAGATCATACTTGCCGTAGACACTAAGTGACCCTCTGCCAGTGTCTCTTTAGTGTAACAGTAGCTGAGGGTTCCCTTCATGCCTTCCTTTTTCACTACTTAGCAGTGATACTCCGTTGAAGTACTCATAGAATCGTAGAACTGTTTAGGTTGGAAAAGACAATTAAGGTTGTTGGTTCTGACCATTAACCTAACACTGCCAAGTGCACTGCTAAACCATGTTCGTAAGTACCATACCTACACATCTATTAATACTTCCAGGTTTGATGACTCCACCACTTTTCTGTACAGTCTCTTCCAAAGTTTGACAACTCTTTTGGTAAAGAAATTTTTCCTAATATCCAACCTAAACTACCTCTGGCACAATTTGAGGCCATTTCCTTTCAGCCTGTAACTTCCTACTTATAGGAAGTTGACTCCCAGCTGGCAATAACCTCCTTTCAGGGAGTTGCAGAGAGCAATGTTTCCCCTGAAGCCTCCTTTTCTCCAAGCTAGACATGCCCAACTCCCTCAGCTACTTGTGCTCTAGACCCTTTTCCATCTTCGCCACCCTTCTCTGAGTGTGCCTCACCCTAGTGTCTTCCTTGTACTGAAGAGCCCAAAACTCATCCATGATAATGGCTCTCCCAGCATAAGTGCCAGAGGAGTTTGGCCTAGAAGCAGTAACAAGCTGTACTGTGGCCCCAAGCGCACAGTTTGTATGGCCCTCAGTTCCAGCTAAAAAATGAGGTCTCTTGGATTGCCAGCCTCCAGGATTCTGCTGTCTTCACTGTCCTGATAGGGCTTCACCATCAACAGCATTTCATCATCAGCTGCCTGGGCACTTTCCCCTCTGTCACAGACAGAAAGACACCTTGCACCCTGAGAGCCTGTGAGAAGGCCCTTACTGCCTTCTTGTTCCTCTGCTTGTTTTTACCTACCTATCCCTCCAGACGGAGGTGATGGATTACAGCTGTTGCTTGTCTCAAGGCTGTAGCACAGGCAAGTATTAAAGGTAGTAAGTTCAAGGTCTGTGAGTGTGATGCTTCACAAAACTGTCTGTAACATCTTAAATTTCACTCCCAGTGACGTTAGAGATTTATTCTCATCATTTTAAGGTAATTTTTGGGAGGCCTCCTACATTGAAATAGAAAATGCAGTGCCTCATGCATTCCTGCATTAGAGGAATTATAATCTGCCACTTGAACCCCTCACTGGTTCATGGTCTGCAAAAGTAAGAGAAACTAGCCAGGAATTTGGCTTCATCTGAGGAAAAACTGGGATGTTTTTAGACAGCATTAATTATGTTGTGAAGCTAACTATTTGGAATCAAGTGCTCTTTAGAAATAGATTTTCTAGCTAAAACTGTGGTTTGATAATTTTAAGTCTTGGGTCCATTGAGCAGTGATTTAATCATTATTGCTGCTTACCTTTTTTTTCTTTTTTGCTTCAGATTGCACTTAAGAGTGTTCCCTCCTTCTTATTCTCCATCTCTGCAAATGTGTATGGTCTTGTTTATGGTAAAAGAGCTTAGAAAAAGTGCATGTATTTAAAGGAGAAGGTGGGACCAGAAGTGTAGCAAACCTTTTTTCTCCCAAAACATGGAAAGAGTCTTGCTGTCCTTTAGAAAAAGAACAAGTCATTCTGCCTTTTTAAGGTGGAAAAATTACCTTTGGAGCAGAGAATAGGATGGAGAAGTGGGACGGAGAGCACAGTTTCACTTAGATGTGCAGGGAGGTTGAGGACCTGACAGTTCTTGAGACAACTTCATGCTGGTGTTTTCCTGCTTACAGGTGCTGCTTTAGCACTTTTTGTTACTACTGATTGACAAAATTGCAAGAAGGGGGCCTGAGAAACACATGTCTTGCTACCATGGGATTCCTTCTTTATGGGAGAACTCCTGCATTGCAGGAAATTAAGTCTTTGCAGAGTGGCTCTCTAGTGAGGGATGAAAAGTATGGTTCAGAAATGTTTTAAATGGCAGTTCTTCACAGAAGGAAGCTTCATTAGACTGAGGACTGAGGCTGTGTATTTGTCTAAGATACTGCAAGATAATATTTTTTATCTTTCATCTTTTTTACCACAGCCTTTGCAGCAGAAATGTTCGCTTTGTTGGCAGCCACAGGACTTAGTATTTATAATTCCTTTCTTCAGTTCAGCTAGGAAGTGATCCTCTTCCTGTAGTAGACATTGCTTTAACAAGAGTCAGATATGTCCTTAAGAACATATTTTATATCTTGCAAAGGAGTGAGAGGCAGGGGACAAGGACAATTGGGGAAAATGAAGTTAGAAGCAATCACTTTTCCACTTTTCTTGAGCAAGCAGCAGTTAATAGTGAGCATGGTGATTTAGTTGTTATCTCAGTGCTCTTGCTTTCCATAAACAAGACTTTATTTTTATATACATATTTGGATAATATTAGAAGAATTCAGGGAATCCTGTCAGTTTCCATAAGAGTTTGGCTTGAGGAATGGAGAATGGGATTTATGGCATTTTTCATGGTAAATCATGAGTATCAGTAGTGATTCCAGGAATTAAGTAGGAACTATAACATCAAGATTACAACAGTTTACTGAACTCTGTGTAGGGATAGTTGGGGTAGTTTCACAATATGTAAAAAAATAATTGGCAAAACCACTTTTTATTGCCTGATTACTGGCCTGAGCCATTGCATGTGCTTCAGCTGTCTTAAGTTAACCAAAAACTCTGTTTCCTACCCTGGGCTCCTAAGTAAATAAACATGGAAATAGTGACATATGTTCTCCATCTGCACAGTCATGTGCTGTATCTTCAGTGCTCAGAAATGTTACTTAATAGGAGTATAATCAGTGCTGTTGAAAAGTATATTTAATGATGAAAATAAGGGATGTGGAAAAGAGGCCAAGTTTGGCACCTAATGCAGTAGTGACGGTTTATTGAGGGTCTGGCAGAAATAGCTTCTCTTTCCTGTTTATAATAACTTTTACTTGCTGCATTCCCAACTGTGATGGAGCACTGGAACTACTCTGATCTGCAGAGAAAGGAGGCAGAAATAGGTATCTGGGTTTTTGGAGGAATTTTTAACTCCAGGATCATATGCACGAGAAGTTGTTGCGAGTGGGTGTTGGAGGCAACAGCAGAAAAGGAGTATTTCTCATTAGAGTAGTAAAATTATTCAGGAATGTACAGGGCTCTGTTAATATTTTGCCAGAGAGAAAATTCACAGTTTTTGTATCAATGAGAATGAGAAAATCTGAGGATGTGGAGTCTCCTGACTACTCCTGGATTCCCCATACAACTTACTTCTATCAGGAAAGCCAGTTTGCTCATTTAGTTTGAGCAGAGAGTAATTTTTAGTTATATTTTTAAGTCCCAAGAATCACTGAACACAAAACTGTTCAAGTTGCTGAGTTGGTGAACATAGTGGAAATGGATTTTGAACCACCAAGCACATTCTTCATTGCAGTAACCTATCAGTACTCCGAAGCTTGGGGTACGAATTTGTCAGCTTCTAAACCCTCTCCCTTATTTTGTTAAATTGAGCAATCCCAGGAGAAGGTGATGTGTTGAGTTAGCTGTAACATGAGACTCTTGCTCCCTGCTTCTGGAAAAAAGTGTAGGCTGTGCTGATCAAGTGCTGGCTGGGTTGTGGTAATTGCAGCATGTCCCAGGGGTTGCAGGCAGTGGAGATTCTCACTTCTGTCCACATTCCTCTGGGTGTAGCACATTAGGAGTTGTTAAAGAATGAGTTTTTTCATCCCAGCTCAGACTTCTCTCTTGCCAAGTAGTCCATCTTTCAAGCTGTGGATAAAGGAATTCTATTTCTTATTTCCCAGTGTGTGTCTCCAGCTTGCACAGCAGTTAGCTGAGCAGCATAGACTGCATCCCAGTGGAGCTTTTCCACTCCTCTGTATCTAACAGCCATCACTTTGGATCTGGCCTAGGGATAATTTTAGCCCTTTAGGCATCAGTTGCTGATTAGTCCTTGTTAGGGAAGTAGGTGATGGGTTGGTACAAATGTGTCCTTTTCTTGTCCTTCCCTTTTCCTTCTTGACCCAGAACCCTTTCTGAAAGGGTGAAAGGATAAGTAGCGTTATTTGATGCACGGCACAATGGTTAGACCAGGCCTATAGAACCCTGGGCTTCCAGTGTCTGTCTTTTCCAGTGCCTTCAGACAAGACAGACACTAGATCTCCCAAACAGGTATTTGCTCAACTATGTGTAGCACAAACAAAACAAAATGTTTGGATTCATTTTAATGGATTTTTTTTTATATATCACTCTGTCTGGTTTTTGGGGTTTTTAAAATTTGCTTTCCAAAAAACATTTCACAGCAATGATAGCAAAATGGCAAACAAGCGCATCTAGGACAGGATGGTGATGCTCCTTTTCAATGTTTATATATTTAAACAGCAGGAAGCTATCCAGGGCACTTAGAACAGTACTACTTAGAGCAGCATGTGCTATCACCTCAGCAGTGATCAAGGTTTGCTGAGGAATGTGTGTCTGTGATTATCATAAAGGCCATGTCCAAAAAAGCCTACTGTATAGCAGTGCTGCTCTGAGCAAAGCATTTTCAGAATTTATTGAAATTCCCCTTTTGTATAAGCGTCTCACTGTGCATGAAGTTTTAGACAAAAAATGTTCACTTGCATGTAAAGAAATTCATAAATAATCTTTATTTGCATAGCAAACAACAATATTAACTGAGTTTATTTCCCAAAAAATACTTTTTGTAGTTTTGGAATTTATTTTATACTTTTGGAATTTATTTTAAACTTTTAGCACAATAACTTCTAGAAATACATGGAGACATGAGGACATAAATCAGTATTCAAGTTCTAAAAATTGGTAGTGCTGGCATGAAGTGATTCTGTAGCTGATAGGCATGTGTATGTTTGGCTATCTCCTCCAAATGTATCACCAAGGCTGGATTTTATGTCCATGCAAGCAGCACACCTGTAACTGTCTAAAATGTACTGAAACTTAAGCCCAAAGAGCTTCATTTCAATACATTAATGGCATTTCTGTATATAGATATTGCACAAGTTGTCAGGATCTATCTTGTGAATTTGTTGTTTGAATGAAGCATGAGTAGTCTTCCTTTAAAGTTACAGTACAGTGCTTGGAATTAGGATTTTTTTTCTTATTCTTAAATAAGCCACATGCTTTGAAACAGAAAAAGAAGTTACCTTCTGTAGAAGTATATATAGTAATCTTTATCAGTAGTCTTTGTTTTTATGATTGTAAAACGTTCAAAATACATCTCACAGCTCTGTGTCCCTGCAATGCAAGTGTGGTTCAAGTATGAATATGTTTAAGGCACTCACCATCCTTTAAACGTATAATAGTTGGCCTGCTTTTTAAAAAAAGTTTTTAAAGTGGGCATAAATGGATTTTGTATATATTTTCAATACTGGTGCTATGACCAAGGAGGGTATTTTGCATTCAGAGTCATTGCTTTGCAGTAATCCTTTGTATATGTGCTGGCCCCGAGCCTACCCAGAGATGCTCAGCACAGGCAGCCCTCCCTGCCTGTGGAGAAGGTTTTTGTTGGCATCCTAACTTTTAAAAGCTGTGATGCCTCTTGGGCTTTTATTCTTCAAGCAGGCACATTGTTCTCCATACTGTGGATGCTTGCAGTACTAGGATGGGATGTTCACCCAAGGACTGGATCTCTTTCCAGGGAACATCTTTTGCCCCATTGGAGGGGATCCAAGATTCTAATTTTTATCAAGAAGAAGTTTTTTCTTCTGAAAGTTTGTTATGACTGTTTGAAGTGCTTAAAAATCTAGAGCTAAATCATCTCAAAGCGTCATGGCAAACACTGCAGCCTACTTGGTAATGGAATATTGCAATTTCGCTGTCTGTAACCTCAACTGTAAGGTTTGAATGAACCATCCTCTATGTATCATGTAGAGACATAGCTAAACTTCTGAATTGTTTCAGCCTGCTGCCCTTGCTTCAGAGGAAATTTGTAGAACTACTGGGAAGATGGAGCAAAATACGTCAAATAGGAACAGAGACATCTAGCTTGTTAAACTGCTAATCATGTTGCTTTGAGAAGGATGCTTTAAAAATACTGATAAGGAGCAGGTAGATGAGCAGGTTCCATACCGTCTGAAATTAATGCAGAGCACCTGCTGGGGATAATAGGAGATATTAAAGAGCTGGAGAACGTGCTATGACTTAGAAATCTTTCCCTGATCCCTACATGTATAAGACAAGCTCAGGGTTTTCCTCTGCAGTCTTTGTACAAATCGTACATGTCAAATATTTAACTGAAGCCACCTCCTTGCCTATTCTTTGTAATCCTACCATGCTGCTGTCTCGTTTCCGTTTTTTTGTTGGTGGTTTTTTTTGTTTTTTTTTTTGTAACATCATACATGTTGCAAACAGCAGAAAGGTAGATTACTGTATCTGCCAAAAGTTTAGGTTTGTTTTTCCTCATCTTTCTAAAGGCGTTTCATAATCACGTGACCAACCTGACAAACCTACCATGTAGAAGATCTTAAGAAGAACCATCTTCCTAGATAATTAAATGTGACAACAAAAGCTGTTGTTGACAACAAAAAAAGTAATTTCTGGATGTAATCTCTACAATAGAGTACCCACTGTGTGGAAAGTCTTTGAGAAGCAAGCTTAAAGATCTTTTTGTATGGGTCCAGTGAGGTATATTTTAGAGGTTGTGGTGGTCTGTAATCTTGCTGGCCCAAGCTGAGAATGGCTCATAAAATGGTTACAGCAAAAGCCAAGAGATATCACTGTGAAATACATGGAGCTGGCAGAGGACTTGGGGAGTTCCTGTGGCCTTCCGTGTTATTCCTGCCATTGCAGAGGTCACTCACACATTAAGTATGCAGCAGCAGCAGCAGAAAGATTCTGGAAGCAGGAGGAAGGTTTGAGCAACACTGTATGCTAGTACTGCAGGACACCCAAACTCATCTTCTGCTGCAGCAGTAAGTAGGAAAGTGTCAGGAAGTCTTTGGCTGCTTGGTGTGGAATGGGGATCTCCATTTCCTCTGTGACACCATGGCTTGTCCTTGTAAAATGTTATTTTGTCTGGCAGGCTATTGTCAAAGGAAATTCCTAATAGCCCCTTGTTCCTGCTGCCACTTCTAAGAGAGGATGTGCTTGGCCCTTAGAGAAATCTGATTGTGTAGTACTTTGTCATGTTGAGAGATGTACATATAAAAGTAGAAAGATGTAGCACATGATACTGTACCGTAACTTCATATATCCTTCATTATTAAAGTTTTAATTCCCATTTAGTAAAATAACTGAGTTTTATTGTCAGGTCTACTCATGGTGACAAATTTAAAACATGACTAATGGCAAAGACAGCTACCAGAGCACTTTTTTCACAGATATTCATGGTGTACTCTGATTCTGTGACATAGGTATTGAGTACCTATCCATGCAATCAGTGCCATAAAAATGATTACAATATCATAAACATGACTTGATTAAATGAAAAACTAGGCTTTCTTTCCTCATTGACAATGTTTGGAGACTGAGTTATAAAGACTATTTGAGATTTGCATCAAGGTGTCATTTCATTTAAACTTTGCACTTTTGGGGAGAAAATGAGAATTATAGACTGCAGTCATCAGAGTAGCTGTGTATGAATAGAGCTCAGATTGATGCAGGAGAGAGCAGGATATTGCCTAGCTGATTCCTGCCACATCCCGCGAAAGATAAACCCTTTATCGGATCCTTCATTAGCATAAAATGTGGAAAAAATGGCTTATGCCAGGGATTACTTAGTAAAGGTAGTTCATGGGAGAATTTATGCATTGAAGAAAATACAAAATCCCTCAAATTAATCTTTGAAATACGTGGAGTTTGAGTCTCCTCTCTCTTAACACTGGCATAATTGAAGAATAATTCCATTTCAGTGACTTAGAGCACTAGTGTAGTTGGAGAGAAAATTGAGTTTGCCTGCTCTCCCAGGATTTTGAAAGTTTTACATTTTTAAGGCAGAAATGTTTATCCTTAAAATCTTTACTAGTACATTTAGAGAAAGAAGTGTGATCCTATGTCACAGAGTTGAAGAACCCTTTGTCACATGATCTCCACCTGTTTAAGCCCAGACTGGAATCTTTATGCCATTGTAGGGGTTCAGTGCTGGCTGGCTTAACTTTGCTGCTGGTTTTAGTATCTGCAGTGTTAAAAAAGCCAAACTGGATAATACTGTATTAATTGTTTGGTGAATTTCTGAAATAAACCATTGTTTATGTTGTCCGTTTTACAAAACTAAATTCTTCTTGTGTGAAGATTAAAATGTCAGTTATTTCATTATTGTAGGAAAGCAGAAAAGAATTCCTACTGAATTTGAAAGTCTCTTCTCTAATTTTTTTAGTGTTTTTTTTCTAACATTCTATTGTTTAGATTCAAACAACATCTTGGCATATAGTCATGCTGTCAATACGATTAGTTGACCAAAATGTTTTTCTGTCTACCCTGCGGGTCTTTGTTTCTAGCAAACCCCTGTCGTATTTGTTTTCTTGTGATTTCTTTTCTATGTGCAACTTAAGTGTAGGTAAGAAAGTGCATTCCACTGGTGGCCCCAGATATCATCCAGACCAGTAACGTTCAAAACCAGAAGAGACAGGCTGGATTTCCTTATGATTTTTCAGTTAGTTATATACTCTAGGAGAACATATCTGAGGAGGAAAATGCAGGAGGCATGCTGAAGTAAGCATTCATTATCATTTCTGGTTAGAAAGTTATCGCACTGTCATTACTACAGACATAAGAATCTGCATGTGAATTCTTGATGAATATCTTCCATTTTACGAAAGCAGGTTGTTGATGACAACTTCCATGTGAGCCATCTTTGTGTGCCTGGGGAATTTGGGCCTTGTGCTTGTTTGAGTTAGCACACTAATCCCTGCTTCCAGATATCCTCTAACAAAGAGGTAATCCTCTGGTGTAACTCAGTGTTCACTATTCCGGTCTCAAGAGGAGACAAACAAGAAGCATTTCCTTGCTCCTCCCCACACTACTGGGCAGACAACAACATGGTTCACATATAGAAATTCACATTTTTGTTGAAGAAATCGTGTATGCAAAGTGCACATGAGTGTCCTCTCTGTTTAAAGGCTGATACTGTTAAAATTGTTTTCCCATTTTTAAATTCTTGCCTCTTTCTGTCATTCTTTACAGTGCTGGACTGGTGCCTATTTACGCTGGGGTTTATTCACACACTGTTCTGAGGCTTCTTATACCGTGACGTTGCTGGAAAGGGGAAGCAAACATTGAGAAAAAATTTAATTTTTTTTACACATTAGCACCAAAGAATACGATCTCCCCCTATAGTCAGTTTTTTGCTGGCGTAGAGTTGCTAAATGTATACTGGTGACTAGAATGAAATTTGGCACTGCTTGATCCTTGGAAAAAATTCCTGACTGTCTGATCAGTCATGGGTTGAGCCACATATGCTCCTCAGATGTGCTTGCCCCTTAAGCTGTGGCTTATCGTTGAATCCATCACGGAGCGTAGACTTGTGCCGTGCTGTGGTGCTGGCTGGGATGGGTCTGCAGTCTAGCTAGGTCAAAGGTGGACAGTCTAGAGCAGATGGCCGGGGCTCTGCTCATCCACGGCTGATTTTGGATGGTTTTAATGTGAGCTGAGGCCAGGCTGACCTCTGTGACAGTGATGGAAGTTCACAGTGTGCTTGTACTCTATTCTTAAACCATCTCTTCAACATCTCAGGATCAACTGTGTGATCTCACACACTTGGAAGTATCTCTGTAAGCCAGTGTTTTCTGGCAAAGATTCTGAATGTAACTTGTGTGGGGTTGTGTAGTTTGAATATGTCTAGGGCATATGTGGGATCAATGAGCAGGGATTCAGACTTGAAAAAAATTCCACATAAAAAGCCGAGTTAGGATATAGTTCCCATAAAGGCAGTGATAAGCATTTGAAGCATACATAAAGAATGAGGACATTTGGGAAAACATGTTTTTCTCAGTAGAGACATTAATAACCATTTTAACAGTGTTATTTACCTCCTGCTGCTTGACTGGAAAGAGCAAATTTTAAGTGTGATTTCAGAATTAATCATTTTCTTCAAAGCTCTAAGCAAATTACTGGGTATATTGTTAAAAATGCTCACATCATAGAATGGGCAATTATTTTTATCCCATAGTTCTCAAAACAGAAAGAGAAAATTGCTGCTGGTTTTTCATCTAAAGTGAGGTTGAAAGGAGGAGAGAAATTAGATTGGGGGTTTGTTAGTTTATGGTGTGGGATTTTTTGGAACGAAACACCTAGTTTAGATGTCATTTTGTAAGCCATACGTGGAAAAAAAGAGACTAATTTACTTCAATGGACATATGGAGGGTGGCTCTGTCATAGAGCAGGTCCCCTGTGATGCTTAATTTTCACTCTTTCCTGTATCCTCTTGGATGCACTTCATGACTTTGTGCTGGATACAGTTTCAAAAAGAATGTACAGACTCCACAAAGTGCCAGATGGAAGTATTTCAGAGATTTCAGAGTAATACCTCTGATACTCTGATCATCTAAAGCAGGAGAGACTATTTCAGAGGCATGTGATGTCCAAGGTGGGAATTTCTGCACAGAAGAAGGGAAAGAAACAGTAGAAGTCCAAGAGGATTGTCTTGGATGGGAAGAACAGGTGCATTATAGGAAAGGGACATTTTTTTCAAAATACTTTTCTGAAAATCCCAAAACAAATAATAAAATTCCCAGCTCAAAATCTGATTGGATTTTTCTGCCCTATTTCCTTCCTGAAATGCTTTATTTTGTACTATATCCCTTACAGCATAGGCACTTTCATTATCTCTTTAAAATGCAAATTTGTGAATCCAACTTACAGCACCCAAAATTGCCTCTTACCTGGAAGCCGCTTGGTTTGCTTTCTTCAAAAAACAAACACGCAAAGTTTTCTGAAAAGCCAACAAAAGTATTTTCTCTGGAAGCTATCCAAACAACCCATCCTCCTTCTGGAAAGTACCACCTGTTCATATTGGCTGATTTATTTGAGGTATGTTCCATAAAACTGGGCTTATGAAAGTCAATTCTCTCATGACAGGTGAGGAAAATGGAGTGTGGATTTTCTGTATATCTTTGTTTTCTGGTATTTTTGTTCCAGTTGCCTAGAAAGCAGTAAGTTTTCATTCGTATGACAGGAGACAGAGTGTCTTAGCATCTAACTAGCAGAACAGACAGAGCTGGTCTAATACCTACCAAAGAAGAAACTGATACTGCCAGAATGTCTGAACTCCAGGAAACAGAACTCCATCGGCGGGACCAGCTCCAGAAGCAGGGCACACCTAACTGTGTGAGGAGGAAGTCACTTGAGCGTGTTTGTGGTTGTACAGTTCTTCAGAACATTCAGAGCTACATCAAATGCTACAAATTGACTATAGTGAGGGGAGAATATGACAGCCTGACCTGCAGTCTGCAGGACAAAATGTGGCCATTTGGTTGACAGCGAAGTCAATGGAGTGAGAGCTTTTTTGGCTGGGTTTCAGTGTTAATATTGCATAACCTTCTCAGAATATTTCCTGAATTTTCATTAGGAGTTAGATTTTTCAGCACAAGTGTCTTTGAGTTCTGTTTCAAGTGGTAATCTGGTCAATCAAAACTTCACTTTAGCAACACCTGTTGATTAGTCACTCCCCTAATTCACACATATTGTGAAAGAAACACAAATAATTACTGTGATTCCCTGAAGAACAGAATTCAAGGCAGAGAGCAGTAAGACTCAGAGCTATCCAGCCAGTCTGAAGTTCTCTGCTGAGAGGTGCCTTTTCCCTATGCATTTTCCGTGCCTTAGAAAACATCACCTGAATGTTTTAAAAGCTTGTGTGTGTAGGTACACAATTAAAAATATGAAATGCAATATGAATGAGTGCAAAATCTTCAAGGAGTAGTTGCTTTGATTAATTCCTTCGTTGTTTGTGCCTCGCACATTTTAGCACATCCAGTATATAGGTCATATATATCATATGACCATAATGTGTAAATCAAAGGCAGGGGGTTTTGCTGGCTTGTATTAGCTTTTTACTATAAATCTGTATGCATTAAACATCTGGGTAGTTTTGAATGGCAAGGATTTAATCTGAACTAATTTTTTTACACTTCTGAGTCAAGAATGTCTTCATAAGTTCTGTACAGGTTTTGTTAATGAGTATCTGGTGTGTCTTCTGGGACTGGGTTTCTTTTCAAGATGATTAATCATGGACTTAATGTCAGTCCCCAGACAGTCACTGTAGATAACTCCACTGAATCTGGTAGGCATTACTTCAAACCTCTTAAGAACTCTGCAGTATTTTAAGTGGAGAATGCTCCTGCCCTAAGTGACACTGAATATATAAATGAATAATGTAAAAAGAGTAAAGCAACACACCTGAAAAAATATGCTAGGTGAAAGGTAAATGTTCTGAACTCCTTTCTGTTTTCTTTTGCTGAAAGCTTGTCCACCAGGAACATACAAGCCTGAAGGTTCCCCAGGTGGAATCAGCACTTGCATCTCATGTCCTGATGAGAATCATACTTCTCCACCAGGAAGTACCTCTCTTGAGGATTGTACGTGCCAGGAGGGGTATCGTGCTGTCGGACAAACTTGTGAAGGTAAGCGTTCCCATCCAGAAACAGAGTACCCCTGGAATGCACAATGAAGTGCTGGGACAATTTTTTATGTGGTTTTGTGCTGTGAGGGACATGTCAAATTGCATACAAGATTTTCTCTGTCATTCCAAACCAGCAAAAATGCCAAGGTGCAAATTGAGTTAGAAATTTTAAAAGATTATTTTCCATCAGTGGCCCATTGCACTCCAGCTAGTAACCACTTTGTTGTGGCTGTTTAACTGTTTAGTTGTTCACTGCCCTGAACTGAAGCCCCCTGAAAATGGTCACTTCGTCCAGAATGTCTGCAACAATTACTTTAATGCTGCCTGTGGAATCCGATGCAAAGCAGGATTTGATCTTGTGGGAAGCAGCATCCGACTTTGTCAACCAAATGGGCAGTGGTCTGGATCAGAGGCTACTTGCAGAGGTATGTGTTTGAAAAGTATTTTTTCTGTTGTTCGTTCCATATAGTGGTGTTCTCTACTCACTACATGGTTGGGTGTGCAGATCTGATCCTGTTAGTCCCTGTGTGAAAGAAAGTTCCAAAGACTGGCTGCCACCCCAATCACTCTGTTTTCCTCCTTTCTAAAATGGAGGGAGGACTTCTACAATAGAAAAAGCATAGCAGGATTTACTAGGCAGACAGTCTTTTGCAAGTGAATATACAGTTTCCTTCCTTAAATCTCTCTTCACCTCTCTCCACCTAATTTCTATGAATTTTGTATCTACATTGTGTAAATCCAGTGAACCTACCAAGTATTTAAATAGGTAACAAGACCTTGCCACATGGCAGTTTTAGAACATCCACCAGACTCTCAGCATAGAGGGATGTTGGTGCTGGGAGACATTAGCCATTGAAGAATTACATTTTGCTTTCTTACAATTTCTTCTTACCAAAAATAGGAAAGCTCGGGACTTGAGCAGGGCCTTCAGAAGAATTTTGAGTGGAATTCAATGACAGTATCCTAGAAGTTCACTATAAACAAATGTCAGCCAGGAAAAAAACAGGTGTGAAAGGGAGGAGATACAAGAAAGAGCATCCTTAAAAACATTATTTCTGGATTTTTTGATGGGAACAGAGATTTGTCTCTGCCTGAGGTTGGATTTTTGATGATTTAGAATGAATCACTGCAATTCCTTGTCTGTATATCTGTCTGGTGTGTCTTCCAAGGAGAGAATGGAGAAGAATAAACCAGGTAGAAGCCCTTATCTCCTCAACAGCCACAAGATGCAGTTCAGCATGTTTAACTTTACTTGAATGCCCTTGACATTAGTGTGCTGCACTGGAAGCTAGTAAATAAAAAGCCATTAGCTCATCTGTAACTCTTGGCCTGGCCTTGTGTTCAGGGAAGGTAGGATTGATCTTTGGAGGCATTAGCACTTCATGACAGTACAGCAAACACTGCAGCCCTGAAAGAAACAGCAACTTATGATTCTGGAAGGAGGCATATGAGCTAGAGATCAGCCTCTCGAGACATTCTTCCCATAGCAGTTTGCTTCTGCTTAGATTTACAGGACCTTTCTTCAAATAATCCTGGAAATCTTAGGTTGCCTTTTTAGCTTCCAGTGACAAGAGGCAGGAAGCTTTCAATAGAAAATAAATTACTGGCCAGTAACATGAGGGTATCTTGAGTAGCAGGACCTGGAGCTGTGGACTTTCCAGCAGTCAAAACATAGACTGAAGGTGAATGCTGCTTCAGACAGACTGGGATATTGGGAAAGAGCACCCACGGTCAAAGCTTCTGTCACACAGGAGTCCCTTGTGCAAAAAAAACTTGGAAAAGCTGCAGTCAGCCACAAAGAAGGGATCCTTCATCTTCTCTTTCATTTTCATTTGAAAATCTTGCTGGAGCATTTAAAGGAATTCACCTATTTGGTGTTGGGGTGTGATCTTTCTTTAACAGGGAATTTGGAAGGTGGAGGGAAAGCCTGCATTGAGATACTGTCTTGATATTGAGCTAATATCCTTTGAAGCATTGGAAGGATATATTTTTGCCTTTTTTTGTTCCAGTGTCCATCATACTGAAGACTTCCAATTAAAAAAAAAAATTAAAAAATTTAAAAATCCCACTGTTACATGTGCTGGATCTGCTAGTCTTGATTCACTCAAACTATGAAAGGGAGAAAGATCAAAGGCATGGTTTATAGCTGTCTTGTTAATCCCAGGAGTATTTTATCACATAAATTAGGAAGGGAGAGTGAAGGAAAATCCCTTTTTACCGCTTTGGATTTTGAGATTAAATACTCCTCAGTTCTTTTGCTAGCTAAAATCTGCTGTGCTATTAGAAAGTGATTAATGCAGTCATATGTCATGCAATTAACAGTGACCCAGGAAAAAAACAACTGCAAACCATATATTTAATCCAGAAAAATTTATTAGGAAAAACCTCAGAGCAAGCAGAATGTACTCTTATTGTTGTTGCTGTTTTCATAAGCTTTATGGAAATGTTTCTTGGTCATGGAAAATGTGTTACTGATAAGAGGATGGGTTGGTGTTTAATGCTTGGAACCATGACCGAGGTAACATGGGCTCAATTACAGGTTTCTGCCAGAGCCGTGCTGAGACACTGAGTAAGTGTGAACACTGAAACACTGGAGGAGGCAAGAGCATTACAGCTGTGTAGTCCTTCCAGAAGAAATGTCTAGAGAGCAGGTAGTGAATGGACTGCCTTCTCTGTAGGCACATTAACGTTGCCAAGAGCCTCCTCAGTGCTCTTAATTCATTCAGGCTTCCTAAGTAGTAGAGTTTGGCAGAATTTGCTTCTTTTTACTGCAGATTGGGTATTTCTACTTCTATAGATACCTTCAGAGAGCAAGTCTACTTTCTTGTGTATAAAATATGTGGGATTCAGCTGTAAATATGTTTTTCTTACTCACCCTGCTGGAGTTAAGATACAGCATATTACAAAGCTGCTCTGAAGCTCAGAGTGCCCCTCAAAAAATGGGCATTTCAAGATCGTTTTTAAATACACTTCCTAAAGAATGCCTATGTATATGCAAGCACAAGAATAGTTATACTTTCAGAGAGTTAAATGTGAGACAGTGGTAATATAAAGATATATTAGGTACATCTGGATGGCTTCTTTTCCTTCTTTTTTATCCCATATACATAAGTTTTGCTACAGACTTTTTTTCCCTAGGTGCCACCATAGCTGTTTGAAAAAAAAAGACATTATTTAACATGTGTTGTTTGTAGCTTTCAGAGGCTGTGTCATTACTGGCATTTACGGAGCTGGCTTTCATTTGAAGGAGCACTCAGGCTACATGCCCATTAATTAGTTTGAGGTGTCTAGTGGTGTCCATCTGTGTGCAGAGTAAACAGTTACTGGAGAAAGGAGAGGTTGCCAAGTCTAAGTTGCTTTGCCTTTGAGCGCATTTGTAGAGGAGATCATGTTTTCCTCCTACCTGGCAGTGGCAAGATTAGGTTAATTGGTAAAATCAGCTTCCCAAACCACAGCAGAGAAGTTGTCCAGCTCTCTGAAGCCACTCATCACCAGAGGTTGGTCTCCTGCCAGCAAGGTAAACAGAAGCTGTGGAAAACAATCAAATGAGAACAGATTTCCTCTTGTGAGGAAGGGATGAGAGGCTGGGGGAGCTGGACTTTTTTAGTCCGGAGGAGACTGAGAAGGAATCCTATCAATGTATGTAAGTATCTGAAGAGGAGGGATCCAGGCTCTTCTTGGTGGTGCCAAGCAATAGAACAAGAGGCAATGGGCAGAAACTGATGCACAGCAAGTTCCACCAGAGTATGAGAAAGAACTTTTTTTATAGTGAGAGTGACTTGAGCACTGGAACAGGCTGCCCACAGACATTGTGGAGTCTCCCTCACCAGAGATACTCAAAGCTGTCTGGACACAACCCTGTATAATGTGCTCTAGGATGATCAATATAGAGCAGAGAGGTTGGATTAGATATGCTTCTAGTGGCCCCTTCAAACCTTAACCATTCTGCGAGTTTAGGGAAATGCAGTGTTCTTGATTATGTTTTTGAGCAATCACACCATTTGCCCTTATGTGTTTTTATCCCTCTTTTGAGCATACTGAACAGTATCTGCCAGCTTCAGCTGAGATCAGTTTTAAACTCATTTGGAAAGTGAGTAGCTGGTTATTGGTGTATCATCATCATCACATACTCATGTCCAGGCAGTAGGTGTGTACAGCTTAGCTATTTGTGGGACCCAAAGGCCAGGCAGGGTGTATCTGGTTCAGAGTTTTGTTTGTAGGGGATCAAGAGCAAAAATATCGGAGCATGAGATCCTAGCTGAAAAGGATCTGCACTGAAAAGGCAGTACAAAGGAAAGAAGTCCTACTATAAAATCCTGAAGTTATGGCATTGAAACAAAGAACGTAAATCCAGGTCATACCAGTGCTACTTTTTTCTTACTATGATCATTCATCTCTTTTGGAATCAATCTTAATTGCATAGTAGTTTTGTGCTAGATTGCAGCATCAGGATTCAGTAGTAAAACCAGAAGACAATCTGAGGATCACTCTTCACTTCCCTGCTTCCCTTACTGCATATACATCCTGCACAGGACTGCATTCTCCTTGGAATCACACTGCTTTCAATGTTTGCAAGACATTACAGGAGAAAAGCCTCTGTGCTGAGCAGCCAGGATTGTCTCTGTGCCTGACACCTGAAAGGGTCTCTTTTGTCTCAACAACAGCCTGATTTGTTCTTTTTCATCTCTCACAGACCTCATATACAAGCCATATAAATTCCTTCCTCCTCTCTCTGTCTCTTCCAGCATGCTGAGCATCTTCTCTTCTGATTTGCTGAGGCTTACGTGTATCTGTATTCTGTGAATGCAGTCCAGAGTGCCAGAGAACATTCCTGAGTACCAGAACACTGTTATCCAACCTGTTCATAAGCTCTTAGCTTGTTCCCTGGTGTGTACTCAGCACATACCAGCCTGCCAGTTGGAAATCTCCCAAAGAATTCCCAGATGTTGTTGGAAACTGGAAACTCCCAAGGACGCACACTTTTCCACAGGATTCCATTTGCCTGCAGCTGTCCTGTTTTGAAGGCTGATGGACATTACCAGCTCAGGCCTCAGACTGTGTGCCAGAGACACAGTTAGTTTGCTAGTTTGGACTTATGTCAGTACTTAGGTGAACTTTGAAGTGTGTGCCCAGCCTCATACCTTTTATGTAAGATTGTTCCCAGAAGAGGAAGGTGTCAAGCCTTTGAAAAAATCTGCTCTGTACTATCTCTATTCCCTAAATTTGTGGAAACTACTGTAACTAATGTACAAGACAGTATGTCTCCCACCTCTGAAAAACTAGGCAAAGTAGTGAAACTCCACTGATAGTGTGGAGAGTGAACTGGTGTTTTTTTCCCTTTGCAGTTCGAACATGTCCCAGACTTCGGTCTCCTCAAAATGGACACATTAATTGTTCAACAGCTGATATTTCCTATAAGACAGTATGTTTTGTGACCTGCAATGAGGGCTATGAAATTGAAGGAAACAGCAAACTCACCTGCCAGGGAACTTCTCAGTGGGATTCAAAGGAGCCAAAGTGTGTGGGTAGGTATCTGATCTAATGCTGTCTGTTCATGTTAGAGTACAGCCTTTTCTGACATGCTGTCACAGATGAGAAATCCTCCATATTTTGATAACTGGTAAAGCTAAGATACAAATGAGAAATTGTCTATGGATGCTTTATACTGGTCTTAGAAGTTGGGGAATGGCAAAGGAATTTGTAAATGGAGAAAGTGGGCTGATTATCATGTAAATCCAGCGTGGACTGCTGATTACTGAGGGTTGTTTATCTCATTAGTGTCAGACACTGTCACACAGTGTGTTACAAGAAACATAGAAGCAGTAGGTCTATACTAGGGATTGAATATGGACAACCAATAGTTTGAGTTACCATCATAAAGCTAAAGTTGATCTGCAGGCATGAACTAGCTTATGTTAGCCAGGCCCTGTGTAAACCACCCAAGTAAAGGTGCAGCTGTTGTCACTTTTGCTGGACCTACAGCAAGGAAATAAGGGATTACACAAGTTAGTGCAAGGATAGCTAGGCATGTACTGCTGTTCCAGAAATAAAGGACTGTATAATTCAGAATTATCCATTTGGGACTAGTGACAGGTATTGAATTGACTTTGAAAAGTAAGATGATAAAATATAGTTGAAACACTTTCAAGCATAGACTGAAGGGAAAAAAAAAAAGCACAAGTCTAAAGTCCAGCAATTCAGAAGCTGATCCAGTGCTGACTAAAGTCAGGGTGAAGAGTATGTCACTTGGATCCAGTAAATGCAATGGCAGTAGGGCGACTTCACTTGAACCTGTGGCTCCTTCTTTACTGTTTTATTGCAGTCTTAAAAATGTGGATTTTGTGTGAGACAAGCATAAATTTCTAACTCTAAGTACATTCTCTAAAATGATGAAAATAAACCACAAGAATTAATTTAACAAGACAGTTTGCTAAGAGATCCTAATCTTTATTCTGTTAAAATCAGTGGAAAAACTTCAATTAACTTCAAAAGGAAGAGACCCTGAAATCCGGTTGGAATATTATAATTAGAAGATTAACCATATTCATCAGTTAAATTCATCCTTCCTAGCTTAGCATTTTGATTAATAAAATCCAGCTCTACTCTCTATGAGAAGATTTCTCCACACCATGCAATATTACCTCCATTCTTGGATTACCCATGGCAATATCTTATTTTTGCTGAGTCTGAAAAATCTAGTGAGAAAGTTACCTTTGATTGTCAGAAAGGAAAAAATGTTAGCCAGGAAGTATCTCTACTGCTTCTTGTTGTGATGGATGTTTAAAACAAGCTTACTGAAATTCTGGTTCAATATAAATGTGTGGAGTTTTATTCAGGTAAGGATGTATATCAGAAGATTGATATCATATCCTCCTCAGAAGCTACCCTTTGTACCCATTTTCTGAATTACCATCCTTGTCATGGAGGTATTGTCTTTTTATTTTTAGTCCAAATAACTCCTAATTACTATTTACCATTTGCTATATAAAAGGTGTTGGAAATCCTGCTGTATTTAGGCTTTTGTAATTGATAATTTATTATTTCATATCCTTCTGTTAGAAAACTGGAGTTTAGTCTGTTACCTTGGAACAGATTTCTTGGACCTCAGGGTATTTTTCTAGCTGGTTTTCTGAATGCTTTTCGGTTTGACTGCTCATCAGTGCAAAGTCTGCTGTATTTGCAAGTTAGCTCACTGAGACTGCGCCACAGCCATCTGTAACCATTACTGACACTGTACCATAACACTGCCCGGGTTGTTTACAGCCACTTCTGTGGGGTCTGTTGCCATGCATCTCTTTCCAAGAGACTGGAAGGTAATGTAAGCTTAGATATGTTTTAGATTTTTGTCTTTTCCATTAAAGATATTGTTAGCAATGAGCTACTTTTGAGTAGGCTACGTGTATTTTATGGGTGGCTGACAAACAAGAGATCTGCTGAAAAGGGGAGCTTTGTCATTTGTCCAGTTTGGGGGGAAAAAACAAAACCAGAAAACCTCCACAGTTATGTTCTTGCGTCTCCTATCCATTGGCAAGAGTTTAATATCAATCACTTTAAAATTAATGAATTTTGGAACATGCTTTTCTCCTTTCTTTGTTCAAGGTTTAGTGAAGTAAAAATACAAATGACATCCAGGGTGTTGATGCCATCTAGCGTTGAAAGAATTACTATTTCTCACTTCTGATTGCAGCTGGCCAGTTTTTTTCCCTGAAACAGTCTTGGAAAAGGGATTGAAGGGAAGAGGCATGATTTGCTTTGTAATCTTCTTATATGTCAAGTTTCTTTTGATGTTAAGAATTATAATACAGTGTTGTGTATCATCACAGGTGGTTGCAGGCAAAAGCAGGTTCTTGTCTCTCCTTAGAAATACTTCTTCTCTATTAATTCCTTATCGATATGACTAATGTCATGTATATCCCTCTACCCTTAATGAATCCCAGACTTTTGGATTAGCTTGATCAAATTCTGGAATTGAGCACAGATAAAAAAATCTAAGCAATGCTGTTATATTTGCTTTTTCTGCTAAAAACCTGTCCTGCTGAGAAGGAACTCCCTTGGGCTAGATATACCAGATTTTATCCTGAGTTTTTGTGAGACATTTCAGGATTGTGGTCTGCTTGGATTTTTCTAGTACAGCTGGATGTGTCTCAAGCAAGAGGCCCAGCTGATTTTGCTTCCCAAAGAGCTGCAATTTTCTCTGCTTTTCATGCTTACATGTTTCACAGTTTCTCTGCTTGTTCCCAGAGTAATATACATTTTAATGCTTTTAGCTTGTCTCTTCAAATATGGTTTTTAAAAATTGTGATCTTTTTGCTGTTTGTCAGTTACCTTCATGTGGTGAGCAACCAGAACTTAGGGCTTGGAGTTTTATTTCCTGAGGGAGTTTTTCCACCTTGCAGAGCCAACAGTATCTGCCTGAATGGAACAAATGTGTTAGAAGTGTTTGTGACCTGTGTGTCCTGTTGAGATGAAGTGCAATTACTGATTGTTTGGACTTTAAAAACATTTCAGTATTGAGGGTTTAAGTTTCAGGAAATACACAGAATGCTTAGAATCTTTAAATTAGTTTCATGCATAAAAACCTGTTTTCAGTTACTTGCTGCATGTTTTGGGAAAGGAGAGGAGAGAGAAGGAATGTGAAGTGTTTTGAATGTGAATCACTTTTCTGTCATTAAACAATTCGTAAGAGCTCAGTAGAGCTTCCCTTCTGTGTAGCTGGGTTGGGTTGTTTTTTGTGTGCTCTTTTTGTAAAGACCTGTCTGATTTCTTCACTGATGAATTATAAAGAGTTACAAGTCTTCTCATTGGCCCCAAATAAGGAAGTATTTTTCTTGTGTGTTTGCCTATTATCTGTTGTAAGAAACAGTACTGAAAGTGTACAAACTGCATTCATGGGGCACCCCTTTTTGCCCTCTTTGTTAATGCCTCCACGCTTGGAGTAAAAATAACATTCCTAAAAACAGCAGCTTAAGAATGAAACAAAGCTTTTGTGAACCTGTTTAAATACATTACAGTTTTTGTTTTGATGCAAATGGTCTTCAGGATTTGTAGTGAACCCTAGTAACAAAATAGTTCAAAACTTCCATTTTAAACCTTCAAGCAACTATCGACCCTTCCTGATTTTACAGAGCTCAGCTGCTTCCTATGGTCACCCTGAGTCTTTCCAGCTGTTTCAAACACAGACAAGACCAAGTCCAATTTCATTTGGTTTGGAATGCAGTGAGCAAAATCACATGTCATATCCCTAACCTATGAAGAGTTCATGGCAGAGTATCCTTCTTCTTCTCTCTTTTTTATTTCAAGATAGAGTATATGTCATGGGTTAACCCCAGCCTGAAGTTTTAGTTGAGAATTCCAGCAGTCCATCCCAAGGTTACTGCTGCTCTGTGTTCTGCTACTGCTGATAAGTGTGGGGGGATGGGGGGGCCACCCCTCCTCCTCCTGTTTGTCAGGTTTCTTCGGAGAGAAATGGAGCTAAGGAAGTGATGCTGCTGCTAAAATGCTGCGGTCACTTCCTCCGAAACTTATTAGAGCCAATCAATCCATTGATTTAAATATTGACAGCTTTATGGAACCACTCAAAAATAGTTAATGCCCTGTGAATGCACTTTAAAAGATAAAAAAGGTGGGAATAGCTCTCTTGCTCTTCCAGCCTGAACACAGGTAACCTGGGGCCTGGCCGCTGGGCCCTGCAGGCCAGGTCCGGGCCCAGCCTGGGGCCC
>VYXC01009349.1:124713-233728 GCA_013397175.1 Platysteira castanea | reverse complement strand
GTTTCCTGGAATTGCTCATCCTTAAACTTGTACCCCAGTGGCTGAAGGTGAACCCTCGAGACCAGTCATGGGAAAGCTGTTATCGAGGGAAGGGAATTCTCACCTGCCAACAGATACCCGGGCGGCTGTTGGTGCCATAAGGAATTGTCCTCATGGTAAAGTACCACAGCAACAAAAGAAACTTCTCTCTTTACATGGACTGATGAAAAGTTGTTTTAAAGTGGTCAGCTAACTGAAATGAGTCTCAGTTTGTGTCTTTACGTTGGATAAATAGAGGGAGGTGCTGAAAGGAGAAAGGGAATGTTTTTGGTTGTTTTTCTCTTAATTCCTTTTTATTTCTTTTTACTTTTAGTTTTAGTAATAAACTTCATTGCATTCATTAAAGTGTAGTGCCTGCTTTGTATTCCTCCCTAATTCTTATCTCACAAGAGGGACAAATGCGAACCAAACCACTACAGTATAGAAGCTGTAGAAGGCTACAGATACTACTTCTATTACCTCTCTCCTGCTATGGTCTAGTTTTCATAGAAGGAAGGAAATGCAGAGCAGCCATGAAAGAAAAATGAAGATACAAGAAGAAGAAAAGCAAATCCAAAGAGTGAGATATAGGGGATCTGCAAGAAAATTTCTGTGTTTCTGTTTCAGTGAAGAGCATGAGAAAGACAACAGAAGACTTAATGAACTTGCTGTTGTTTACTTCATTCAGCACTGAAAGTCAAGTAGCAAAGTTTTGTCAGGTCTAAATGTTTTGGTGCACTCATACCCCTACAGACTCTGTGTATTTTGTGTTCCCACTAATTATCCATATGACTTTATTTGCAGGTTTCTTGAATGTGTACTTTTTGTATGTCAGTAATAAGTCATGTTCTACTGCTGTCTTGCAGAAAAGCGTTGTCCCATCCTCCAGAAACCAGCAGATGTGACAGTTTTTCCTCCCACATGTGGGCTGGAGCCTGCCATTTCTGGGACTGTGTGCCAGCTGAGCTGTCCCCAGGGATTCATCCTGTCTGGAGCTAGAGAAGAAATAAGGTGCATTTCATTTGGGAGATGGAGTGCAAACATCCAGGAGGCTCTGTGTAAAGGTAGAGACCAGCACAAAATCATGTCTGTGTACACGTGAGTACAGAATTGAAGGGAAGCTGAGTAAGGACAGGTTTGAGCTGGAGAAAGCACAACTTAAACAGTGTGTAAGAAGTGTTGCCTGTACCTTTATAGGCTGTCGGATTTATTTGTAGTTTGTAATAAAAATGTGGAGTTCAGAAGTCACATGAGTGTCATCTTGTAGTGCTCATCATCAACTGCCTCTCCTGGGCTCCATCTAAGTTGTTAGGAGGCTGCCGTCTAAAAGGCCTGATGCGCTGGTAAATTTAAAATTTCAAAGTAGAGGTAAAAGCTCATAGATTAAAAATATTCAAAGTGGAACCCACACTTCTAGTAAAATAAAAAAGATAATACTATCATTACTGGTTTAGCACAAGTTTATGTAAACCTTGTAGTCAGAGCAAAACCATAAAGGCTGTGTAAGCCTTGGCTGATAGACAGCCTATAGAGAAATGTTCATTTCAGTTGTCTTTGAGTGGCTATGGCTGTCAACATGCCCAGTGCACAAGAGTTAGGGCCAAAATTGGCTAACAGCAAGTACATTGGCTGACACAGAGTGTAAAGTTGGCAGAAGATGGGGACATGCATTTTCATGTTCTGCCATGTTCTCTCACCTCTTAGGTGTTAGGTTATTTACTCCCTTACACACATGCACAACTGAACTGGAAGGGGTGTGGCTTTGGCTTATGGCGGGATAAAAACAAGAGTTTGTCTGGGAGTATGCTCTTCACCTCTTCGTGAACTATTGTGCTCTGAGAATTATTGCTTTCACCCCAAACTGGGGCATTTGCCAGCCTCTGGGTGATGGAACAGTACAGAAAACAGTTATGGCAGTCATCATGCCAGGTCGCTACAGAAACTAAGGCTTTTTTTCTCTGTACAGGCCAGGAAGATTTTGTTTCTCTCTTTAAACATACAGTTTCCTGTTTTGTGATGTACCACATTGTTTTTCTGAATCTCATGTGTAAACCTGGGCCAAACCACAATTTTTAATATTTGATGGGATCCCAGCACAAGCTGAAGTGTTTAGATCAAGATAAAACAGCATGGCTTGGGTTCAAGCTTTTGGCTATTACCAGTGCATAAACCCCTAACGTAGGAGGCACTGAGAAACGCTGAACGTTATTCTTTTTGAATAAAAACAAACAGTTGTATTTCAATTGCTTTCATTCTTGTATTGTCTTTCTCTGTTTTGCTGCCAGCATATTTGGCCAGTTCAAAAGAGCCGTTTTCTTTCTGACTTATTTATTATTGGCCCTTTCAGAGAATTTCACTTTTAAATGGAATTTGCCCCAGCCTGAAGGCCATGGTCAAAGGAGTATGAACCGTAACTGGTTATTTATAAGAGTACATTTCTAATAAAATTTTCATTTGAATGAGTTCAAAAGAAGGCAAAATCACATGTATTTATTGCTTTGCGTTCTTAATTATGTAATTTAATTGCCCAAGTTATGTCTTTACTGGAACTATTTCATAATAAAAATATAAGTGGTATCAGTTCTGAGTTGTTTTAAAGCCTCTTGGGCATAGATGAGTTCAGAGCCAAATGTGTCCTTGTCTTACAAGTCTAGAGACCATTTATTAAGCAGCACCAGAGCAATAAAATAACCTGACCCCAAATGTTTTGGGAGGCCCTGTGCCAGGGAACTGAGGTGGTACGTCAAGTTTGTCAGAGAAACTTGAGGTGTAAATGGTGGTAGTGGTGTTACCCACATTGTATCACCAGTCCTCTGGAACCATCTGGCATTGTCACATGTCACAAGAAGACTCCATTTGTCCTACATAATACCTTGTAACAGGAGTTTATTAAGGAACGTTTCCAGCTGCCTGAATTTTGACATTGTTACTTTTAAGTCAGTTCCACAGCATGCTCCAGAGAATTTGAGAGTCACTATTGTCTTGTTCATAGTATGTATGAACAGGGTTTTTTTATGTTTCAGGTTTTTTAAAGTCACGGACTATCAGAAATAAGTGTTTTCATCTGTATGTTTCCTGTGTCTAAACAGGGAAAGAATAGAGAGGGAAGCAATGAGTAATAAAAGAAAAAAATTAATTCTTACTTATTCCTTGAGCTTTGGTTCTATGTAGAAATCAGAATATATATATCAGAATATGTGCTCAGTGATAAACAAAAATACAGCAAAAATCAGTCCTTTCCACAGGAGAGTTTATTAGTCATGTGTGAAACTCTAGGCAAGAATTACAAAGGGGCAGAGACAGGAAGTTTACAAAAATATGTACATTTATATTCCAGGCAGTGTGAAAAAGAGTGGTTGTTACAAGTTTCAGTCTAACCATTATAGAAGCTTTACTTCCATAATAACACATATAAAACTAGATTGTCTTTTTCTGGTTTAGATATTGAAGCGCCTCAGATCCACTGCCCAGACAATATTGAGACTGTGACTCTGGAACATCATAACTCTGCTAATATCAGCTGGCAGGTACCAGCAGCTGAGGATAACTCTGGCAATGAGGCAAGTCAGCATCTGTATCTATTTAACTGGAGGCAGTCTTTCTGATTTCAATTAATTTTATCATCCACTAGAATTTCTTTCTTCTGATAAGCAGAAGCAAAATCTCCTAGAAAGTTTGTATCTTGAGAATTCAGCATTCTCTGTCTTGATTAGAGTTGTACAGCCATAGAACACTGCATGGAGTTTCAGTGCATAAAACCTCATATGATTAATTTATATGGTCAAAAGAAAGAATGTGCTCTTGTTTATAGTATGAAGACAGCTGCTTTAAAAATGAGCACTTAAAATGTGAGGAAGTTTAATAAACTCTTCTCAGAAGGAAGTAAACCAGTTCGTTAATCTAAAAGGCTAACGAGTACATGCTGTGATAAGTAAAAACTAATTTCAGCTTCCTGGGTGAGAAAGAGAAATCTGGCTTTCCTGTGCGAGGTTCAGAAGTGTGACCATTGGCTACTATGGGTGTCAGAGGCCTGGAAATGGAGTTACCAGGAAAACTTGCTCCAGAGCTGTCTCATAAAGAGCAAAATTCCCTACAGGCTCAGGCATGATCAAGTTACAACAGCTGAATGCTTTATCGGGAGTCAGCAGAGGAGCAGTGAGTCTGTGGTTGCTTTTAATGCAGGAGTTTTTTGCAGTAGGAAACTGAGCTATCCCAGTAAAAGAGATTTAATTCACACATTTTTTTTCTGTGGCATAGCTATGGTCAGGTACTATAGCTCTGCTGACACAGGGTCATTCATTGAACTGTAGAAGCCAAGTGCCATACTGATGCATCTGTGGGCTATTGACTCATACACATTTGTAGATTCAAACTGGATATGTAAGTACTTATGGCCCACAACTGTGTGCTCCATTCCTCTCCCAGGTCTGCTGCTCTTGCAGCTGGGCTGCACTGTCTGCAGACAAAACAGGTTCTAAGCTGATGTAGTGTGCCTCCAGTGCCATTTGACAAACAAGGGTCAGTCTGGAATTTTCTTAATGACCAGTGCTGTAATGTGCACCAGGTCAAGGTCCAGATCCTGACTAGGAAAATCCCTGTTGCTATAAGGAAGGCAGACTTAAGAAGGGACATAGAGCACTCTGTTGTAAAGTCCATCCTCATTACTTTAAGAGGCTATTTGCATTGAGCATGAACAGGCTTGACATTGAAGGATGCTATTCTGTTCACTTTTTGAAACATGAATATCATGATTAGTAGCCAGCTTTGGCTTTTAAATAACAAGTGTTTTCCTATAACAGGTCTCAGTTCGTGTTACCCCAGCTTTCATACCACCATTTCTTCTTCCAGTTGGCGAAGTTGACATTACTTACACAGCAACTGATAAGTCAGGCAATGAGGCAAGCTGTACATTCAATGTCAAGGTTATTGGTAAGTGCTGGTAAAAATCACTGGGAAGGCTGTCTGTCCTGGCTGAAACCTAATTTGTGCAGAGGGAGATTGTGAGTCACCGTGGCCTTTATGTGTGCAGTTATAAGTCCAGGAGTATTGTCATTTCCATAAAGGCTTTCCTGTTCCTGGGTCACAGTTTGCATATGTGCAGTCTGCTTGCAATGTTCAGCTTGCGGTTTATTTTATTCTGCTCTTCTTTCTGACTGTTAAGATTTCTCCCCACACAGGTTTATTAAATGCTTTATTGCATTGTCACTTATTGCCTTCATCATAAATCTCTATTTAATTCTTGAAAGACTCCAACAAAATTTCCAAAGTTCACACACGTTACTGATGCAAATGATTATTCAAATATTTCTGTCAGACAGTTGTGTTATTCAGGAGTCCTGCAGGTAGTCCCAGGTTTGCTCTGTAGAAAGCAAACACTGCAGAAACCATGAGCTCAGCAGAATAATTACTTTTGTCCATTCACTCAGCATCTTCCAATTGCTGTAACTTCCAAGTGTTCACCTTTGTTGTATGTTCTAATATGAGCTGAAAGCTGCTGTTTACCTGACTTCTTCTGTTTATAGATGCCATTTGAGTGTGGCAGTAGTTCTGTAAGTTAATGTAATGCCATCCTTTCAAATTCTGCAGATGCAGAACCTCCTGTAGTTGACAGATGCAGATCTCCACCACCCATGCAAGCAACAGAAAATGATTACCCAGCGACATGGGAAGAACCAGAATTTTCAGACAATTCAGGTGAGATAGTGCACCCCAAAACATGCAGGAGACAGTGGAAGGCTAGAGAACTCCACCTGTTCGCCTTTAATCCCTTGGACTTTGAGATTTTTTGCAGTTCCTTTTACTTATTTATTTTTAAGAATACATAATTTTGAAGATTTGCTGCCATTTCCTTTTCCATTTGTGAGGGCTGGGTGTAAGCATGACTCTTTTGCTTACCCATGCCTTAGACTGTCTTTTAACTCTTCTAGGTGGTCCACTGACTGTCACTAGGAGTCATGCACCTGGAGATCGCTTTCCCAAAGGAGAGACAACAGTCCAGTACACAGCTGTGGATCCTTCTGGCAATAACAGGACATGTGAGATCCACATTGTCATCAAAGGTGTGTTGTCTTCATCTTCTGGGCAAGACCACGTGGCATTGTTTAAACTGAATATCATAAAGGATGCAAGATTGCTCCACCTCTTCCTTTAGTTATTCTATTTTATACTGGAGTAACTTGAAGGCAGTCAAAATATTTGTTAGTACCAACAAATAAATTGTCTAAGACTGAAACAGCACAGCAGTGAATATGGTTCTATAAATTCAAATTAGGTATAAAAGCATTGAAATTATGATTCATTTAGCAGTAAATCTTACAGAAGTGGATCTTTTGGTGTTTTGCAGTGACAGATACCATGTGAAATGTATTAATTTTAATGTAGGTGTTACTTAAATCTTACTTCAAATCTGTAGTGAAAAGGAAAACTTTCTGCCAATTTTTCTGTAATTACGTGCAAATATTACAGCAGATAATAAAACAATCTTTAGATTTTGGAATATGCCTGTCCCTATAGGCAGACTAGTGCATTTTGTTTATTGCATAGACATCTCTTCCCCACAGTTCACTTTTTCTTTAAAAATCCAAACAATAATTTGGCATATAAATTATTAAGAATAAAAAATCTACTTTATATCTGCTTTTTACTTTTATGTATTAGTTGGACATCTGTATAAAAAGTGTATCTTTTAGTCTTTTAGAGACTATTAGTCAAGAGAGAATTTAAAATCATGCAAACTGGAATTTTGGTTATAGCTTTCAGGAAAGATAAGTTGCAAATGGATGTCCTAGTCTCTGATTTGCTCTAAATCTTAGCAAGAACCAGCCAGTGCTTAGAACTGGCGTTGTATCAAGGTCTATACCACCTCAGACTTTTTGTGGTTCAGTGTTTGTGACATAACATTTAGAGACATTCACGACCTCCTTCACAGTCGGCCTGAAAAGTGAATTGTAACTGAGGTTATGAGGTTATCCTGAGATGATGAATTCTTGTGTTGTTGCAATGGTGCAGAATGAATAATGTTTAGTTTCAGAATTCAAGATGTAACATAGATTACTAGAATTCATTGTGTAAAGTTCATGTGAAAATTTAGATTGGTGTTTTATATTATTTTAGTAAATAATTTTTCATATATAAAACTTTTTTTTTTAAGTCTTCATGTTTCTGGTTTTCCAATTGTGATGACAGAATTTGAGAATTGAGTCAGCCTGATCCTGACTTTACGGAAGTAGCAAATATTACTTCCACAAACTTCAGTAGAGGCAAGATCAAGTCACTACTAGATACTTTTGGAAACTCTATCAGTGCCATTTTCATGCAGGATCACTTATTTCACCATGTTAATCTTTCCATTTTTCCTAGGTTCTCCCTGTGAAGTTTCCTTTGAGCCTGTGAATGGTGATTTTACATGCGCATCAGATGAAGCAGGAGTTAATTGCACATTGCACTGTGCAGAGGGTTACAGCTTTTCAGAAGGATCAAGTGAACACTACTATTGTGCTTATGAAGATGGTCTCTGGAAGCCACCATATTCTCCAGAGTGGCCTAGCTGCTCTTGTAAGTCTTACTGTTTCTAAGATGAATCTGCAACTCATGAAACACTGTATTTAATGAGAACGCAAATGAAAATATTTTAGAAATTCTGACTTCTATTTATTTCTAATAGATGTTCTCTATCCTCTGCCTCTTAATTGTTACAAATATTGTGAAATAATGCTTGGAAGTCTGTAAATTGTTACTTCAGAAGGTGTCTAAACCACAAAAGTAGCAGTGAATTTGAATCCCAGGAATCACAAAATAGCGAAGATGGCAAAGCAAACAGATTTTTTTGAAACAGTTTTTTAATAAGCAGTAACAGTATCTTTTTAATAGGAATACAACAGTATTTGCAACTTACTGATTGGAATGCATAGTGTGTGCTGTATTTACATTATCTAATTACCACTAGATCAGAAGAGTGTATGTATTTTCTCTGAGATGGACACATGCAAAACTTCAGTGGTGGAATTTCCCACCTTTGGTGACATTTTTATAATAAATATATTAGAACTGCATTTGGAGCCAGTCTTAGTACCATGTTGCATCGACTTCTTCAGGGTCAATTTCGTGGTTTCAGCATGAAAAGATCAGTCTCATTCATTCATTTCAGTTTCAGCTATGAACAAATGAGAGTTATGTTTCAGAGCTACCAATCCAAAATGCATAACTTGGAGACATTGGAACTTTGTTTAATTTCTGAATTAGAATTTTTAATATTTAGTCTAGCAGCATTAATAATAAGACTTTTATATTTATTGTTTTCCTCTCAGTAAAAAAGTTAGCGTGGACCTTAGTTGACAGCTCACAGGTTTCTTCCATTAAGAAAATGCTGAATTAGAAAAATGACATCATTTTTAATGTCTTTTAAGTTTTCCAGTAAATTTTATGCCTGCCAAAGGGTCATATCATTGCCTGAGATATAAGTGATCCATTTAGATTGCTGATTTAAAGACTGTGCTTCTTACCTCCTTGTATTCCAGTTTTAGCCTGAATTATCTTGATTTTAGCTCTCAAACTCTTGCACTGATCAGTAAAAATTTATTTCTCCAACATTTTTCAGTAAATCGTTTTGCAAACCATGGATTCAAATCCTTTGAAATGCTCTACAAGGCAACACGATGTGATGACAACAATCTTCTAAACAGCTTTACTGATGCATTCCAGAGTGCACTTGGTAAAATGGTAGGTTAGTAAATACTCCTTCCCTTTAAATACTTCTCGAAAAATACTGTTACTTTTTCCAGTTAACTAATTTTGTACAAGCAAATTAACAGCAGAAGCCAATAAGTTAAATCTGTGCGTTTTTAGAAGGTGACAAGTTATTTTTAAAAATAAAGCTGATTCACTGGCTTTTTAATGTAGTTCAGTTTAGCATTCAGTGTGGAGTTGTATGGGGCAGAATCTATGCAAGTGTCCAAGTAGTTTAGGGAGCTGCAGCTCGTAGATTTTCAGTAGGCTTCCAAAGAGAACCTGTGTAGTTTTGAAAACCCCAGTCAATTGTCCCCTCAGTGCTGTTTTTGAAAGTTAGATGTGATCATAAAATAAATGTATTTTATATAGAATATGTGTAATATATAACCAAATAGTATGAATAAACATACATATGTACAAGTGGATGCATTCCACATTTGGTGTGTATGTCCAGGCACTTAAATCCAGTAGTAGAGATCTGCTCAGGTTTCTGAGTTTCTGAGTTCTCACTCATTAAGAACTGCATGGTACTGAATTTGAAGAGGTCCTATCTTTTTTCTCTACCATGTCTCTTGCTTTGCACTTCAATATCACAATCTTCTCTCTTAATCCACAAATCTTTCCACATCTGAAAAGCAGAAGCAGCAGAATGTTGAGTTCTGATCTCAGGAGTGAGTGTCCAGGCCTTGTGTAAAGAATAGTTGCAGTAGAAAACACTGGACATCTACAGGTTTTTTGCAGAACACAGCCCATATTCTAATGAAAGGTTCTCTACTAACTAAAAAATACTGTTAGCACATACAGCAATGGGCAAACTCCTGCAACTTTGGAACATACTGTCAGTAGCCCTTGTCAAATGGCTGAAAACTTAGGTGACATCAGGCAATCTCCAACATTTGTACATAAATGTCTGTTACTCTCTTGCCCTGATTCAGGTTTTTTCTTCCCAGTAGAGAAATCTTGACTGGTTTTGTTTATGTTTCTTTCCCTGGCACCACCAGTGCTTGGACCGTTACTATTGGCAAGTAAAAGATAATAAGGAAAAAATGGGCAATGACCTTTCCAAGCAATTACATCAAAATGCAACAGTCCGGGAAAACATTCAAAAAGGCTGTTTTGAATATGCTTATTCCTGTTCCCAAGAATTTGAAACTCCTCCAGAGATGCAAAAAGTGGGCATGAATGGGCAGGACCATCTTTCCAATGAAGGTTGATATAGAAAAAACAAAACAATTTCAAAACATGGCCTAGGGCCCAACTTGCTTGAAACCTTTCTGGAAAAAGCAAGAAATACATATTTTATCCAAAATCATGCATTCATCTATTCTTATGTAATCAATCTCCACTGTTTTTATGGAGGGAAAAAAATAAACCATACCAGAAAGGTTTCTGTTGAGTTTTCTGTTGTGTGATTTCTGTCATGTGACTTCTGTCCTCCTGAGAATTTTTTCCCTCTCCTCTGAGATCTTTTGGTGCATAAGTCCCTTTCCATGAAACTTTCCATGGGTGGGGAGAGGTGGATATGAAGAAGTAAGATTTGAAAGCTAGAAAAAAGTGATAGCACTTTTGTAAACCTGACAGAATAACAAGTAACATACCTGGAAAAAAAGTACTTTATAAATATGAGCTCTTCAGCAGGGAGAAAATAGCCTGGATTTATTGTTCTATTCTGAGATCACATGCAAGAGTGATTAATTGTACGAGTAATGAATTGACATCTCCTCTTAAAAAAAAAATCTTCTATAACAAAGAGATTGTGCTCCTGCAAGTTGCTTTCTTATTTCTGATTTGCATCAGTAAAACTTACCTCTTTTAGCAGACCTTGCCGAGGTTACAAGAGACATGAAAGGGGAAATGTAGTGTCACTGGCCAGTGCTTTACATTGTAATTAGAAGTTTTATAAGTCAGGAGAGAGAGCTATGTGGTTCTATGGTTTTAATGTTATTCTTCTTTATGTTGAAAGGTCCCATCTTTCTGTAATGATGTCGATGATATTGACTGCAGATTGGAAGATCAGACACAGAAACACTGCTTGGAATATAATTATGATTATGAAAATGGATTTGCCATTGGTAATTATTGATTCCATAGGTTCTTAGCCATCCAGGCTTAAAGCAGCATGACTCCTGCCACAACGTCTTTAGTGAGATTTTTTTTTTTTTTTTTAATAACTGTGGCATTAATAAGATCATAAGCAATTACATAATAGGTTTTATAAAAATAATGTGGAACTGTTCGATGTCTGGTATCAATGCTGCTTCCTCTATAATGTGGAAGAAGAATTTCCTGAGATGCCTTATGGTGGGGAGGGAAGAAGAGAACAGACACGCACAGTCCTAGAAACTTGCTTGGTTAGCCTAGAAGAAAGTAACATCTTAATCACGTACAGTTTAAAACCAAAATACTAAAAAGCTACAAGAAATAGAATTGGAGATTGTTAAGAAAATGAGAAGCATCTGTGATGCCGGTTCAGATCTACCCAGAATCCTCACTGTGTAAAGCTATACACACTTACTTTGGCCCATTTCCTGTGAAAATACTTCCTACATGCAAGGGCAGATTTGCACCGTGACTGTAGATATATCAGAGTGAAAGCTGTAACTATCCTAGTGGTTGTTCCCACTTTGGATTATGCCAAAATAAGTAAGTTGTCATTTTCAGTCCATTTTTGAACAACTTAGTGTCCGTGTTGTACTGCTGTTGTTCTTGGCCTTTCTGAGTCCCGTAAGGGTGCTAAGAGAAGAAAAGCTGAAAATGGATACCTTACATTACCTATCTTAGCAGGAGGCATTTCGGCAGATCCACATCAGAATCTGTCATAGGACTGTGTCTCTTTTACAGGTTAATAGTGGAGTTCTTTGGTAGAACTTTGTAATTATGCTCACCTTTTAGAATGCTTCACTCTGAGAGCATTTTGTGTTCAGACATGGGACACGTCTGGATGTCCAGTCTGCAGTTGTCATCAGGGTAAGGATAAATGCTGGTGACAGCTGGAACTAATCTGTAAAGGCATGTGGAAAAAACAGTGTTACAGACATGGAATGTAGGGTCCTATTCTCTTCTGGTTCATGTCAACGTCTTACCAGAATAACCCTGTTGCTGTTTTTTGGGAGTTTCTCATGACTTTACACTGCAGAAGCAGGACATGAGAACTCTCCTCAAGGCATAAGAGACAGAAGTTTAGAAAATTGTGGAATACTCACATGATATTAAACTGTGAGGTTAACTTGTCCGAGTTACCATTGTAAATAAAGCATAATCTTGGTGATGTTAACAGATAATTGGCAAATATCTTTTCTATCTTCATGTTTTTTAAAAAATAATCTAGATCAATGAAATAGACCACATCCCTCTAGATTTAGTAATCATGAAGACTAGATTATGTACAGAAGCAATTCAGATTGAAATCATGTTGGAGTGGTGAAGGACGTTAGACAGGGGCTGAATTTGACTCCCTGTGTGTAACAATGTGTGTGGGGTAATACACACATAAGGTGATGCCTTTTCTGAGAGAACAGACAGTGTTAGAACTGCTCAGGAGTTGTTAGAAGATACAATGGAAACATGGCATAGGCTGTGCTGTCTCTAAGTAAGCAGGAAGTGGAATAAAGGGCAATACAGAATTGTTTAAGATGTTGCTGGCAGGTGAGGGTGCAGATGTGGGTTCACGCAGGACAGAGAAAGAGAAAGAATTGCAACATTGTAACTTTTATAACTAGTTCGTTAAAGCTTTGGCTAATTTCACAAGACTCAAGACCTCTAGGATATCAGTTAGGAGTAACATTTTTCATTGGTAAAAATGCAGGTGCAGTAGCCACTTGTACAGAGTCAAAGTTGACACACATCATCTGGAGCTGCAAAGAGACCCCATTCTGTTGGAGTTGTATTTCAGAAATAAGTAGTGGTACTTATTTTCCACATGGTGTTGCTTTTCTTTTTGTTCTTTCTTAATGTCCCACAGGACCTGCTGGCTGGGGAACAGCAAACCACCTGGATTATTCCTATGGTGATTTTGTTGATGCAGTACAAGGAGAAGACTTATCCAAGCATCTCTCTGCCTCTGTAAAAGCAGCACCTACTCGGGTCAAAAGGCATAAACTGAATATTCCAATGACTGACCAAAAAATCAAGTTAATATTTAACATCACAGGTGAGACAAGTCAAAACATGGAACTCCTCTGCTTCCTTCTTTTTAAAAATTGTATTTCTAATACAGTCAGTAAAACTTCTTCAGCTTACAGAAGACTGGTGAAGGTGCAGGTGGCAGTTCTCTGGGCACATTCATAGCCCTGTTTCATCACAGACTTTCTTCTTGAGGGAAAGATCACAGCCTTCCTGGGGGGCTTTGTGCACATGGCCTCCTTTTCACTTTCTACTGACAAGCTTGAGTGTTGCACACTTGATAAATTCCAGACTACACTGGAAGTGCTGACTGCAAAATCTGTGTGGTTTTTTGTGTTTGCTGTTTATATTCCAGCTAGCGTGCCACTGCCTGATGAACGAAATGATACACTGGAACTGGAAAACCAGAGACGGCTCCTTAAAACTCTGGAAACGATCACAAACAGGCTGAATAGAACTCTCAATAAGGAACCTATGTATTCTTTTCAGTTTGCATCTGAACTCATTGTAGCTGACACCAACTCACTGGAGACCGAGAAGGCCTTTCTTTTCTGCAGGCCTGGTTCTGTGCTGAGAGGGAGAATGTGTGGTAAGCTGGATGACTTGTTTCTTATGTGTACTTAAAATCCTTTTGCAAAACAAGGTTTTAGAGGATGTCTGCAGAGGGTTGTGATTTGACACAGTCCAGTGCTTGTGGTCTCCCATAACAATAAGCTCCAAAAATGCTTTGCACAGTTTGACTTCCAGAGGATGTTTATGTTCCTAACCAAGGCCTGTGGAAAAGGGATGCTTTGTACCCAGGATTCTACTCCCGGGGGAAATCAGGCATATCCATGCTTGGTCATACAGAGAAAACAGTGTTTGGTATGCAGTCTTTTAACCCTGTTAGTCCTATGAGTGATGTGTAGCTAGGATAGGGAATTGGATTTCATTTCCTCTGCATAGTTAAATCTTCGCAGTGTTCCAGAGAGATACCCTATCTGCTGAGGAACAGAGTCACATTTCATAAAAAATAGCATTTGACTAAACGGGAGCTCCAGGGGTAAGACAGGTATGTATGATTTTTCACCCTGAGGAAAACTTACTTTTCTAACATTACATTATAGTCAACTGCCCTTTGGGTACCTATTACTCCCTGGAGCATCTAACCTGTGAAAGCTGCTGGACTGGATCCTATCAAGATGAGGAAGGGCAGCTGGAATGCAAAAGTTGTCCATCTGGTACCTATACTGAGTATCTACACTCTAGAAGCATCTCCGAGTGCAAAGGTGAGAACTTTTGTCTTACTCAGACAGCCACTTCTGGACTCTTAGTGACATCCTTTTGGACCCCATGATGGACGTACTGGAATGAAGGTAGCCTGTGAAATGAGGAGCGGTCCTAATTGCACCATAATGCATATGCATAGGGAAATATCGAAGTTTTCACCACTGCTCTGGCATGCAGGATGCCTGGGCAGAGGTTTTAAGAAGAGTTGGCCTTTGATGCTTTGTTTAATTTCTGTCTTTCATTTCTGTATTTCAATTCTGAGATTGCAAACCCATTGTTCAGAGACCAATACACTTAAAATAATGCCATTGTCATCCTAGCCAGGACCTCTCCATCCTACAGTGCTGAGGCATTGAACAGCACAGAACCACTGTGTGTTTGTGACTTCTTCTGAAAAGGAAATAGCTAGTTTGATTTAATTTTTATTGTCTTTATTACCATTAGTTTTGTTGATTAAAATGAGTCACTGGGTTGCAGTAAATCACTTGTGAAGCTGATGGGAAGAGAATTCACTGGTTAATAATTCACCATTGCACTATCAGTGCATTACCACAGTTGTCTTTTTTTTTGCTCTTTGTACCCAGGACGTCCTTCAGAGTAGAGTACGCTTCAGAAATAAAATTCCTTGTGATGTGTATTGTGATTTCAACATGATTTTCAGAGATCAGGAGCCATATTTCCTGTTGGACACTGCTTAATCTTTCTGAACTCTCTTGCCTTATAGCTCAGTGCAAGCAGGGAACATATTCACCTAATGGTCTTGAGACGTGTGAAACATGTCCACTTGGAACATATCAGCCATCATTTGGATCCAGGAATTGCATCTCTTGTCCAGAAAATACATCAACAGTAAAAAGAGGTGCAGTGGATGTCTCAGCTTGTGGAGGTTTGTAACACAAGGGGTGATGATTTTTTTTTTAACTAAATATTAAAAATGTTTAAATTGTTGTTTAAACATCAGCTAATGTATTCCAATTCATCTGCCCTAGATTGAATTCTTCTTCTGGTTAAGTGTAGACCAAGCAACATTTCCCAGCAAAATGATAGGTCATTTCCTGTTACCAGTTGCCCTCCTCCTGATTTTCAAGATGGATTCTTAAATAATGGAGGAATAAAATGAGATATGTCATAGGCACCTAAATGAAAAAAAAAACCTTTTTCCATACAGAAGATAGAGGGAATTGTCACTATTATCTCTTCCTCATTTTCTGTACAAAAATTATGAATTTTAACACAATTTTTTCAGTAATTTGTTCCAAGAAATTCTCCTCAACTCTCTTTGACAAGCTTTGCCAGAAGAATTCCCAGGGAAATAGTCTGTAAGGATTAATGGTGCAGAAAAGTCTTGTCTTTGTCCTTACTCCTTCTTAAAGGAAAAAAAATCTAACAACAACCACCAAAACAAACAAACTAAAACCCAAACTAAACAAACAAACAAACAACATGTGAGAGATAGAAGGGAAGTTCCATTTAAAAGCTGCCCCCAGAGCAGCAAAAGTAGTCAAATGAAATACTTTCCAGATATTTCCGTAATCCTTTGAGAACAATATAAGCACCTCACAGAAGATTTTAAATTGACATTTCCTAGAGTTGTGAATTCCTAACAGATTTCATCCTATTCCTTTTAAGTCTAAGAAGAGATTATGAGAGGAGAAGAGAAAGCAATAAAAAGGTGGAGGGGGGTAAGAAGGATGTGCAAGAGAACAGATCACTCAAAAAAGGTCTTTTTGCTCTTGCAGTGCCATGTCTTGCAGGCGAGTTCTCTCGTACAGGTTTGACACCTTGCTACCCTTGTCCCAGAGACTACTATCAACCAGATCCAGGAAAGTCCTACTGCTTATCTTGTCCCTTTTATGGAACAACAACTGTTACTGGTGCCAGATCCATCACAGATTGTTCAAGTAAGCCGACTTATATCTGCTGGATAAAGTGAATAAAGGAAACATCTAAAGGATAGCCAGAAGCAGTCTTAACAGAAAACATCCTGCTTACTTTCTGGACACATGTAGGCCTTTGATTTCAACCAGTGAAGTTCTCAGCTGGTTCTGCCTACTGGCGTTGCCTCTTTTTTTAAGAGTGACTCTGATACACACCAAGGCTCAATAAACAGGGTATATATATGCAGTGTGTGTGTATATTGTCTATGTGTACTTTACACATGCTACAGAGAGAAATATATATAAATATACACTAATATGTATAGGCATGCATGTGTCTGTATACAAAAACATAGAAAATATTTTTACATGTACACACACGTGTTTTAGAAATGTATGTCCTTAAAAATACATATTTGTGTAATAAGAACTGTAAAATTTTGCTTTTTATTCCCACAAATTCACTTTTTTCAGTGTATCTTTAGATGCATTATTAACATGCAATAGTAGTGCCCCCATGGAATAGGGACCTTGCTACACCATGTTATTAACAGTGCTTTCATATCTTTACTCTTTAGGTTTTGGCTCTACTTTTTCAGCAGCTGAGGAAAGTATAATGATGGTACCAGCCTTCCCAGAAAGTATCAGCAAGCAGTACAAAGTCAGCAGTCAGGTAAGAACAAGTGTTATTTTCCAGTGTTATCTCAAATGAAAGAAAAAGCACTTCATGCAGCAGTGAACAAGTAAGACCTTTTTAAATGTAATTCTTTTGCTAACTTTATTTCCTGAAGAGATAAAAGCAATGGTTAAGAGCGGAACACTCAAACTCTCTCATAAAAGTACTTTCATTGAAAAGAGGAAGTGGCATCAGCTGTTGACGGTCTTAAATTCCGGTCTTGAAGCCTTCACCTGATGTATGAAATACTTATTACACTTGTAAAAAAACAGTAAACAACACGGAAGAGTTTCAGACAACCTAGAAAAAGTAGAATGAGTGTATTCAGTCATCTGAGGTCTTCCATATGCTGAATTCCAGGAAATGCTACCTGGAATTCCTGGAGATGCCTCCTTACCCCCACCCTCTCACCCCCAGTCTGTAATTCTTGACAAGACTGCTTTGAATGAATTGGAATTTGGGATACTGTGTAAATACGAGCAAAGTTGACTCATGACAAATTTGGCCTGAACCATTATATAACACAGGTGACAGACTGATCTCCTATGATTTTAGTTGACCATTTACTCCAGGGCTTTGATGAATTGCGGCTTGCAATAGGAGAAATCATGCCACATGGTGAAGTTCCCTGCCAGCTCACCTGATGGCCAATAGCAGGAAGCAATTAGCTGATGTAGAAGGATGCAAAGTGGAGAACTTGCATATAATATATAGCTTAATATAAACTGTGAACCATAGCTCAGACAGTTTTGAGGGAATTTTGCTAAGTAAAAGGTAATTTTAAAATAATATTTCAGATTTGTGGTATTTTTCAGTAGGAAAAAAACCACAAATGGTTAGTGTCCTGAGAAGACAAAGGAGGAACTAGAAGCTAATGCTGATGACTTTTTTTATCCCATCTTTCCAAAATGACTATTGGGTATACAGTTTAAAAATAGAGTATTGTGTGCCAGCTTTGCTGTAATTGCATCATTTGTGCCTTTGGCAGGTCTTCCACGAGTGTTTTCTGGAACCGTGCCACAATAATGGGACATGTAAGCAATTGGGAAGTGGATATATTTGCATATGCCCACTTGGATATACAGGTAAAAAACTGGGAAGCAGGTGGAGTTGATGCCTTAAGTTTTAACTTTTGTAATTTTCAAATCCTGTACTGTCTAGTGTGTAACTCTGAAGTGTCTTGTAGCCTGTTAACTTCTGTTCTCTCATGCCAGTTAGAAACAACAAAGCCTCTCTAAGTTTGCGGTCCAAGGACACCCAGATTGTCGTAGGCCCAAAATATGTAAACCAAAATCTTAGAAGGGGCGTAAGCTTGGGGAAAATTACATCATTAACTGAAGTTTTAATTGGAGAATTAACCCTGATATGCAAATGAACCAAACTTATAAAAGTGTGAAGAATTCGAGACTCAGGCTCCATCTTGGGTGTTGCCTTTGGCCTGCCCAGGGTGTACCTTTGACAGCCCTTCAAATAAATACCTACCTTTATTCCCTTATTCCTGTCTAGTCTCTGTTTTTTAGGTGGCCATCTCGGGCATCAGAGTAGCATTTCTTGATGCCCTTAAAATGAGGAAGTATAAAGGAGCAAAGCATTTCAGTATAGTCTAACTAATTGGAATATTCGTCACATATTTAGAATATATAAGAAAATACATACTTCCTCATGTCCTTGCTGTATTACATTCTGTTTTGCAGAAAGGTTTTGAATGGGATTTCTTTTAATGGAGTTCGTGGATGTGAAAATCCTATCAACTTGGCAATATTTATGAGTAACAAAAGCTAGAAATTTGCAGTCTTGACAGCTAATTCCACCTGTACTGAGCCAGTACTCTTCTTCAGTGTTAGCTTCCCAGTTGTTTCAAGGCAAAGAGATGTCTTATAATTCAGCTGTTATCAAGAAGCTACTTTTGATAGATACTGCCACTCTCTGATCTGTCTGTTCCCCAATGTGCATCACACATTTCTAACAACAGTTGTCTCAGGTCTGTGTTAAGCACAACCTAATGAGATGATAATAAACCTGAATGTCTGGTAAAGTAGGGAATTAATCATGTTTTCATGTATTAGGTAGTCATGGTATCCATGTTTCTGAACAATTTCAAGTTTTCCTATTCTCAGTCCTTTATTTTGCATTCTAGGCTTGAAATGTGAAACAGAAGTTGATGAGTGTAAGTCATTTCCTTGCCAAAACAGTGGAATATGCAAAGATGGCATTGGGACCTTTGTTTGCCACTGTCAACCAGGCTATTCGGGTAATTTCACTTCATAGCTTTTCCTCAGACAGGCAATGTTTCTGTGCCAAGTAAATAACACAAAGCACAAGAGCTGTGTAATTCCATATCCATGGAATTATACTATTGAAAACAATATGATCTATGGGTTAGAGTAAGGTTCTAGTATATGTGAATAGGTTTTGAAATAAAATTATGAGCATCCAAGGACAGGGAATGTATGTGTGTGTCTGTGTGTGTGCATGTGTCCTTCTCTTTTATGACATTTCTGGTCTGAAAAATGGAATAAGGTTTAGGGAATTAGTAAATACTAACAGGGAAAGTGCTTGTGAGACCGACTGCCCAACTAGACACAGCATTTATGCAGTTGCTTTACTGCAGCCTTATGAGTAAGTGAGTGGACTTTAGCTTACATTGTTTCTCAGTGTTTTTAAGTGTCACCTGCATGCACATTGAATGCACTGAAATCTGCGGGGAAATTAACACACTTGAATACTTGGCCAAAACAGCACCTGATTTCTAAGATTGAAGTAAACTACTAAGGAGATAATTTTGTGTAATCAAAAAAAAGCTTTGTGTTTTCCATTAGAAATGTTCTCCCTCATTGCTCGCGTTTATGGCTATACATTTATCAACAGCAGCATTAGCTGGATGGGTTTTTAAACGTTATAAATATACACAATGGACTCTGCATCTTGATCCCAGCATCCAAATAACACAGATGATCTCTGTAGCTGTTGCAGTAGCGCAGTCAATCACAAAATTTTATCACCCGCTCTCAGTAACCTTTCATCCTGCTCGCAGCATGGTGTTGTTCTGTTTTCCACATCCAGTCACNTTAAAATAAAATTATTATAACAGTAGAAAAAATAGTCTCTATTAAAACTACTCCCCAATCCCATACTCTGCTTTCATAGATTTTTGTAACAAATACACATATATGTTGATTATCACATTGTCAAAGAGCTCCATTCTAAAGTCACATTCAGTTTCAGTGCTTGTGACATAGGGCTTCTTTCACATCAGAAATTACAGAATCGTATGTTTCTGGCTTTCACATCTCTCCTTAGAGTTAAGGTGTCAGCCAAATGTCTTTTATAGTAGCTTTTCATGAGCTGCTCAGAATAGTTTCTCAGGTGATTCTACAGTTTGCTACATGTTATTTCTCTAACTGTTAAGATGGTTCCCATAATTCTTCTGTGTCCACTTCACATCTTAATGGAGTAAATCCCAAACCTGCCTGGCTACTCTTATGTTTGTTTTTTCTCAGAAGATCAACTACATCCTTTAAAAAACAGAGATGGGTTAATAATGTCCATTCTTTGGTTAGTTCAATCCAGAACTGTTACTTTGTTCTTTTTTTTCTCAGGTGATCACTGTGAAAGGGAGATGAATGAATGCCTTTCAAACCCATGTCTTAATAGGGCTATTTGTGAAGATAGAGTTGGAAGTTTCTCCTGCAAGTGTCTCCCAGGTTTTACTGGTGTCTTGTGTGAGAGAAACATTGATGAGTGTCTCAGCAGGCCCTGTAGGAATGGAGCTACATGCAGAGATGGTATCAACAGCTTCAGGTGAAAAACAGATGATTAATGTAATATAATGTGGAAAGTCAGACATATTGTGGTGCTTCAGCCTCCATAGATTTCAGCAAGCATTTTGGCAGCCTGATCCAAAATAAGTGGTCCCTTTATGAACAGTAAAGGAGATTTTAAAAGACAAGAAAATATGTCCTAGTGTCTTGGCTCTTAAAAAATTCCAAGGAAAACAGCGAAGCAAATATGCAGAGTTTCAAATGTAAGCCTGGTAGGACTGCATATTTTTAATACTGGTCTTCCAAAAGATGTCTGTTTTCCCAAACTTCAGTCACTTGTCTTGCTTTCCACTGGAACAATACATGATGACCAGTTATGTACCTGGTAATATTACATTTCTGTAGCTCAGAAAGACAGGGATAGCTGTATGTAGTGAGACTATAGGGGTTAAAATACAAACCCTAGTGGAAACTTCCAGCTATTTAATTTTATGCTTTAGGTTATCAGAACTCAGATCAGAAGCTACAAATGCCACTAGAAGTGTCATATCCTAGGTCTCTGTATAGGTAGATGGGCCGGCTGTTAATGTCTGCATTTAGTTAGACTTTCCTTCCCTAAAGCCCCAGAAGTTTTGGCGCCTTTCAAGCACCTTGGTTTTCCCTATATATACATGTGTCTGTCTGAAAAGTTGAATACCTCTCATCTTTAATTCTGTGTACCTTTAATTCTGTGAGATATGTTTTACTCATGGAAGTGCAATGATTATGTCTCCCAGTTTCATATGAAGAAATGCAGGCTGTTTAAAGATTGTATTGTCCCTGTCCAGAAGTGGTTTCATGCATCTAATAGAATACAAGCATGCTTAAGAGGAATGACCAAAATAAAACTCCATTAATTCTGTTGTATATCTTCTGTTGGTTTTTTTTAGTGTTACTATGTACCATNAGAAATGTTCTCCCTCATTGCTCGCGTTTATGGCTATACATTTATCAACAGCAGCATTAGCTGGATGGGTTTTTAAACGTTATAAATATACACAATGGACTCTGCATCTTGATCCCAGCATCCAAATAACACAGATGATCTCTGTAGCTGTTGCAGTAGCGCAGTCAATCACAAAATTTTATCACCCGCTCTCAGTAACCTTTCATCCTGCTCGCAGCATGGTGTTGTTCTGTTTTCCACATCCAGTCACTGCAGCATACAGTCTGTGACCATGTCTTGATCATGCCTTGTAATCCTTGCTGTTTGTAGGTCTCTTGTGCGAGGAAGACATAAATGAATGTAACTCCAGTCCGTGTTTGAATGGAGCCCACTGTGTTGATGGCAAGAATGGTTACCACTGCACATGTGCAAAAGGGTTCACAGGTACACCTTGTTCTCTTAAAGTCAGCCTTTATTCTTTCTCACCAAAAAATGTTTCTTCCTACCCTACCCAAAATATTTCCATCTCACTGCTATATAGAAATATATATAATATATTATATGTTGGTATGANTGAATGTAACTTATGGATGTTCCTTAAGTCCATCTAATCTCTCAGACTCTCTGTAGTGTAAATGTGACTTCAGAAGAATTTACTAAGTGCTAGATCTTCAATTACTAATTTTCCCATGAACTTGCTGCATAATGTTAAGGAACAAATAACGACATTCCCATGGGTTCAAACTGATATTTTAAATTTTATTTTAAAATAAAATTATTATAACAGTAGAAAAAATAGTCTCTATTAAAACTACTCCCCAATCCCATACTCTGCTTTCATAGATTTTTGTAACAAATACACATATATGTTGATTATCACATTGTCAAAGAGCTCCATTCTAAAGTCACATTCAGTTTCAGTGCTTGTGACATAGGGCTTCTTTCACATCAGAAATTACAGAATCGTATGTTTCTGGCTTTCACATCTCTCCTTAGAGTTAAGGTGTCAGCCAAATGTCTTTTATAGTAGCTTTTCATGAGCTGCTCAGAATAGTTTCTCAGGTGATTCTACAGTTTGCTACATGTTATTTCTCTAACTGTTAAGATGGTTCCCATAATTCTTCTGTGTCCACTTCACATCTTAATGGAGTAAATCCCAAACCTGCCTGGCTACTCTTATGTTTGTTTTTTCTCAGAAGATCAACTACATCCTTTAAAAAACAGAGATGGGTTAATAATGTCCATTCTTTGGTTAGTTCAATCCAGAACTGTTACTTTGTTCTTTTTTTTCTCAGGTGATCACTGTGAAAGGGAGATGAATGAATGCCTTTCAAACCCATGTCTTAATAGGGCTATTTGTGAAGATAGAGTTGGAAGTTTCTCCTGCAAGTGTCTCCCAGGTTTTACTGGTGTCTTGTGTGAGAGAAACATTGATGAGTGTCTCAGCAGGCCCTGTAGGAATGGAGCTACATGCAGAGATGGTATCAACAGCTTCAGGTGAAAAACAGATGATTAATGTAATATAATGTGGAAAGTCAGACATATTGTGGTGCTTCAGCCTCCATAGATTTCAGCAAGCATTTTGGCAGCCTGATCCAAAATAAGTGGTCCCTTTATGAACAGTAAAGGAGATTTTAAAAGACAAGAAAATATGTCCTAGTGTCTTGGCTCTTAAAAAATTCCAAGGAAAACAGCGAAGCAAATATGCAGAGTTTCAAATGTAAGCCTGGTAGGACTGCATATTTTTAATACTGGTCTTCCAAAAGATGTCTGTTTTCCCAAACTTCAGTCACTTGTCTTGCTTTCCACTGGAACAATACATGATGACCAGTTATGTACCTGGTAATATTACATTTCTGTAGCTCAGAAAGACAGGGATAGCTGTATGTAGTGAGACTATAGGGGTTAAAATACAAACCCTAGTGGAAACTTCCAGCTATTTAATTTTATGCTTTAGGTTATCAGAACTCAGATCAGAAGCTACAAATGCCACTAGAAGTGTCATATCCTAGGTCTCTGTATAGGTAGATGGGCCGGCTGTTAATGTCTGCATTTAGTTAGACTTTCCTTCCCTAAAGCCCCAGAAGTTTTGGCGCCTTTCAAGCACCTTGGTTTTCCCTATATATACATGTGTCTGTCTGAAAAGTTGAATACCTCTCATCTTTAATTCTGTGTACCTTTAATTCTGTGAGATATGTTTTACTCATGGAAGTGCAATGATTATGTCTCCCAGTTTCATATGAAGAAATGCAGGCTGTTTAAAGATTGTATTGTCCCTGTCCAGAAGTGGTTTCATGCATCTAATAGAATACAAGCATGCTTAAGAGGAATGACCAAAATAAAACTCCATTAATTCTGTTGTATATCTTCTGTTGGTTTTTTTTAGTGTTACTATGTACCATTCTCATTGGCAGATCTTGCCTCACGGCCAGAATTCTTTGTTATAATGGCTGTCACCTTTGAAGTGTGCTTCTCTTCCTCCATAGGTGTCTGTGTGTGACAGGCTACACAGGACTGAACTGCGAAGTGAACGTCAATGACTGTGACTCCAGCCCCTGCTTAAACCAAGCCACCTGTGTGGATGCCTTGAACTCGTACGTTTGTAAATGTCCCCCTGGCTTTACAGGCAGCAGGTGTGAAACAGGTACACAGGACTAAGTCTCAGAAAAAGGTGGCTTGACTAAGTCTCTGCGCAAAATTTGCACTGGCTAGGCTGACTTCATACAGCTTCCCCAGAAAGTAGCTAGGGTGGTGGAACTGTGAGAGGATGAGTGAAGCCCGTGTGACTGCAGCATTAATAATTGCAGACAAGTAACAGCGTGTGTCTGTGTCATTTCTCATTTCTAAGCCATGATGCTATCTTTTTAATACCCAGTAGGTCTATCAAATTTAATTTGTATTTGTTCTGTGTATCTGAGTTAGGTAGCTCTTTCTGTTGCTTGTATTTTGTGTGGGGCTTTGCATCACAGGGTTAGAGATTAGTATGTGGTAATCTTAGCTGCAGAAGTCCTAAAGGCATCAGGTTCCCTACAGACAAAAGGATATCAAGATTGCTATAGACAGGTGGCATGGGTCACACCCAGGGCGCAGCTTCCTGGGAGATGCTGGAGACGTTTGAACCACAAGGCTCAAATCCATTTGTCTTTTAGAACCTCTCGCTGAATATTGTAGTCTTATACTAGTAGCTGGTGAATCATTAAACAGAAGCCATGTTGATTTCACAAAGATGGTAGAAGACATACAGGACATTTACCCCTGCCATCCTATGTCAGAGTTTAACTCCCACCTTTCAGGAGAGCTCCACCTGATAACATTACATGTAGCATCCTTGTAAAGCATGTCACTATGCACTGAAGTGCTGTCCCATACCAGTGCTGTGTATTGCAGTAAGTCCAGAAGAGGAAAAATCTTGGGTTGTTTTGGGGTTTTTCTTCAAAGCTTGCTTAACTGGAACCAGCTGATTATACCTCTTTAGGTTGTTGGATGGTAGATGCCAGATAGATATGTCATTTCAGTGATAGAAGACTGAGAAGAAAGGTTCATGTTCATTGTTAGATAACCAGCTTCTTTTCCAGTTATTTGTGTTCAAATACTCTGTTCTAGCCTTGGAAAGCTCTCTATGCTGGCTGATGTTAGACTGCCAAACATTCTGTCTATTCAATTTAGAATGAATACTTTCTGTAGATGGGCTGCATTCCACTTTATTGCATTTGCTTAGGTTTCATTTGATTCTTTTTCCATGTTTGTGTGAATATTGTTGTGAAAATTCTTTGTCTTTGCTGCAGAACAGTCCTCTGGTTTCAATCTTGATTTTGAAGTCTCTGGTATCTATGGATATGTCATGCTTGATGGTGTTTTACCATCTCTTGGTGACATCACCTGCACATTTTGGATGAAGTCCACTGACACCACAAACTATGGGACTCCCATTTCTTATGCGGTAGAGAATGGAAGTGATAATGCATTTCTTCTGACTGATTACAATGGGTAAATCATACTTCTGCTTTTCTATAGCTTACAGATGTCTTGGATTGATAAATGAAGTGTAGAACAGAAGTCTGAATATAAGTTTTGCCTACTTTGGGGTAGAAAAATCTGCATCCAAACTCCCTTGACAGAGTTGTCTCTTGGTTCTGTTTTCCTCCTTGCTTTGTTTCCATCACTTTTTGTTCTATAGAAGAGTAATGGTAAGAGAGAAGTGAATTTAGAAAACATTTTTTTTGTGGACTACATTCGCATCTTATCTAAATGGCTCGTTGAGACAATGAATGGATTAAATGGAGCTCAGCACTCAGAGTGCTTCTAGCATGATTCTAAAAGCAGAGTATGACTTGTACTTTTACAAAAGCAGAGTATGACTTGTAGTGTGACTCCAGACTCAACAGGAAAGTTTAAGAATCCACTATGCAGCCATGACTTGAGCCTTTATATTTTGTTACAAAAGCATGTTATTTATTTCACCATGCTTTCCATATGATAACCAGTTTCCAAGTCCTCTGGGAGAGAGATACCATCTGTGATGATCTTTCAAGAGAGGTTTTTCATATGATGCAGTCACAGTTACCTTGTTAGTCAAATAACATTTTTTTGAGTCACGGGGACAGATGGTGCTTTTAAAGTTGCTGCATGCAGCTGAGTATGCCCGTGTCTTCCTTGTGTGCAGCTGGGTCCTTTATGTGAATGGGAAGGAGAAGATAACAGACTGTCCTTCCGTGAATGATGGAAACTGGCATCACATTGCGGTCACATGGACGTGCACAGATGGGGCATGGAAGGTGTACATCGATGGAAAACTGTCTGATGGAGGCAGCGGGCTCTCTGTTGGATCAAAAATCCCTGGTATGTTTCATTTATTTTATACCACATCTGTTCCCCTCATTCTGATTTTGTTGTAGAATATGCAAGAAAATGTTAATGTAGGTGGTTTTAGTATATATTCACATTTTCAGCATTTATGAAAAGCTCATGTTTGCTGTTCTTTTTTTGTGAGGACAGTTCACCTCACTCAGCATCACTGAGGACAAAATGCACATTTCTGGGGTAAATTAGTAGGTAACTTGTTTTACAGACAATACTGTTTAATCCACAAAGGAACCTGTGCAGACCTGGTTCTGGAATGGCTTTGTGAGAATAAGTTTCTCACTCAAAAAAATTAAGTTTATCTGGCATTTCCCATACATATATGTGTTCAGAGTTGAATGACTTAGCTTTCTCCTGCTCTTTTCAGTCATCTATTTAAAATTATGTTTGTATTTTTTCCTAAGAAGGTGGAGTTTGCTCTTTCATTGTTTCCTGTGACAGTCATCTATAGAGTAATATCAGAGGACAGGAAAAGAAGTATATTCAGCACTGAAGAGCTGTGAAAAGCCTGGTATTATTTGGCTCAAAGAGATTTTGTTTTGATACTGTTTGCGTACTGCCACCATCCAAATGGAGTTTCAAAAGACTATTTTATTAAAATAAAAAATAAAGTATTGAACCATTTTGGTCCCTGTATCTTATGCTTACCCCTGTCTGTTACAATTACACTGGCATTCTCTCTGGAGATAAGACCTCAGGAAGTGTGCTGTCTCTATTACTCTTTGACCTTGCCCATATACCCTATGATGAACAAAATGCATGTTCACATGTTACTGGTCAAGGAGAAGAAATCTAACTTGTGTGCCATGTCTCAGAGCATTGACAACCCTCAATGTGCTTCTGGGGATATGGAATCACATTTGGCCTGTATGACTTTGTAAGCTTTTGTTTAAAGCAGGAAGTGTAAGTCAGCACTGTAAAGTATGCCCCACCTGCATTTTACATTGCTGTGTGTTATGCTTCAAATACTGACCTAGAAGTGATCTCTTTGAGCCAGTATCATTCCCGAAGCAGCCATAGGTGATTTCTGCTCCCATCTGTATTTGACAGTCACTTCCAAATTGTTATGTTGACTTACCTCATCCTAGCATAAGGCTTCCCAGAGGTTTTGCTAAGAGAGTTTGTTGAAGGTGGTTGGTCTTCACTGCAAAATCCTAGTAACATAGGGTAGCAAAGGCTTTGTTTTACTCAGTTTTTAATCTTCTTATGGGATCCCTGATGTAAGGTTTTGTTTCTTACCCCTCCTCTAATTCTGAGTTTAGGTGGTGGTGCACTTGTGCTGGGTCAAGAGCAAGATCAAAGAGGAGAAGGATTTAACCCAGCTGAATCTTTTGTGGGCTCCATCAGCCAGCTCAACATTTGGGACCATGTACTTTCTCCACAGCAGGTAAGTCCTTACTGCAGTGTTTGAGCAGAGGGCTCTGGGCACAGGATGAACATTTGAGAAGGCATTCCAAGTTGGGTAGACCTCTACTGGGTATTGGGTAGACGTCTACTCGCACAGAAGTCAGTGGGGACTAGATGGAGTTCTGGCTTAGGGTAATAAGCTTAATGTAGTGGGTAAAGTAGCTTTAAGCAAAACTAAGTCTGCTAACATCAACACTGAGTCACCCTCTATTTTGATTGAGCCTTTCTGTAGTATGTGGCTTCAAAACAGAAAGGAAGTCATGCATATAAGTTAATAGAACTGCTAGAAGAGAGAAAAATCCAGTGAAACAAGCTAAGTGCTTGTTTTACAGACTGCATACAGTTTCCTCACTCTGCTGCATGAAGGCTCTGTTAAAACTTCAGAGGAGAGATTTCAGAATTTCTGTCAATGCATTAGACACTGAAAAATCTGACCTATATAGTCTCAGGAAAAGTCTGAAAGGGCAGGATAACTGAATATTGAGTTAAATCTAATCAGGTACTGAAAATAAAGGCTTGGCAGCACTAAGCTTCCACTGAGTTAAAAATTAATAAAGATTTAAAGATGTCTGCAAGGACAGTGACCTCTGAACTTCTCTGGAAGACAAGCTTCAGTGCTCAGTTATCTCTGATTGGAATTTGTTTCTCTATACCTAGTTGGGACCTCCTACTTCCATTTATGACTACTGGTTGTGTCTTCCACCATGCGCTGCTCTATAAGCCTGACTCTATGTACTTTATAATCTCCCCATACACACTGGGGGGTGCTGTGAGGTGTACCCATAGCTGTTTCTGCTCTAGGCTGAACCAGCCTCTCCTCCCAGGGCAGATGTTCCATCCCACCCCAGAACTTGCTCCAACTTGTCAATGTCTTTCTTGCCATGAGGAGGAGTCTGAAATGGAATGCAGTACTCCAGATGTGATCTAATAAGCACTGAGAAGGAATAATTGCGTCCTTGGTTTTCTGGTGGTAACCCTTTTCACACAGCCAAGGATGCTGTTGGTCCTCACTATTCACACAGTGTACAGCTGGCCAGTACTCAGCTCACTGCCTTCCAGAGTCCCTAAGTCCTTTTCCACAGAGCTGCTCCTGCTCTTAGCTTTCCTCAGACTATATTGTTCAGAAGGTTTTTCCTTCCCATTTTCACTTGTTGAATTTAGTGAAGTCTGGGTTGTCCCTTTACTCCAGCCTGTCAAGGTCCCTACAGACACAACTCTGTCCTCGAGCACACTGGCTGGTGATACTATCACCAACTTGATATTATCTGCAAACCTGATGACAGTGCTCCATCACCACTTCCTGCTCACTAGTATTTCAATACTGAAGGTCAGAAGTGTTAAATTGTTGATAACACTTGAACAGCAAAGACAAATGTTTAAAGTTAGAGGCATTTCTTTGGGGAAGAGCCTTTGGGTTAGAAGGCTTTGCTCTTCTCCTGATTTTTCTTAATGTTGTACCACTAACTGGTGGTTTATAGCTGTTTGTTATCCATGATCCAAATAAGAAATAATAACATGAACAGAAAAAACAGTAAAGCAGAATCTTTGCTTCCAGCATCCATACATCTCCTCTGTTTATTTCTCTTTTTTTTTTTCTACTTTGCCTCTCTGCTAGGTTTAAAACTACCCAACCATCTGCTACTGTTCTTGGCTTTTAGGGTCACCAACTGTTGCATTGCCAAGTCAGATCTTCAAGTTTTTGTTCATTAGCAGTTTTGAAGCTGATAAGCACACATGTGATTTTACAGAGCACACTGGCGAAGAGTTTTAAGTGCGATTTTCTGAAACTTTCTCAGTAGTTACCCCTCTTTAATGACAGATCTGACTGAATTCCCACTTGCTTCAGATGCAATAGAGTTAGGACAGGGAAGAAAATCCTGCCATTCATTTACAGTATTCATATTACTCATCTGAAAAGAGAGATGTGACACTGGGCAGGAAGCTGAGACAAGTAAGCTTCCTATAAAATTTTTACCTCATTCATTTCAAAGCTTGGAATAGTAAATTACTATTGTAATTTGTTATCATTAGATGTGTTCTGGCCAGCTGGAACTATTCATTAAGTCTTGCCTTCCTATTCTTAGCCATAAAGGAAAGTAGGGTGACAGAATATGTTGCCTAGTGAATAAAGGAAGGTGGAATCTAGTCTTCAAGTTCTTTCATTGCATGCTTTAGTTGCTTATTTACTTGCACATTAATTTTATATAGGTAAACCAGCACTCTGGTTGTTCTGTTGAATTGACAGCAACAGAAATATAGGTAGTGTATAGGGAGCTGTGAGGTCCTTTCTGCCCCTCCATCATATGGTTTGAAAGGGCTAATTCCCAAACTTGTATTTCTCACACTGGGAATTTTTTCATGCAGATTCCTTGCAACTTGTTTGCAGCCTTTGGCCTAAGCAGTTTCCATTGGCACAGACAGCTGAAATAAGAACTTTGAAATGGCCTCAGAATAAACAGAGAATGCTGGTTTCTTCTCCAGCTATACTGACTCTAGAAGAGTCCAATCTGCCTCACTGAGTTCAGAGTAGAGACAATATGAGATCAAATCACTCCAAAGTTCATGATGTACCTTTCTTTCTCACAAGGATAGACACTGTAGAACATTATTCTTGGTAGCTGATTTCATCCACTGGAAACTTGACAGAAGCCAGTTGCCCATCTGAGAAAACTTTTCCATCAGAGCCGGATGACCAGATCTTCTCTCAAGATACTAATCTGCTGTTGATCTAAGAGTGTGGTTTTTTTCTTTCTCCTGTACTTAGTTGGCCTGTATAGTTCCTGTTTCTGTGCTTGGTTAGTTATGTCCCTGACCCACTTGGGCTGGGCCTTGCCTACAGTGTTTTAGAGAGTCTGGTTAATTCAGTTCACAAAACTTGTGTTCTGGAAACTGCTAATTGCCTTATTAAGCTGCTCCTTTTTGTGTTCCTGTCCCTTAAATGTGATGCAGTGCTAGCAGTTTTCAGAATGCAGATCTTGAACATTAAGTCCCATTTGGCTCCTATTTGACATTTTCTGCAAATAGATAAGTGTTCTCTTCAGGTTGCATCCTCATTACTGTCTTTTTCTGTGATGAAGATGTGTTTTTCTTTTACACTAACAAATGCAGTTGTGTCTGAAGAACTGTGTTCAATACCATGTTTGTATGTCAAGTAGTCCTTCAGGTAGTGACTCAGCACAAACTGTCCATAGCTCGATGGCTTATAAGAACAGAATAATAAGTAATCCAGCCCAGAACCTTTTGTGCTAGAAAGGATGAGCATTACTCACTCAAGGATCTGTTCTAGTGTTGCATGCACGCATGAAAGGAATATTTTTTTAATATTCTTTTCCTACACTGTCCTTAAACATCACCTAACCAACTGTTTTAAATCTATAGGTGGAATCTCTGGCTACATCCTGTCCAGAAGAACTGCAAAAAGGAAATGTACTAGCATGGCCAGATTTCCTGCCAGGAGTTGTTGGAAGAGTGAAGATAGATTACAAGAGTATATTTTGTGCTGGTTAGAACTTTATTTCCTAGAATCCATTTCTTCCCAAACAATAGTATAAGACTCTTTTATGGGGTCAACTATGCTAGCTTGCAACCTTTGCCCTACTAACCTTGAGTAAATTATTTTGATAATTTAACTGTTAGGGCGTGCAGTCCTTCATTCCTCAAATTCCAGGGTTTTATAACAAAAGTTCATTGAAATCTCTGGCAAAGATTTATTGCTTCCTGAATTGAGATGGGGAAAGAGCGAAGATGGTATTATATCAGGAAAAAATTTTCCTGCCTTTTATTCTAAGAATAATTGTATGGTGTTGAAATACCTGCTGCCTCCTTGCTTCTTCTCCTGCATATTCCTTTTCTGATTTTAGATGTTGATAATTCTCAAAACCCTTTGGACCCAAGCGGGATGTAGCATGCATAACATTTCCCAGAGCTTTTTCCTGGATAAACTTATACGGGATCAAACAATCACATAACCAATTTATTCATTTCAGCACGTAGCTGTATTTCTTACTGTATGCATGTATTTTGTCCACAGATTGTCCATCTTTGCAAGAATCCATACCACATCTGCGGGCCTCCTCTACTGATTTAAAGCCAGGGTCAAAAGTGAGCCTTTCCTGTGACCCAGGATTCCAGATAGTGGGAAACTCTGTTCAGCATTGCCTTAACCTGGGACAGTGGACACGGCCTTTTCCCCGCTGTGAAAGTGAGTTTCTCAGTGTGCTGGCAGGATTAGGAAACCCTAGCATTTATTTGGATCCTATCACTGTTCATGGCCTGTTTATTTCTGCAGCTATCATGCAATTGAATCCATCCATGTTACTGCCTATACATATATGCTTAAAACTAAACTCATGTTTTGCTGAGCAGAAACTATATCATGCTGAGGTTCTTACATGTTTCTCAGTCAGTTTCTAACACCCATGGGAGAAATTAGTCCATTTGAATCATCAGTCCAGTACTTTCCTCCCCAGTGGCATCAGAAGTGTGGAAGATGCACAGGAAATGCTAGAATATCTCTGTGATCTTAAAATGTCCCTTAGAATGCTTGGTTTGAAGTAGAAGCCTTGACTTTAGTAAGTTAAGAACTAATTTCTTTAAAGGCAGCAGATATTTCTGTTAGGACTTGGCAGTGCTCCAAGATTTACAGGATTTCTTCAAAGAAACTGAGCTGTTTGCATTCAGGCTGCCAAGTTTCTTTTGATTATATGATTCCTGCTCCTGCCTTCTCATTTCCTTTGGTCCTTCTCTGTTGTGACTGCACATATGACTGCAGTTGCTTGTGTTGGAGCCGATTATAATTTTCATTTCAGCAGAATAGTAAATTAGCTCCAGAAGTAGATATTGCATAATCCCAGAATTTATGTGTAGTTTGGAGAAAATCGTCAATATGTGCCTTTAAAATAATTTGATCTAGATTTTAATGCCTTCCTCTTTATTCAGTTGTTTATAGCACAAGTCCACAGTCTGTCTCATCTTCTGTGTGAAGAATAGCATGCCCGTGAGGATTTACCGAAAAGCAGGTTCTGCTGGGCAGAAGGAAAGTTCACTGTCAGAGACAGCTTTGCACTTTTTTGGCTTGTGATCAGTGACAAAGCAGCAGAATCCTGACAGTGTTTCTGATTTCTCTGTATTGGGCCAAGCAGTTTTACCTGCTGAGCACAGAACTCAGAGCAGGGCTGACCTGCCACAAACAGGCTGAGAGAATGAAGGCCAGACTGGCCTTTACTTTCAAGGTACCTGTTCCATGAGTACCTGATGAATGAAAGTTGCTTGAAGATACCTATTTCCTGCATAATGAACTGCAGGTTTATACTAGTGGGGTATGCCTGAAAAAGTACTGACTGAATCAGGCTCAGTGGAATCTCTCTCTCCACCCACCAGGATCCTTTTCCTCTTGCTAGTGCTAAATACCCCCAAAACCAGAGATGCCTGAGAGTCTGTCTTTGTTAAAGGCTCTGCAGCTCTATTCCTGCACAGCAAGCACTTGGCCTCCATTACTATAGGCTTTAAATTGTTGTGTGATCCTTGCATACACCTAGGGAGCAAAGACTTCCTATAAACCATGTAGCTACAAAGATGAGCTGTGTTGCTGTTGGAATAAGGTCATGTCTTTTTGTTTGAGGTAAAGATGCACAGAAGCAACTCTGCTAGAATAAATAAAAACCTCTGGCAGGCAGGTACAGGGATGCCTTCTGCTGGCACAACTGGGATCAGACAGGCTTATTTGCTACAGTCAGTCTAAGAGATGCCTGGGGTTCAATGCGAGGTCAGTTCCAATCTCTCCATCATTCATGCACTTCCTGGTCTGGGGCCAGTACTGTAACTCTTAGCAGTCTCTGTTAGCTACTTTTGCAATATTTAAATACAGTAACACTGAGCTTGCTTTTCAGCAAAGGGAAATAACAACCTCCAGCAAGGCAAACTCAGTTTTCCTTTTTCTTTATAACTTACCAGGGATCATTTCTTATCAGAAGTGTTCTGTGACTGGAGGGCATCTGCTCAGATCTCCACCACAGATGTCTCCTCCAAAGCTAGCAATTTTTTTTTACCAGGAGCTGGAGAGTCCTGCTAAGTCTCTTATTGACAAACGCCCGCAAAACAAGACCCTCCACTAGACCTGGAATCACGTAGCTACTTCAGAAAAGGACTGGGCCCTATTGCTAATGGGATTGTACAGCTGCAGAGACAAAATACGCGGTAGAGGCTCTCGTGTGGAATTATTCCGAAGATGATCTGTATTTGCTCTGCTAATGCCCTCTTTTCACCCATGTTGCAGGAATCAGTTGTGGAGTGCCTCCAACTTTAGAAAATGGATTTTATTCAGCTGAGGACTTTTTTGCTGGCAGTACTGTTACCTATCACTGCAACAGTGGCTACTATTTGTTGGGCGAATCCAGGATGCTCTGCCTGGACAATGGAAGCTGGAACAGCATTTCACCATCTTGCCTTGGTAAGATGTGCCATACATTTGGCTGCATGCACTGACATCTTAAACTTCTCCTGTGCCCTTGGGTTTGAGTGGACATTCATTCTGAAATTGTGAAGGTTGGCCACTGTCCCAGAATCATAATCCAAAATACTCACTTTTCTGAAATACCATGCTCAGCCATATGTGAAACCAAAACTAGATTCTGTCACCTTTCTCTGTTCATCCTCTTGTATGCCCGACATCCTGCATTTATCAAACATATATAAAATTATATACATAATAGGCCTATGTTGCACTCCCAGCCTTTCTCCTTCCATGTCCTGCATGGAAGTCCTTGCATTCTGTGCTTTTGACCTGTGCATTTCGTTGTGCTTCAGTATGCTGTCATGTACTCAGGGTACATGCTCTCTGACCAGGTGCTTTTAGATATTTCACACGTGGAAATTGTAGTATTTAGTATCAGATTTACTCACCTGAAGACAGTAGATGCTGCACAGGATCTCTGGTCAAGTAGAGTGATACAAAATGTACTGCATGGCACAATAGAAACAAATTCAAGTTACTTAACAAAATACAGCAATTTAAATGCACAGTTTAGGCACAATTCCAATATGTTTCCCATTATCAAACTCTGTAATATGTTCACCATCATGACATTGCACATCCCCAGTAGCTGGGAATGAATGTTTGGGTTAATGTCTGCTCAAGCCCATTGCTAGTTGTCTGACATTTATATCTCATGTTGACCTGAGCTACATATTCATTTCCACCCCTCCATGCTGGTCTGGCTAGCTGAGGAAGACATTCACACTCTTTAATGAGCTCAAGGAGAAGCATTTACAGTGCCAGTTGATCCACTCAACTGTTAATTGATGTTTACCTAAAAGAAAGACCACCTTACTGTCTCCTTAGTCCCTAAGCTCCACGGGCAGATCACCTTTGCCAGTGTTCTCTGAGCCTTTTTCCATTGTGGGATTTTTTGGGGAGTCACACATACCTGCCAGCAAGCAGCTGCAGCACTGAGAAGGCTGGGAGTGCACTTGTGGACACAGTTCAAACAGTTGCCACACCGTCACTTACTTGCTGGTCAGCCGGGTCTGATGGACCAGGTGCAGTGGCACAAGCTGAAAGGTGAGATGGGTTGGCACTGTCCTGTGTACAGAGGACTAGGTGTCACTAGTCTTGCAGGGCCATGTGTCCAGCAGACCCCTGCTGGGATCCACTGGCTAGTTGTACTTGGATCACTGCAGTCTTAACCATGCCTCAAATGGGAATTGCACAGTAAAAAACTGGCAAGATTTGTGTTTGGTTTGACTCCTAAGTCTTTGTAGGTGTAGCACATAATTTCTTCAGTCAAGACAAGCAAAAGAAAAGACAACAGTCTTTTAGTTCCAAAAATTTGTGTGCCAAAATTCACTTTGGGGTAGGATCCATCTGGTTTCATAGCATCCTGTCCAGCAGCACTCCTTCAGAACCTACAAACCTTATCACAGGTGTTTCAAGGCTGTCCAAACAGTTCAAACTCTATGCAGTAGGAGTCATGATGTTCAGAAGGAAAACGTCTGTGCCCCACCTTCCACCTTACCTTTTCTCTCATAAAGCCTAGTAATGGGAAAATGAAAACAAGAGAGGATTTGGCATGCTGACCCACCATTTACCTTTCTGACTCATGCTTCAGGAGTTGCTGACAAAGCCTGGTACACCTATGCCGTGAAGCACTCCTTTTGTTCATAAGGGTCTGATTCATAGTGTACTTCCACCTCACTGGAAGTCTCTTGCCTAACAAGATGTTAGAGAAGAAGCAGTCATCCCAGTCCTGCTGTGATAGCACTTTGCATTCTCCTGGTACTTGTGTAATTGGCTACTGTTTTGATATTAATGTGCAATTGTCATCCTGCATGTCAGAAAGAAACTCCTTTTCTTTTCAATGTGTTGTGGTCTTTTCACACTGATCAGACTCATCCAGCAGTGATGAATAAACACTCCAATTCACTAAATTGTCTTGCCTTTTCAACCAGTGGGGTTTTTTCTGGAAACGGGCAGAGACCCCAAGCTGTGTGTCTTCATGGTATACCTGGATCAACAGGTGTCCTGTAGCAGGGCATTTAGACGAAGATTTGTTCTGATGCCTTGAAGTGGCTACCTGAAAGCAGAGGCTAGACAAGATTAAGAGAATAAAAGCAAGTATTTATTTGAAGGGCCTCCAAAGGTACACCTTGGGCAGTCAAAAGCCTCCGAGGGGCTCCACCCAAGATGGACGCTGGCTCACGTGATTTTCACACTTTTACAAGTTTGGTCCCTTTGCATATCAGGGTTAATTCTTCAATTATAATTTCAGGTAGTGATGTAATTAACCTCAAGTTTGTTCCCCCTGTCACAGGCTTTGGTTTACATATTTTGGGGCCTGGGACAACAAGGTGTCCCTAAAGTGCAAACCTACAGAGGGTTTGTTAAGTCTAACCAGCGTGAGAGAACCACAGCTAACAGGCTGCTTGGAATGTCAGAGTTACACAGTAAAGCAGTAAAGGATTTGAAAAATATAAAAGTTAAACCTAAGGCATCAGTTCTACCTCTCCCTAACAGTCTGAAATGAGCACATTTATATAGAGTATAATCCCTGATACCAGCACTTTTCAATTAGATACTTTGAAATTGACTCTTTGCAATTTTGACTCATTGTTCATATACCAAGGACATTTTCTTCCTGTCAAGATTAAAAGATTCTATGAGGTATTCTGGAGTAAGGGGTTTTCTTTTTTTTTTTTTTTTTTTCTTTTTTTTGCTGCATAGCACCAAACTACATGGATCATAAATTATCAATTGGGATTTTTAGGTGCTATTATCATGTAAGTAGTTAATTATAGTAACTAATATGTTTTTAACTAACTTTAACTTTTCTGGCATCTGCAGGCTTTTCTCAGACCTAGTCTAATTCTCTTCATCAAAGATAGGGCTCTGATATTTTCAGAGCATTTCCCCTCTTGGCTAAGATTTCCTGTCTTATAAGTAGGAAGGTTGAGATATAGAGGATTTCCCAAGCAAGAGTTTAATGCAAAAATCCTTCCTCAGAGTGTCTGCCCAAACTAGTAGTAACAACAGTTACAATATTTGTTCTTTTGCAGTTTGGAAACAAAATACTTTTTGTTGAAGTAGTGGCTGAAGGTTAATAAGATTTATCTCTGATTTTCTTATATTGTGCAATACTGTAGAATAAGTTATAATTAAAATGATAATAAAAATTTACAGTGAGTTATAAATATTTGTTTAAATATTAAATATTTTTGCAAATGGATCAAAAATGTGATTGCAGTAAGAGTGATTTTTAATTATGCTACTAAAAGTAGTTCCTCTTGACAGTTGGTAAGACAAAAATTTAAAGCAAATGTTCGCTACAAATAACACACTAGAGAAGTGTGTTTTGTGTGTTTGTTTTTTGTTTTTTGCAGATGTTGATGAATGCGCTGTTGGATCAGACTGTGATGAGCATGCATCTTGTCTCAACACAAACGGATCCTATGTTTGCACTTGCATCCCTCCTTACACAGGAGACGGTAAAAAATGTGCAGGTATGGGAAAGAAAAACATCAGGCTAGCCTTTCCAAGGTTCTGTATAGGCCGGTATCCTGCCTCCCACTGTGGAAGACAGCTGCCAGCAACTGATATCTAGGACAGGCATGCTTTCATCTCCAGGTCAGTTTAGTCTGGATGAGGCTGTGATAAAGTCTCTCCTTTTGTTTCTTGAAAATGCACTTCTCCATAATGATACAGCTGTCATTGGGATGCTGCTCCAGAATAGACACACATACAAAATCCTCTTCCATATGGAGCACAAGACCTGGGAAGGCCACAGTGTTTCACTTCTCACAGCAGAGCTGTGCAGTGAAGAAATATTTTAATATAGGCTTCTGAGTAGGGCTAAAGCTGCCTGTGGAAACATTAAACAAGATAACCTTGGATGAAGATAACAAGACAGCGGCATGGGTTGGGATAAAAGGTATCTGGGCTGTTTTCATTTTCAGGGATGGACATGCTGGAGTGGGCTTTCCCTCACAGAGGGAAAAATGACTGTAAGCTATGTTTGCTTCTAGCAATGAATGCAAACTCAGTTACAGAGTGCTCTTCCATGTCAAGATTAGCTTACTTGCATAAGTCTTCAGTGTCTGTCACAACATATAAAACAAAGAAAAGGCTGTAAACTACTTATGAGTGTTTTCCATGTCCTTTGCCTTCCTACTTTCAGCAAATTCCCAAGGAATATCTCCTGCAACTTATTCATAAAACCTGACACCTAATTATATTATTCGTAATTTCCCTCTTCCTCCTCAGAACCCGTGAAATGCCACAATCCAGGAAATCCAGAGCATGGCCGTTTATATGGGGATACTTACAGTGTTGGCAGTCAAGTAACATTTTCCTGCGAAGAAGGGTTCCAGCTGACGGGAGTGACAAAACTTATTTGCATGGAGTCTGGAGAGTGGAGCCACCCAATACCCTATTGTGAAGGTGTGGTTGCTAGGGAGAATGCATGCTGAAATGTGACTTTAACCTTAGAGAGATGGAAGGGGCAAAGTAGTAGTGAAGAGCCTTTAGAGACCGTGGGAGCTTATGAAACTCTGTCCTAGCAGATCTGGATTTCAGTGTTGAAGTCTTTGTTTTCTTAAGACATAAGCACAGTTGTCATGTTTGTAGTGGTACTCTCTTAACACAGATTCTCCAGTGCGTCAGAGGTATAGACTCAGTCTAATGCAAGTATTAGTATTTCTGCTCCACCCATCCTGCCATTGTCAAGGAATTAATGACATAAAGACCATAAACTGTGTCTCAGTGGATAAAAAGCAGCCAGAAAGAACAGACTGATGCACTTACATAGTCATGGTTTAATAGCAGAAATTGTTTCTTTAGAAAACCAGAACAAATGTGGTGAAGCAACAGGTAAAGTGAAGAGTTGAGAAAGGCAGTCTAAGCAAAAAAAAAATTACTTTGTCCATAGAGAGAGATAGATATGGAGTCGTCTTCAGAGTAAAGCATGTGGTTTGTAGAGCACTTATAACTACCTACTTCCAGTTAGTTCTCAGTAAGGTGAATTCAGATAAAGAGTCCTAAATGTCATTAACAGATTAGTCAAGAACTCATTGTTACTTAGGGCTTTACATCTCTTCAAATTTATTCAGAGAAAACAAAGCAAATCCTAATTTTCTGTTCATTTTTGTTTGTGTTATATCAACCTTTCTTGTATTCCTGTCTTTTTAAAGCTATATCCTGTGGTGCTCCAGTTATTCCAGAGAACAGTGCCATTTTTGGCTCAAATTTTACATACCATAATAAGGTGGTGTACAGGTAGGAATTCAGTATGTTTGAAGTGCTGTATTAATAACTGATTGACAATCTGGCAGCAAATAAGAGTATGGCTGAATTGAGAGACTGATTGAAATGAAGGAGAGGAGTGAGATGGGATTAAAATAATGGAAAGACATTTGGTTATAGATGTGGCTGTTCATTAGCAGAGCTGAATGTTTACTCCAGGACTACTTCTCTGTGCCCTGAAAAGAAAGATGGTTTATGCAGGTGTGGATGATGAGAAGAAAGGGATGGCTGATTATGTTGTGCATGAAAGGCTCTGTGTTTGATAGCACTTCTTTTCTTCTAACACAGATGCAACGATGGATACAACTTAGTGGGTGAAAAGGAAATTCTATGCCTTGCTAGTGGCATTTGGAATCATGCTCCCCCCTCCTGTGAACTGGTGATGTGCCCTAGCCCACAGGATATCAGCAATGGAAAATACACACTCAGTGGCACATCCTACCTTTCCTCTGTATCATACACCTGTGACAATGGATATAGGTAAATGCAGAAACATTCCTGAGCCAAATGCAGGAGGCATGCTTGCTAGAAGGTCTAACTTATATCTGAAAGAGACAAAGCTGGGATCATTGCTCAGAAAGATAAAATACTAAAACAGAATTGAAAAAGACTTCTTTATACCTTGAGGGTACTTTCTGTATTTTATCCTGAACTGGAGCAGTTCAGAAAAGTCACTCAAGATTTGCTCTATACATATATAGTGCTTTCATTTCACCATCAAAATTATTAAAGTATTTTGAATGTTCAGAAAAATAGTTTTAATTAGTTCTGAATGTTCTCTTTTGTCTTTAAAGATCATAATACCTCTACAACTGTAGTTCATACCCAATATTATTTTTGTTACTGCTTTACAATGCCTTTTGTGAAGGAGCTTTCTGGAAGTTACTAATTTACTCTTTGAACTCTTTATAGTAGTAATTTATTCTAAAGTTTTTTTCTGTTTTACATATGTAAGCAATTACACTGGAAACACATTCTTAACATTAAGAATGCAATTAAAGATTAACACATTAATGCTATATCCAAGGATGTGGATATACATGCAGGTTTCTGCTCTCTTGATATCTGCTTGTACTCCTAGCAGCTGTATGCTGACATAAGTGGTCTCATATGGACCTGTTTAGGCATGACTTTTTTCTGCATTTTCCTGCTGCAATCTTTTCCTTGTCCAGATGCAGACCAGTAGGTGAGGTATGTTCATTTGGTGAATGTTTTAATTGTGTTAGTACAAATGGATACCTCAGCTGCAGTTCAGTGTAGTGTTAAGTTGTAGGTTCACACTGTGGGCTTAGCTATACCCCACTAAGCCAGGCAGTGCTTTTACCAATACCAGTGAGCTTCTTGACTGTGGCGTTTGGACATAGAGGCAGCAAGTACCACATCACTTTTGATTCTATCTTTCCCTGTCTACCATAGCTTGGTGAGAGAGGTCCTCTCTCCTGTGGTCACCACTCCAGAGGAAGCCCTCTCAAGCAGTGTCCATCTTTTACATTATTTCTGGGCCCAGCCTCTTCCTTCAAGCACCCCTTAGGTGTTTTTAGTCTTAAACATATTGCCATGGGTAGGCAGAGCCCTACTTCCCTGACAAGGGTCTGTGCCAAATTTGTAGGAGCATTACAGGTCGGTATTGTTCTTTTCCATTAACTTGTTTCAGTCAGCTAAATGCAGGTGCCTAATACCGTTTGAGACCAAATTTTAGGGGATCAGACACACCTGTGGAGGGGTCTTAGATATGCTGTGGGACGTAGAGGAAACCCACAGGCAGCTGACATAGCAGCTGGAGACAAGGGGTTTCACCCAGGGCATCTCAGGGTGGTGTTGCACACTCTGTTCAGACATCCGAGTCCCACCCTCTGAACCAATGCTGTTTCCTCAGCTGAGGAAACCAAAATACAACATCGACCTCAAGCGTGTGTGGCCATTCACTCAAGCAAAATCCTTTACCTCCTGAAGGAACTGAAAACTTTTTTGTGAACGAACTTAACTGGAGCATTTCCTTCAGTGTTCTAGGTGAAGATAATGTTTTAAGCCCTTGAGTGAATCAGGTGTCAGGCAGAGGCCTTGTTGCAAGTCTCAAGACTGTCAGGCTGTTGATGGCGTAAATTTTTAAGCTTAAGCAAATATTTATTTCTTTTGTGCTTAAAGATGGGCAAAGCTACAGCAGGAGTTATGTGTGTATCTGCACAGAGCATTGAGGCCCCATATGAAATCCACCAGCTTTCTCTTCGAAGTAACGTGAAGACCAGCTTTTTTTGACAGCATCAGAGTGTTTTTCCATGAACAGAGGGTGACATTCTGTCCTCTACTGAAATCAGTGTGAAAGACCCCTTAGTTTCATTGGGGCCAGGAAACAAAGCAGCTCTTTCGCCCTCTGTCCCTCACCTGGAATGAAATGGCAGCCTTAATAATGATCTTTGTGTCTCAGCCTTCAGGGACCTTCTGTACTTGTCTGTGCATCTTCAGGGAACTGGAACAGCACACCACCAACTTGCAACGTTGTGTCTTGTGGATCCCCTCCTGCCATCAAAGACGCAGTCATCAGTGGAGATAACTTTACTTTTGGAAACACGGTCTCTTACACGTGTAAGGAAGGGTATGTAGATTAGCACTACTGGACTAGCAGTCAGGATGAGTAAAACTTTCACAAGTCCTTTATAATTGCACACTAATTCATTGTTACTACTTCTGTCTTAAATTTTTGGAAGTTAAGTGTAATGGAGGGGTTTTTTTGTGGGCTGTCAAGTTAGTATGAGATACAGACATTTCTTAAAGCAGTTTCAGGGCAACTGAATACACTCTGGAAGAGGGGAATAGAGAGGAACCTGGGGGAATGATAGCACAATTCAATAGGAAGCCCTTTTCCTTGGAGTTACTACAGAACCAGTATTTCTGTGGTAGCCTCAAGGCTCTGATCATAACAATTTCCTTATGTCTCATCAGGGTGCAAGAAAGCTTTCAGTGCAGTTTAACTGCTGTCTGTTGTGGTGTTCTAAATTCTATTTTGTTAAAATTATGACTCTTTGTTTATTGAGGTGCATTATTTTAAATTTATTTCTATCTACTCTGTGTAGAAATATTTTCAGACCCTATTTTATCAAAGAAGAGGCTCAGTTTAGATGATATCAAGCATGAAAGTATAATGCTGGACTCTGATCGTGCAAGAACCTTTGCACATGGTAATCTTTACAGCCTGTGAGCAGTTCCATTAAATTTCTTGGAACTGTTCTGTCTAAAAGGCAGAGCAGGTATGCAGAGCTTTTGCTAGTTTAGGTCCAAAGTGACCAGAGGATTTTCTGCTTTTTCATGGTGTAAAAAGGTAAATTGACAAGCCAACATTTTTCTTATAAATTTGCTTTGCAATGTTATTTGAAACATAATTGAAGCAAAGGATCCTTCTTATGTTTTCTAGACTGTATTACAATTTTAAAAGCTGTGCCAGCATTTTAAATGGGATAGGATAGCAGCATTTAAAGTCTGTCACAGCTATCTTTCCATGACAGTGGATCATACTAAACATTGGCACATAACAGGCTCTTTTTCTGGGGTCCAGTCATAAGGCCTTGAGAACAAATCCTGCAAACAAGACAAAACACTTTTACAGATGTTGCTTCAAAATCTGATCAGCCTTCAACTGGAAAGTCACTGGAGACTTTGCAGTAGTTATTGTTTCTTGGCTTTCTGTGAGAGCACACCACAGAGAAAAAAATGAAGAAAACAGTCAAAGGTATTGTGAGTACACTATTGCCTGTTGCATATTTAAGCAGCAGGGGTTTAAGTGGGATGATGAGCAGGCAGAGATGATGGATTAAATGCCTGTCCCTGCATCCCAGACACAGACTGGAGAACTACAGCTACACTAACAGTATTTGTGGGTAGAATTTTATTGTAAACCGCTTCATTGGGTTTTTTCTAATCAGCATTATTTTTATTGGCTTTCTAATATTTTTTACAGTGAGTTTTTAGGAAGAAGTTATATAAAATTGCTATAGGCATTATTGGCAAGAGCATCTCTGGGTAACTCACTAAGAGGTTTGACTTTGGCTGCAAGTGTGAAAATAGATTGATTGGGGTAATACAGAAACCCAAAAGGCCTTACTGGGCTTTTCATCTCTTTCTTTTCCAATCAGTTCCGCTAAACAGAAATAGTTTCTCAGTGGGATCATTTCTTTGAGGATTGCATGGATGGTCACAGCACAATTCTAGGTTTGTTGTAGTAGTTTGAGCCAAAATGGAAGTTCAGAAATGGTAATTGTATGGACAGATGAGAGAGAGGCAATATCCACCACTGTGATACCTCACCCATGGACCTTTAAGATTTTCCTTTTGAAGTTGATCATGGCTTTTTTAAAGGATCCTATTCTTCTGGGGTTCTAGCAAACAAGCTCATATTGCAGGGGCTTCAGGAAACCGTAGGTAGAGTTTGACAATGCTTGTCTTTTTGACTTCCTATGTGGTTTCCTCATCCACAGTTACACATTAGTTGGCCCTGAAACCATAGAGTGCTTAGCCAGCGGCAAGTGGAGTGTGAGCCACCAGCAGTGCCTGGCAGTATCCTGTGATGAGCCACCCCATGTGGAAAATGCATCACCAGAGAGTGGCCACCGCCTCTTTGGTGATATAGCTTATTACTTCTGCTTGGACGGTTACAGCCTGGCTGATAACTCTCAGCTGCTTTGCAATGCAGAAGGGAAGTGGGTGCCTCCAGAGGGCAGGGACATGCCCCACTGCATAGCTGATTTCTGTGAAAAGCCATCCACCGTCTCATACAGCATCCTGGAGTCCATTAGTAAAGCCAAGTTTGCAGCTGGCTCTGTCGTGAGCTTCAAGTGCATGGAAGGCTTTGTTCTGAACACTTCGGCCAAGATCGAATGCCTTCGAGGGGGCCAGTGGAATCCTTCTCCTCTGAGCATCCAGTGCATCCCCGTTCGCTGCGGAGAGCCTCCCCACATTAGCAACGGCTATGCCAGTGGGTCCAACTACAGCTTTGGAGCAGTGGTGGCTTACAGCTGCAACAAGGGGTTCTACATCAAGGGAGAGAAGAAGCGGACCTGTGAGGCCACTGGCAACTGGAGTGGCAGTTTGCCCACATGCCACCCAGTGTCCTGTGGAGAACCACCGCAGCTTGAGAATGGCTTTATTAAGGTACAGAATGAGTTTTCTCATCTGCCTGGTACCATGGCAAACTGAATATATCTTCATAGCTGTTGCTCTTGGGGTTTTCTTTCTTCTGTGTTGCTCTTCCGTTAAAATTGCAGAAGTACATGATTGGATGGTATAAGAAAAGGGAAAAGCGGGTGGATTTGCAGCAGAATCGTATCTGAAAAGCATGAACACTTCCATGAAATTTCCTATCATAAAGTGGGTTTTCAATTAGGAGACTCAAGATGCCATATGACATTCAATTATTTCCTTAATGTCTTATTCTTCATTTCTTTGGTTCTTGGGTAGCTTTCAAGTGCCTTCTGGAGATGCTTGAAGTGTTGATGCCAGTTCACAAGCCTTGCTCTTTTCACTGCTATGAAAAAAAGTCTGATATGCAATAGATAAATCACCTTGGGATAATTTCTCTTCTTTTCATGCAAGTACATTTCTTTACTGAAGTCAGAACTTCACTTTCCTTATTAAATTAAATTGCAACTATGCCTGAAGTTTAAAATCTCCTTGTGGCAGCCCAAACCTGTAACAAGTGCTTAACCTGTGTTTTGCTTTGTTGCACAAGGATAATATTGTGGTAAGGAAGATCATAAACACTATTATAATGATTTAACATTGAATTTTTGAAGCATTTTCCTTCTGAACATCCTTCTTCCTTCCTTAAATCTAACTACCAGAGAATCTTCATTTACTAAATTTGGATTGGGGGAGGTTGGCATTCCAATTCCTATGTGGGTTCCCAACAGTAATAGCAACAATTTCTGTTCAGACTCCCACATAGGTGCATCTTCTAATTAATGCATATCACTCTGTTTTGTCTTCCTCAGTTAGGATCACTCCTTCATATATTCTTTACGGTTGGAGAAATTTTTTATTACCTCAGGCAGAGCTCAGACTGCAACTTTGAGGTCCTCCTCAGCTGCCTGCCCAAGGCCCTGCAGCTGCATATGTGGCATTTATAAAAGCCTCCTAATAGCAGTAGATTTGAGGGCTTCGACCTTAGATGCACCTGGAAGCTAAAGAATCATGACAACAATAGGCCATTTGATGGCAGCTTCCCCTGATCCATTTCTTTTCCACCTTCCTGTCCACACACATTTTGGTCTCATGGGTCAGGAAGGGAGAAAGCAGAGGAATTCTTCCTTAGCTTTTACCTTTTAAGCCTTGAATTTTCTGTTTGCTTTTGGAAGTGGTCTGAGATTTTCTGAAAACAGAGTGCATCATTTGAGGCAAGATATTTTGTGCCAGTTACTTGCCTTCATCCTTTTGAGACAGCCTTTTCTGCTGCCAGGGATTCAGCTAGAAGCTAGACCAGGAGAGCACAAGAAATTAAATCAGTTTCCTATTGCCCAAATCATGCATCTTCATTTCAGACATATCTCTGTCTTATGTGTTTTTCAGGACACCACTGGACACTTCTTTGAAAATCAGGCAAATTATCAGTGTGACTCCGGTTACCAGATGGTCGGGAGCCCAGTGTTTACCTGCCAAGCAAATCGGCAGTGGTACAGTGAATCGCCTCCTTACTGTGCTCCCCTCAGCTGTGGAAAACCACCAGCCATCCAGCATGGCTACTCCAAGGGCGAAACTTTTGATATGGGCTCCAAAGTTGAGTTCTTCTGTGATGAAGGCTATGAGCTGATTGGAGATGTTTCATGGACATGTCAAAAGTCGGGGAAATGGAGCAAAAAACAAAGCCCCAAGTGTGTGCCAACAAAATGTCCAGAACCACCTTTGGCAGAAAATCATCTGGTCTTGAGGGAAGTCTCTTACCAAGTTGGTGTTGTACAGTTCTCCTGCAAGGAGGGTTATGTTTTGCATGGTTCCTCTGTACTGAAATGCTTGCCCTCCCAGCAGTGGAATGATTCCTTCCCCTTCTGCAAGGTTGTACAGTGTTCTGCACCACCCTATATCCCCTTTGGGGACCCCTTGACTGCATCCCTTCATTTTGGTAGCACTGTGAAATACATCTGTGTGGATGGGTTTTTGCTGAAGGGTGGGTCCACCATCAGATGCCAGGCTGATGGCTCATGGAGCTTGCCTTTGCCAGAATGCATTCCTGTGGAGTGTCCTCAGCCAGAAGAAATTCAGAATGGCATAGTTGATGTGCAGGGCCTCACCTTCCTCAGCACAGCCCTCTACACATGTAAACCAGGCTTTGAATTGCTAGGGAACACAACTGTCCTCTGTGGAGAAGATGGCCAGTGGCTTGGGGGAAAGCCAGTTTGCAAACCTATCCAGTGCCCAAGGCCTAAGAAGATCCTCAATGGCAAATACTCATTCACAAACTTCCATTATGGGCAGACAGTTAGGTATTTCTGTGACAGAGGTTTCCAGCTCCAAGGGGAGGAAACACTGAGATGCCTAGAAACAGGAGAGTGGAGTACAGAGGTTCCCTCTTGCAAAGCTATAAATTGCCAGCCCCCTCAACCCATTGAGAATGGCTTTGTGGAGGGTGCAGATTATAGCTACGGGGCCATGGTCATTTACAGTTGTGTGCCAGGCTTCCAGCTGTCAGGCCTTGCCATGCAGACCTGTGAAGAACTGGGGTGGTCTAGCTCCACACCAACCTGCCTTCCAACAGACTGTGGCCTGCCTCCTCACATTGACTTCGGAGAGTACATGCAGTTGAGACACGGGGAAAGACGTCCTGACCAGGAGAGTTTTGCAGAGAGTCCCTCCCTTTCGCATATGCTGCTGGCTGACAATAGGAAATACTTCAAAAGTTCCTTGAAGGAGGACAGTGCAATACAGCTCACCACTTTCTTATTTGGAACTATCATTTTATATACATGTTACTCCGGCTATGAGCTGCTGGGAAACCCTGTTCTAGCTTGCCAAGAAGATGGGGCTTGGAACGGCACTGCCCCCGCCTGTGTTTCAATAGAGTGCACCTTGCCATCCCCGCCGGAGAACGGTTTTTTGCACGTCACTGAGAACACGCTCGGCAGCGCAGTGCGGTACACCTGCAGGCCAGGTTTCGCACTGGTAGGCTCTGACACACGGCTGTGCTTGCCAAGTCGGCAGTGGAGCCACACTGCTCCTTACTGCAAAGCAATAACGTGCAATTCACCTACCCAGCTTATGAACGGGAAGATAAGAGGGGAAGACTACACATATGGGAGTGTTGTTTACTATGAGTGTGATCCTGGTTACCAGTTAAATGGCCCTGCAGGGAGGAGATGCCAAGAGAACCAGGAATGGGAAGGCAGTGAGCCAATTTGCATTCCTGTTTCCTGCAGCCCACCACCAGTTTTGGAGAATGGTCAGGTGACTGGAGAGGACTACACATTCCAGAAACATACAGAGTATAGCTGCAACGAAGGGTTCCTGTTAGATGGGGACAGCAGTAGAGTCTGCCTTGCAAATGGAAGCTGGAGTGGAATCAGTCCAGTTTGCAAAGCTGTGACCTGCCCTGTGCCGTTGCCTCTTCCCTATGGGAGAACTACTGGTTCCGATTTCAGCTTTAAGAAAGAAGTGCACTACCACTGCAATGATGGTTATAGCCTGCAAGGAGCATCTATGCTTACCTGTCAGAGTGATGGTACCTGGGACTCAGAAGCTCCACACTGCGAACCAGTCATTTGTGGACCCCCTGAAGACATCTCCCATGGATTTCTGAATAGCTCAGCCTTTACTTACGGAGAATTTGTCCACTATATATGCTTCCCTGGTTATGAGCTGCATGGCAATCCCTCACGGCAATGTCTGTCCAATGGCTCCTGGAGTGGAAGCCTTCCATCTTGTCTACCCTGCCTGTGTCCCACACCACAGATTCAAAACGGGCTCATTCTTGGTACAGATTTCAGCTGTGGGATGAGTGTCCAGTTTCAATGCCTGGAGGGCTTCAAACTGCTGGGGCCTTCTGAGGTCACCTGTGAGGCAGCTGGAAAATGGAGTTCTGGGTTTCCTCGCTGCGGACAGATTTCCTGCGGTGCTCCGCCCATCATCCCCAACGCATTTATCAATGGGAGCAGCTCGGAAGATGAGAACACCATCATCTATACCTGCTTGACAGGTTTTGTCATGAAGGGGAGTCCGGAACTGACTTGTGTGGAGACTGGTGTATGGAAGAAGCCATACCCAAGCTGTGAGCTGTTAAGCTGTGGCCCACCACCATCTGTCCCAAATGCAGAGGTTCTTGGGAACACATACACCTATGGAAGTAAGGTCCAGTACAGGTAAGAATGATGCTGCTATTCTGTTTTCATTAAAAGTCCCTGAAGTAATGAAGATGGAAGGTTTATGTTAGTGCAAATTTTATATACTCAGATTGACACAACCCACATTGCCATGCACTTTATAAAATACTATTTGGACCATTCATGAAAACTCCAGAAAGGCATTCCAGCCTGTTGGACTGATGCCTCCACTGACTTTAATTTCCCATTTCCGTTTGCTTTCCTATTCTCCTCCTCTGAAGCACTGGTTTCAACATATAGGTTTTGTTAGCAGGTGACAACAACAGTCCAGCAGGGTGTACAGCTTCTCTCCTCTTGGCATTGCATTTATGCTTTCCTTCTGCTTCAGGTGCATGTTGTAATACAGAAGGGCTGATATCTCTCTTGTCCCGTTTTCTGTACTGCAGCACTGTGCTGTCAGCAAGTTACTCCTTTGTCAGATATCAGAAACTGAGGGGTTTTGTTAATTTCGTGAAGCGTATACCCTGCAGATCTCTTTCTTCAAGGGTAAGAAAGCCTTGGCCAAAGGAGAGATGTTTTTTGATGGCAAAAGCAAATAATGGAACAGAACTGGGACAGAGATGGCAGATAGGTGAACAGTGTCAGTCATTTCCATGTACAGGAAAACAAGGTGAAAGGAGTACTTTTGCTGCCGTTCTACAAGCAAACCCACTAGTGCAAGCCAGTTGAGTTGTTCTTAGTAGAGCACCACTGAGTCAGCCTTAAATGTCTAAGCAAATGGTCTGTGGTCAGGCTAAGGCTTTGTTTGATTTTGGAAGAAAGTGAGATCATCTTTAGAATTGCTTGGTGTTCACACACACCCTTTACCTCACCAAAGACCCTCCCAACAAAGAGAAGGGCAGTGTAGGAGCTGCACTAAAATGCCCAGTGCCCTCCAAGTACTAAAGCCACCAACTCAATTTCCACTGTGATACTGCAGCAGCATGAAACAGCATGGAAATGAAGTCTGAAGTCTCCAGCTCTTGCAACAGAATTAATTCAGTCCAGACATACTTCTTACAGGCTTACCTTGAAATAATAGAAAAATCTTAAGATGTGCTTATTAACAACTAATGCTGAAAAATTACTGACTTTTTAATTTAAGGGTTAGCTCATTCCCAGCTGTGTCTCTGTGGTCAGGTCTTCATGCTGTGTTGCAGATGTCTGGAAGGCTACACAATGTCGACAGAAGTGGATGTGTGCACTTGCAAGGAAGATGGACAGTGGTCCCCTCAAAGTATTTCCTGCTGCCCCAGAAACTGTCCCCTCCCAGGAAATATCACTAATGTAATTGCTCTTGGGAACAACTTCACTGTGAACGCAAGCATCTCTTTGTCATGTGTGGAAGGCTACATTCTGGTGGGAGCAAGCATATCTACATGCAAGGTATGTTTTTATTAGCACTGTTTTATTCTGCTGGCTTTCTCAAATTCAGGAGTCCTTCTCATACCTTCCTTACCTTTTGGTCCTTAATTGGACACAACAAAAAAATTCAAAGCCTATCCTGCAAAATATAATATATTTAGTTGTTTCCCAGTAAGAGTGATTTTTTGTTTTCTATGTATAGACTTTCAGAACTAGAAATTTTTTATTTCTTCTTCCATCAAAAACTGTGGCTGTCCTTTAGAAAAGCGTTCATTTTATCACATTTCAGGCATTAAATCATGTCCGAGATTTTAAAATATTATGTCCAAGATTTCTAATGTATTTTGAGGATTGAATGGAGAGCTTTTTCTCCAGAATAACAGGCAACACACATTTTAATCCACTGTTCACCTGTACAAACTTGAATCCTCTGAGCGTCAAAGAACAAACATCTTCATCAATTCCACTGGTAACCGCCTATCACATTAGCTGTGGACAATCACCTTAAGTTTATAAGTAAAGTAACTACATATGCTCATATGAGAAAAGCTGAGCATGTGCGGGTTTGCAGAGTAAGTATTTCTTATGGAAACATTTTCACCTTACTTTGCCATTTCAAATATCTGTGGAAGTAGGAGTAAGTGTCTATGACAAGTGTTTCTTCAGGTGTCAGACTTCCTTTAGTGAGTCAGAGAAAGCTGCTGAAGCACTTAGTCATGGTGTTAGACATTCAACCAGGAGAGAAATACAGAACATGAAATCAGACAGATGTAGTTTTCATTCTTCTCATGCGTTCCCTGAATGATAAGGTGACCTTGCACCAGTGAACTTGCTTTTCCAAGGTTCTTTTTCCCATTTTACTTTTTGTTCCTTCTGTCTTGTAAATCTTAAGCTAAGTGTTCCTGCCAAAGATAAGCTCCAGTCTATGCTGACATCTTAAAAGTGTTACTTAAATTGCCAAGTTTTATAAAGGATTGAACAGATAATATTATATCTGTACACCCACAGCAACTGGATGCTTCTAGTATGATTTTCCTTTTTCAGTTAGATAATAATTCAACATATAAAGCAGTACTTTTACATTTCTAATTACATTTCTTTTTCAGGAAAATGGTGTTTGGGTGCCACCGTTTTCTGATGACATCTGCAGTCCTGTGTCCTGTGGAACTCCAGAGTCTCCAGAGCATGGATTTGTGGTTGGCACTAAATACAATTACAAAGATGTGTCTCTTTATAAATGTGATCCTGGCTATGAATTACAAGTAAGCAAGATCAAATCTCCAACACTGTAAATTATGGTTGTCATTCTCAGTTCCTGTGTGATTGCTGTGGACTGTCTCATTCATATTGATGCCATAGAAGCTGGGTGTCTGCTGGTTTTTTGTCTGTAGAGAGTTCATGGTATGTTTGGGGCAGTCTTTGAATGGCTTAAGGGTATAGTTGAAGCAAATATAAAAATCCTGTTCAGAGGCCTATGTCCAGCAGGTATCTTTGAATGTTTGAGTTTTCTTAGCTGAAGACCTCTGCAAGTACAGCATTACATATGCTTGTGACCGTAAGTCATAGATGAGTTAATTTCTCATGTTCTGCTCCCTTGACCTGGTTCTTTAGCCAGAGTTACATTGCATTTTTTTCTTCCATTTCATAGTGTCCCAAGCATTATGTCTGCTGTGCCAGGAGCTGTGTCTTCCAGACTTGAAGTTCCTCATAAACTCCACTGCCCTCAGTTCTATGACATTGCTGGATGGTATTAAAGTGATAGATTAAAGATATTCCAGTTTGTTCAATGAAAGCTTTATTCCCTGATGGAGAAGGAATCAAAGTTCTTTCCTGTCCATTGTTTTTATTATGGCTTTTATCCACACCTGAGCTCTGAAACAGCATTGCTTTCCCAGTTATCAGGACTCAGGCTAGCAAGTTCAGAGCTGTCTCAGGGGTGTTTTCAAAAGCTGCAGTGTATTCAGAAATGACAGTATGTTGCTGAGGCACAGCATGATCTTCACCATCCCAGGTGATGACAGAGTGAGACACGAGGTGGTGAGGACAGTGACTGGCTCTTAATGCTGGTTTTGTGAGTACCAAGCAGAGTGCAGGATTGCACTGCCTTTGTACTGTCATAACACCATTTACTAATTAATTAATAATTAATTAAGAACTTTGTGCATGTAAAATCACAGATAAAAATAAGATGATTTTGGAGAATGCTTAGGTAACAATGAATTTAATTTTCATTATGTTGTCAAATATGCAATATCACTGGGGATGGAGGTGTTGGTATTTAGACAAAAAGGTAGAGTTACTGTTTCAAATAATTTTTGGAAGTAATAAGCCAGTGTTTTTATACAGTAATAAATTTTTCCAAATATCTTCGTAATCCAGTTTCGCCACCTAGTGTCAAACTGTGTCCCTGCTGTTGAAGAGAAATCCTGCTTTTTTCCTTTGGGAAGAAAAGTCTGTTGGTTGTGATGCCAGACAATAACATGTCTAACAGCTGCACTTTATCAACGAGTTTGCTTTGTAATGAAAGTACATTACAGCAAGGGACAAATTTAAATATTAAATATTTTTCTTCATGTCTGACAGTGAAATAAGAATTAAATCCTGGGCCATTAGACCGTCTATAAAACTTGTATGTAAGAAAGAAATAATGTAAATTATAGGCAAATATAAAGAATGAGTGTTTGTGATGTGGTTAAATCAGCTCATCACATTATAAAACACGAGCTTGTACAGTTGTTGAAAAAATTTGCTAGCTGAATTTCCTTTAAGTGAGTCCTGAAAGGAGAAAATCTGTCATCACAACACATTCCTAGGAACAAGATTGATAAAACTGACAAAAGTATCTCTGATACTCTAGAGATAAGGACAAGAGAACTGACTAACTGGCCCCACAAACTTTTGGTTCATAAAGAATACCCATCATTTTGCAGAAAGGAGTTCTACCATAAACTACTACTCGACTCGGGCTGTAGCATTTAATTTTCTCATTACATGGGTCGCACATGGAGAAAAAGTCTCCTCACCTTGCTGGATACTAAAGCCAATGGGAGAAAAGAGTTAACTAAAGTAAAGTTGTTCTTTGGCATTTTCTTTTGTTTCACAGGGTGATGCAGAACGGACTTGCCAAGAAGACAAGCTTTGGAGTGGCACAGTGCCAGTGTGCAGAAGTACGTTCTACCTGAGTCTATCACTTAATGTTGGTCAAGGGTGATATCACACAACAGAAATCACTAATGCTCATTTTGCTTTATAACTCATACTATCTGCATTTACCCCTAAACATTTTTGGTAAGTACCACTAATAACAACCTGGAAGGGTGGCAGAACTGCTGGTGTGTGCAGGTAGTAGTGTGAAGGAAATCTCTACACCTTTCTGCCTTGCTCCTGTGCAGAGAGCTTCCAGGCTTAAATAGTTCTGACACTTGAAGTCATGATTTCTGGGGTTACTGAGGACCTCTGAACATTAGTTGCCAGGAGTCACAGGTATTTAGCATCCTCAAATGTATTTCTATGGATATCATTCTCAAAGGTACCTCACTTCTATGAGATGTCATTGATCGCAGTGCTGAAATAGGAGTTTCTACATAAATGCTTACGTGGACTTCAGTGGTTGGCTGAAAAGGGAACGGTTTCCTGAGGCTTCCTGCCAGCACAGCCACAATAGATTTTTTTTCTTTTAGCAGAAGTGGAAGTACCAGGCATGATTCTGCTCTGCTACTCAGGGGCAAATTCCTGGCATTGAGCAGACAACTGCTGTCTTCTTTCCTGTTTCTCAGAGTAAAACTTGTGGAGCAGCTGTGAACAGGACTAGCCATATACATTTTGTTTGATTGGAAAGTATTGCTTACTTTATAGGAATATCATGTGGACCCCCAGACAGGATAGAGAATGGATCTGTTCAGGGAGAGGAGTTCCTGTTTGGCAGCGAAGTTTTTTACAGCTGCGATCCTGGCTTTGAGCTACAGGGACCAAGCAGAAGGATTTGCCACGTTGACAAAAAGTGGAGCCCTTCCGCCCCTACATGTATGCGTAAGTAGCAAGCAGAGCAATGTGATGTCCAGGAAAGCTAGGGCAGAAGGGGAGTGTTTTGTTTGGCTTCCTCCCTGCCTTTCCCTCCAGCAGAGGGACTGTAAAAGGAGGAGTCAGAGGGAAAGCCAGCAAAGGAGTTCTCATTGGCAGTACCTCTCTGATCTGAAGCAAGCTCCTTTTGGCACATTGAAATGGCACAAACATAGAGTCATTTTCAGGTCAGTAGGGTAGAAATGTGGCGTGCGCTATCTGATTTGCCTTGAGTTGTGGTGTGCAGAGCCTTGGACATCACATTCATCCCTGCCATGCCAAAGCAAGTCTATCCTTGCCATTCAGTATGTCTGGATATCACAGCTGTGCTCCCAAGGATCAAATCTTGGCTCTCTATCAAGAAGATAACTAATTGAGGGAGCTTGAAAAGAAGGATTTATGACTTATTTCATATAGCTTATAAATAAAATGCCAATATTTATAGTCTTCACCAATAAATAATTTTCCTCCTTCTCATGCTGATGCATTCTTCTCTCTCACCTCTGGTGAATTTACTTTGTCTCCACAGTATGGGACAGGGGTCAAGATTCTTCTTAATTACTGCCATTGCTCTTGAGCACATATTGGGATCATCCTCCACTGTAGGGGCACAAAGGAAACTGAAAAAGCAGCCTCAGGCCTGCACAGATGAAATACTCTGGATCCTCTGTTGGCTTGAAAGTAGCTCATCTCTTAAACACCACCAAATACATTTGGACACATTTTCAGGTGTCTGCAGTGTGAACAGAAGAAAGGGCAGGGAAGAAATTGTATAACCCTTCTCCATGTAACAGTTAACAGCTTCTTTCTTGCTGTCTTTCCATTAATTCAGGGTGAGAACAGAGCTACCAGATAGTGTATGACTCATAGAAAGAACAGTCTTCATTGTGTGTATAAAAGCCAAACATTTTCTTCTCTCCTAGAAATTACTTGTGGGCTGCATCCTTCCATTGAAAAAGGAGAGGCCATTTCTGCTGGAAGCACGTACAGAAGTAATGTAACCTTTGCATGCAACCCTGGATACCATCTTGTTGGGCCCCAGAATATCACATGTCTTGCCAATGGGAGCTGGAGTAAACCCTTGCCATTGTGTGAAGGTAACTGTTTGGTTTCACTTCCTGGAACATTCCGATCTGGGATAAGCAATAGCTCCTCCCTTATGCATGCATATCATATCATCCAGAGACTGAGTTGCTTTTGAGAAATGATTCTGTAATGTGGGGTTTCTGGAAAATCTGTCAGTGGCAAGAAAGAATGATTTCCATCTTTCTGCCCCACTGACCGCAGTGTGAAGTCATAAATGTCTTGCTTCCTCATTTTGCTGGGGCTTTCCTCCGTCACCGGGAGGAGCTTCTTCTCTAGGCTGGCTACATTTCCTTCCCAGGGCTACTGAATTTATGTTCTTCATGATTTGTAAGTCTGTGGCGACTTTAAACATACTGTGTTATTAATTAGGAATTGTTGGAAGTCCAGGACTAATATCAAGCTGAATTAATAAGACCCCTTCCTTTGCAGAGACCAGATGCAAAATCCCAGTTTCCTTGCTGAATGGAAAAGCAATGTATGAAAACAATACAGTTGGCAGTACAGTAACATATGTCTGTGAGAGGGGATACAGCTTGGAAGGAGAACCAGCAGCAGAGTGCACAAGAGATGGAAGATGGAGCAATCCCTTGCCTCTCTGTAAACGTGTGTGTTTGCTTTGTAATGGAAAAGCTTTTGCAGAGAAACAACACGAGCAGTTACTGATACAAGTTAAAGCATTAACTTCTCTGAGTACATTTTTGTGACAGTAAAAGAACAAGCTCTCTTCTGCATAGTTTCCTTTGGTTGGAAAGATGACATAAAATGGAGTTATTGTAGTCAGCCACTTGATACATAGTAGAAGCAGGTGAGAGAATCACTTGGAGGAGAAGGCAAGAGGGAGACTTTATTGTTGCCCACAAGCGACATGCTGACAAGGTGTAAAGGAAAAAGTGCCAGACTCTTGGCAGAGTTGCACAGTGGTAGAAGGAAAGGCAATGGACACTAGTTGCAATAAAGAAAGCTCCAGTGAAGTCTTTGAAGAAACTTTTTACCATCAACAAACAGAGCGACAGAGACTGAGCCAGAGAGGACATGAAATCTCCATCCACAGAGTTGCTCAAATTTCAACTGGTCGGGTTCCAGAGCAACTTCTGACCTAGTTGGCCCTGCTTGGAGAAGCAGGTTGTGTTTAGTGGCTGTATAAATTCTCCTGCAATTCTGGGAAATAGCACATTGTGTACATGTGCACTGTGCACACACACCCACAATAGACTTCCTTGTTGCTGTATGTATCTGTAACTAATTTTAAGACCTAGCATAGTCTTAGGATGGTTAATTGAGACATTTAATTTGTGTATTACAAAGTATTCATTCATTTTAGTATCAAGAAACTGACATAAATCTCTGCTCTTTATAGAGCAAATATTTTGCATATTTGTGATGAGATCAATAGACTGCACAAAAATAGCCCAGCAAGCTTACAGCCAGAAATAAATAAAATTAGAGAAACACTAAAGTCTAATGGATGTCAAAGTAAGTCTCTAATCAAATATCTGAATTTTTGCTGCTCTTTATTGGTCCAACCCCTCCGAACATGAAGTAGGATAGGTCTGGTTCTCTTTTGTAGAAAGGTTATGGTAAACAGGAAGGACAAAAGAGAATGGTTTCACATAACAAGCAGGATATATCTCACTTAAATCCTTTGTATGTTCTCTCCTGGCATCAGCACAGTACAGTAGCAAGCCATGTGACAGCAGTGAATTAAATATTATTTTATTATTATTTTATGACCCAAATCTCATAATTTCAAATTGAATTACAAATTGGACTCAAGTACAGCATCCATTGCTATTGTTTTTCATATGTTTTGGGTTTGAAATTTGTAGAAACTATTCTAAAGTGTTCTCTCTTCCTTCTGGCTCTTTTTCTTCCCTTCTTTTCCCTCACACCCTTTCTTTGAACAGCGAACCCTTGTCCTGTGCCTTTCATATTCCCAGAGAATGCCCTTCTGTCGGAGGTGGATTTTCATGTTGGTCAGAATGTATCCATCAGGTGCAGGGAAGGCTACCAGCTGAAAGGGCAGTCTGTGATCACCTGTAATGCTGATGAGACCTGGACTCCAGCAACAGCGAAATGTGAAAGTAAGTACATGACACACAGTTCCACGGGAATTGGTACTTTCCAGAGGGCTCTAAGAAGCTCTAGAGAAGAACTGTGTCTTCTTTCTTTCTAACAGAGTTATTTCTTTAAAAGGATTCAGAGTACATCTGTGTGGGTTGGTGTTTCAACAGTATTCATCCTACTATTTACTAGGCCCTCCTGTAATGGTATTCTCAATTTACCTTTTGCAAGCCCTGGAGCTGGGACTGGTTGTTGGATACCCTAAAAAACCTAAAAATGATTCCCCTGAGATTGTGGGTGATGAGTTGCAGAAAGAGGTGCTGCCTTTTATTGTATTTTTTGATAGTGGCAGAAGGTGTAGCGTCCTTTTGCAAGCATGTCTGAAAGCCTTTTGGCTTCTTCCAAGCAATATTGTTTAGATTCATGGCATCACAGAATGACTTGGGTGGGAAAGGACCTTAAAGGACATCTAGTTCCAAGCCCTCTGCCATGGGGAGGGATGCCACTCACTAAATCAGGTTGCTCAGGGGCCCATCCAACCTGGCCTTGAACACTTCCAGGTATGGGTCATCCACAGCTTCCCTGGGCAGCCTCTTCCAGCACCTCATCACTGTCTGGATAAAGAATTTCTTCCTAATATCTAAACTAAACCTGCCTCCTTTCAGTTTAAAATCATTGCCTCTTGTTCTGTCTCTTATTTTCTCATATAAATACTCCCTTCTTTTAATAAGACCCCTTAAGATACTGGAAAGCTGCAGTGAGGTCTCCCTGAAGCCTGCTCTTATCCTTGCTGCATAATCCCAGCTCTGCCAGCATGTCTTGGTAGGAGAGTTGCTCCATCCCTCTGATCAGCTTTGTGGACCCTTCTGCAGACCCAGTCTAACAGATCAATGTCTTTCTTGTACTGAGGACCCCAGAGATGGATGCAGCACTCCAGATGGGGTCTCACAAGGGCAGAGTACAGTCAGATCATCCCCTCTCTCATCCTTCTGGTCACACTTCTTTTGATGCAGCCCAGGATATAATTGGCTTTTGGGGCTGTGAATGCACACTGTTGGCTCATGTCCAGATTCTCACCAAAAAGAACCCCCAAGCCCTTCTCAGGGCTGTTCTTAGTGACTTCTTCTCCCAGTCTGTTCTCATGTTTGAGATTGTCTTGACCTGAGTGCAGCCCTTTGCACTTGGATTTGTTGAACATCATGGGGTTCTCATGAGCACACTTCTTAAGTTTGACCAGATCCATGGACTCCATTATTGATGTACCACCAGAGGTGTGTCTCTGGCACCTTCCTGGGACAGCATTGTGTCCAGGGTTAGAAGCTGCATCATGCAGGCACTGCAGCTCACCGACATCTGGACGGTTTCTTTTGTTTAGAGATATCTTGCGGTCCCCCAGCTCATGTAGAGAATGCTCTGATTCGTGGTAGCTTCTATCAGTATGGAGACATGATCACCTATTCGTGCTACAGTGGGTACATGCTGGAGGGGCCCCTGCGGAGCATTTGCTTGGAAAATGGAACATGGACAACACCACCTACCTGCAAAGGTAAGTCTCTTTTATTAACAAAAGGATATCTTAACTTGCAATAAGCACAGAGGTGTCATCCTAGGTGCAATAAAAATGAAAGTGATATTTTTGCTAGTTTCAGTGCAGTCGTAGTTTCATTCAGGGCATTTAAAGTCCAGGTTCTTGCTTTATTTCCAAGTTAAAGAGATGGCTTCTGTAATTTTTCTCTTTAGTCCTTGCTAGTCTTACAGTTTCTTTTGCTACAGTGTTGTATCCCACACCTAGGATCTTTTCTCCTGACATCTTTTGTGAGAAAGTGACAGAACCAGTCATCTTTCTGACAAGCTGAGCTGTTTCAGAGAAGCACTGCCAGTCAGTTTTTCACAGTCAAACGTCTAACACTACAGAAACCAAAACAGAACAAATGGATGCTTAGTCCCTCACTATGTTTCAAGTGTGGCAGCTCCTGAAAATCAGTTTGCAATAAAAGGCAGATTGATACAGCTCACTAAATAATACACACTAAGCTCTCTAGAAAATTCATACGTTTAACAGTATACCGAAGTCCAGCCTTTCTACCTATGTTTGGCATGCCAGCAGGTATTTTTAATTTTTTGGTCTGTTGAGCTAAAACATTCAGTTGTCTAAAGCAAAGAATTAACTCTTCAATAGAGAAGATTCAAATAAATAAAAGGTTTTGAACAGAAAATGGGGGTAACAAACACAAAACAGAAGAGACAAGAAACTCAAATGAAAAACATATATAAGCATATTCAAATACTAAGTTAAAGCCAAGGATGAGACATAGCAAAAGAGTTCCAGGGTCATAGGGCTCTGGTGGAAGAGATCTTGCTATCTGCTATTTCCCTGTCAGAAGCTTGGCTTGGCCTCTGCTGCTGGGTAGCTGTGGAGCAGTGAGTTAGCTGCAACCTGAAGTCTTATTTCAGATTGTGGAACAGCCACCATATGATAAATTGAGCTTTAGGTATTCTGTTTAGAAAGCAAAAAACCTTACAACACAACAGTGGCCAGTCACAAGCAGCCCGATTCTGTAACATGGGCAGTCACAAGCAGCCCCATTCCTGTTCACACAGAAGAAGAAAAGTTCAAGGATACTCACCTGGGAACACTGTAGAGTCATTATCAGAATTGTCATGTCTGCCTCTCCTCCTGCAAGTCTCAGCTCCCCATGTCAAAATAGAAGCAACAGCTCTTCCGTCCTCAGAGACTTTCTGTTTAGGTCAGAAGCCATTTGGAGATAGAGGATTCTATACTGTGCTAAGCCTGGCTAATCATGGACCCCTCATCAGTTTTTTTATATGAATTCTAACAGCAAAATATTATGACCTAAACAAGTTGAGTTGCCCTACTCTATGAAAGCAGGCACTTAGTTAAATTCCTGTATCTGATAGCTGTAATTTCTTGCCTAAAAATCATGGATCAGTAGAATGTTTTGAAGAGAACCAGAACCAAAGAAGTGGGCTTGCAACTCCTGAATATTTCAGGAATAGAGCAGCTTCTCCTGAAAAACAAGTTTGTCTTGGTTTTGTGACCATGGCTTGCCACTGCTGTGAAGAATTACCCATCTTACCTACTTACCCGCTACTACCCAGCGGCTAAGTAGAGAAGATTTGAAGGAAAAGCATCTGAGTTACTTCAGTTGTCATCATGTATCCAAAAGTTCTGTTGGAAATTTACACTCCCAAAGCATGAGGCTGTTTCTGAAAAGTTTGTATTTCTAAACTGTGATGGCTACAGAATTCAAGGGATCTCTGCATAATAGCTAATTTACCTAAGCTAGAATCTCTGCATAATAGCTACTTTACTTAGGCTAGAATTCATTAGCAAAATTATTTAGATATTATCTGTTCTGATTGTAACACTTCAGATTGTTCCACTGTCCCTTTAATATCACCAGCTTTACTTTTTATTCTTATTTAATATTTACTAGTTACAACGAACCCCGCTACTTTATGCCAAGGGATGTAATTGCTAGGAAAGGTTCATGTCTCTGGTTACTAGCAACCTCATCTGCAGAAGCATTGTCAAACATGTTCTGTTTGCAACACTGCAGAGTCTACTGGGACTGTTCAGAGGAATAAGTATTAGGGAAAATTGTTTTTAAAAAATGAAGTGAAGAGGTGGACAGATGATGAGGATGGAAAACAAAGCAGGATAACCTGTGTATTAGGGGAGAGGAATAACAATTTCCCTCCTCTTTTCACCTAAAAGGGGAACTAAAAAGAACTTGAGATGTTTCTGAGAGGATTGTCCTGCATTTTCATGACACATGTCAAAGTGATCTTTCAAAACTGCTTTGTAATTCGTGTGAGTGATTTTCCTAACAAAAGACCTTCAGGACCCAAGCCTTTGTGGTCTACATCAGAAACCACATGAAAGCACTCTTTGTAATGACTCATGCTGAATTTCTTGTTTATGGCTGTGTGAGTTGATTATTAATGTGTCCTAAGCCTGCTTGAAACATTCTGTCCCGGTTGAACAGGTTAGTTAACATAAATATTATAATTAAAAAGCAGATTTCTTTAGCTTCTTTGGAAGAACTCTCACCACAGCTGCACTTGCCTGAATCACCACTGGTTAGAGGTTGCCAGCCAGATTCTGATCTGAGTTTCAGGGGTGAGAAGTATTAGCCTGGATCTGCTGACTGTAAATATCTGCAGGACTTGTCGAGCTGCACAGCTGCACACAGCTTACTTGACTCCAGTTTTTTCTTTCTCAAGTGCTCTAAAATCTGTATTTTCTGTTTGCCCTCTTCCCACATCTTGCTGACTGAGTGGTCAGCGTGGAGCTGTCAACCAGGAAGTTTGTACCCCATCAGCAAGCAAGAACATTATGAGAGGGAAGCTGGGACCTGAGGAAATTTTTCACTTGCAACCACAGGGAAGATTTTTGCAAAGCTGCGAACAGATAACAGAATCTATTTTTCCCCTTCTTTCTGATCCATGTACTTTCTGACCCAAGTTTGTCTTGCAGCAGGGTAATGCTTTTGTGTCCTGTGAAAATAAATTTACAAGGGGATCTCAAAAGATTGATACCATGGATGTGAGATTTACTACCAGTAACTAAAGTGACAACTGGTGGTTCCTTTTCTCTCCCCAGCACATCAGGACTGCATTTGCCCTGCCTGCTTTACAATAACAAAAAATAATAATAAAAAAAAGATAACGAGATCCCAAGTCCCAAGCATTTTTCTAGTCTTGTCTGTTGATAAGAATAATCCCCGCAGCTACAGACAAATAGTCTCTGCTTGCCTAAATTGGTGTATAACAAGTGCACACCTAGGAATGATACTGTCTCATTTTGTTTCACAACCAGGACCTGGGCAGAAATCCAGGAAAAGCCTATCTCTGCCTGACATCTGGTTGCTGGTGTTGCGTGGAGTTGCCATCCAAAGCAATTTTTGCAACTCATGAAATATCTGCATCTTCTGCATTGACAGAGAGAGAAAATACATTTCAGAGAACTTATTTCATGGACTTTGAATTTAATGTGGGATGTCATTTATATAAGGATCTTTTATCTCACATCCCATTATACATTTGTGGAATACTGTTTAAATGGTGTAGATCACACAAAGCTTTAAATGTTTTTTCATTGCACAAAAGAAATCTGTTTGGCACACTGCTTTAGTCAACACCCAGAGACAAGCTGTCTGTATAGTAATAGATATTTGCACAACAAAAATTTTCAAAATCACTATTAAAATATTGAAAATTATGTTAACCTTTCAGAGGTCTCTTCCCATTCTCATTATCAGCTGACACTTGATGGGAAGGCTCTTGAGACTGAAAAATAAAATGGCAGAGCTTTGGCCTCATTTCGACAGACTCCAAGCTGTAGCTTGCACCTTGGCATGGCGTAGCTCCAGGAGTGACTCAAGTTTGTCTCTCTGAGGGAAAGATTTGCATTCTTTCCAATGTGAGTTTCAGGTCTGAACAGTATTTCAGTGTGCCAATCCACTGTTTGTATTTAATGCTAATATTGAACAAGATCTGAAACACTCAAAGCTTAAATGCATGTTTTGGTCACCTAATAACTAATTAAAGATAGGATGCAATTAGCAGTGCAGATTGAGTTTCCTGAGATTACTGTCAGTCTTACTTATTTGTTCTGTATTGTTGCCTCAAAGGCACAGTTTTTCATTTTACCTTTATAGTATGTACACCAACATGACAAAAATTGTACTTCTTCCAATGACCTTTAGGTATAACATGTTTGTGCATAGCTTTCATCTGATTTTCTAAAGTCGGCCTGGTTTCCCTGGATGTATAAGACAAGATACAGTGCAGTTTTATAGAAATGACAATGAAGTCCGAAGTCTTTCTAGTCCAGGCGACATATTGGCCCAGCAAGATTGAGTCCACTCCAAATTCCTCACTTTTATGATCAGGTGCTTTTTAATAGGAATGCAAGCCAAGGGGCACAGTCAGCATGAATGCTAAGTAAAGTTTATAGTCACACTTTGTGTTCCACAGATGAACACTTTCTGTGCCACTACTGCACCCTTTTTGGTCACTTCTCCTTGTGCTGGATGATAGTGCAGTAAAAATTGCTTGTTCTACCACACAGTGTTAATCTTACTTTAGACGCGCTGTATATTATGCCAGATGGCATTATCTTGGTGTTTCGTACCAAGGTTAGAAGAAAGCTTGATTCTATTCCAGAGCCAGTTCAGAAGGTGTGGGGGAGGGGGTGAGGAGGGTAATAGGTTTTTATGGTGTATTGTATGCGTATTTTCATTTTGTTTTACAAAAAGTTAGTAGGAAAAGCAGATAAAGCATAGTGTCAACCTTGGAACATTTTCCGAATAATTTATTCCACTATAAATAGGTCTACATGTTCATTCTTTCCATGGACAATTTTTTGATTGTAATGGTTCCCACATTCTTGCTTACAGTACCTAATCAAATGCACAGAACCAGAAGATGAGGTAGCCCTCGAAATCAAAATCAAGCTATGTTTCTGAACTTCACTGCATTTGTTTGTTCTGCTCTAAGATTTACAACTGCAAAGACCTGTGCAAGATGCTGAGTTGCTAGGCTTCTAATCCACTGTCCTGAGTTAGTAATGAAATCGCGCTGTTTCCAGCTGTCTGCCGGTTCCCGTGCCAGAACGGTGGCATCTGCGAGCGACCAAACGCCTGCTCGTGTCCGGATGGCTGGATGGGCCGTCTCTGCGAAGAGCGTACGTATAGCATCCCTAACTGTAATCTCTAGGGTGCTGTAGGTAAGACAAGTGAGTTTACTGCAGTGAACCAGGTGGGAAAATAAAAAGGCATAAGAGCCAAAACCATAGAAATCATTAATATATTCTGCTTGACAGATGAAAGAGATCAGAGAGGTATATACTTATGGCTTGTTTCTAGAAAAATAACCATTCCCTGACATCTTCAAAGCAAAACAAGCACTATTTAAATTGATATTATTTTGTTTCTGGGTGCTCTTTCACTGTGGTTGAAGAACACCTTTTTTGAGTTCTCCAAAGTTTATTTCTTGTAACAATACCTGATAGTTTTTGGAAGAAACAGGGGTTAGAACAGAAGAGACAAGACTGTTCTGCTGGTGGCTGCATTAGTTTCTTGGCTTCCATTTTTATCAGTCTGTGGTTATGAACTTCAACAATTCACATTCAAATAATGCAGTGTGTTATTTGCTGATCTGTAAATTTGTACCTCACAAATTCTAGACTGGCTTTTCCTCCATGGATCGCGGTATGGTTAGAGAACTGGACCTGTTCTCACTGAAAAGAGCCAAATCTGACTCTTGGCTCTGTCAGAAATTCCTTGGATGACATTGGGGATGCTAGTTTGAGCCATGTTTCTTTTTTCTTCATGGTGGTCTTAGCACAAGGAATTTGGGAGATTTAACCCTTTCAGGCTGGCATTGCTGCTACATGAGGAGCCTTATTACTGTACACATGGTAAGGCATAGGTCTATGTGGATAGAAAAGGGAAGTACCCTTACTGTATTTAATATTCAGTATGGCCCTGATGTAAGGCTTTAGCGTGTCCAAGAACATCTACAGCAGGGGTGGTGTCACTGTCCCTGAATCTGAGTCACTGCCCCTGACTCTGAGTATACATGGAAGCCTACAAAAATTGTGCACATTTTCATCTAGTTCTTGGAGAATAATATGGTTCAAGCATTTAAGATGTATCGTATACTAAAATGGTCCTCTGAATCTATCTCTACAGTTTTCGAGTCTTCTCTGTGACAGTGTCAGTTGCACATGGCACAAATTATTGGTAGATACAGAAAGAGGTTCAGCAAGTTTTGTCTTTTTGCATTTATGGAAACTCCAGCCATATGGTACATTCACATAGCCCCTCTTTTTCTGTCCCTATGCCTGTCAGTATCACCACAGCCATACATGCAACTCAGCCCTGTAAGTCTCACAGTTTCAACAGAAGAGGATTGCACCCTGTGTCTGACAAAATTGTGTTTGGCATGCCACAACTGAGTTTATTAGTTTCATCAGTAATGACACCTGAAGCATTCTCCAGAACAAGCCATTTCATTTATGATTCCAGCTGCTTCAATCTGTCATCCCAGTTCAGACTGGCAACTGACCAGCCAGGTCACACTTCATCCAGATACAGGCACTATCTTTTTTTTTTTTCTTTTNTTTTTTTTTTTTTTTTACTTTGGCATAGATAGTTAGAAAAGAATTCTAAGGGGAAGAATTCACTTCCCCTTAGACAGGGGAAGAGAATTCACACAACTGGTCAGTGCACCACCAATTTTACATTGTTTGTCAAGCAAGGTGCACCAGTGAACAGAAAAGAGAGGCTTAGTCTTTGAAGTTGAGGGCCTGTTCTGGAAGCCCAAGGAATTTTTGAGTGCTAGCACTGAGCACTGATCTGTCAGGATCAGGCCACAGTAAGGCCACTGGCAGAATTTAGTCACCTTGTAGTTCACAGTACTTTTCAGAAAAAAATATAAGGTTCATCTTCCTGAGAGTCCTGAGCATTCTAAAAAACATGCAGGGTACTTCAAGTTTAATGATATAGAAAAGTATTTCTCAGTGATAGGGGTTAGTCCTGTGAGGTCCATGAAAGTTCTTTAATTATATTTCAAAATAATTATTTTCTTATCCAAGCTGACTGCACCTGCTCAGCTTGACCTCTGCTGTGCAGCAGAAGAGGAAAAACCCCTACCTTAGTCTTCTGCAGCCCCCACCTGCCCTCCCAATTTAAAACTCTACTGGAAGTGCTACTTGAAGGTCCAAATTTGAGACCCAGCTTGACTCTTGCTCTTATTAGAGCATGTATCCTCAAGTACTTTTTTCACTTAGCATAGTGGAGATAAGAGTTTTGTGAAGGTATTTAAATCATGAACACATGGGAGTTTTGCAGATCTTCTCACAGGAGCAGTGTAGCTTGATCGTTGCTCTGTCCAGAGGTCACCAACTGCTTGGTATATGCTTTGTTTCTTCCCCAAAGCTTTCAGTCCTAGCCTGTTTCACCCAAAATGCCTTGTATCCAAGCTGCCTTTCCCCGGGGGACCTATGGTCTCACCTGTGTCAGCAAGTTTTCACTGGCCTAGAAAAAGTGCTTTTCTACGGGCAGGGCATAGATTAACTTGTTTTGGGTGCTACATCTGCGAGCCCAGAGAATTCACAAACAATCCAATTTTTTGTAATTAAAGCATGAACTGATTTTGTTAGCACGATCACAGAAATGACCAGCGTCTATGGGTATTACATGTGAGATACAAGCAAACAGCCCTGGCTGATTTCCCATGAGCACAGAGCCTACAAGCATCTGAAGGACTCTAGCAATTGCTCCAGCCTGTCCATTTCTTTGCCACTTCTCCTTGTCATATCTGGCTGCCGTACCACCAATATTCACTTCTCGTGCCTTGTGGGTAAATCCTGCTCAACTCTGCTGATACTCCATGCAAACACTTCAAGGGGTAGTGGAGTTTCTATTTAAACATAAGTTCATCTCATGCACACTCTATTCTTTGCTTTCATGGGAGGTAATTCTTTTCTCTGGTTCTCTTCTCTCCTCCTTAGCAATATGCATTCTGCCATGTCTCAATGGTGGTCGCTGTGTGGCCCCTTACCAGTGTGACTGCCCGCTCGGATGGACTGGATCACGCTGCCATATGGGTAAAACTTCTCACCTGCATTTTGTCTCACTTTTTATGACTCTACTAGCAATACCTAGCACAGTTCTCTAGGGACGAATAGAACTCCTAAACTTCTCGCAGGAAAAGCTAGGCCTACCATAATATTCCTGAAGGATTTGCTGCCCCCAGCTGTAAACTACTTTAAGACTAGTCCCTCCCTGATGAGTCTAAAATTCCCAGAAAATCTTGCTCTGAAAAACGACAGACAGTATTCCCAAAGTACTCTCAGCAAAAAGCAGTGTAAAGGAGAAGGGGTTTCCAGGGAGAAGAATAAAACTATTCTTCTAAATTCCAAGTGCATGATTTTCATTTTCATCTTCATTAAATTCAGGTCATCATTAACTTCACAAACAAGCTGCAGGTATTGTAGAGGTTTTTCACTACATAGCTGTCTGGTTTGGTGGTTTCCCACTAATTGCCTGGGTACTAATTCAGGAAAGAGAGCAGAGCAAAGAAAGGATTTAAGGGTGGTTGAGTTTAATGGGTACATCATACATGGGTACTTTACATTAGGTATCATCTAACTTCTCTGAACAAATTCAGTGTGCACTTCTTTTTACTAGATCTCTTACTTGCACCTAACCAAAGGTGAAGGGCATGGAGCACACAAAAATAGTGAGGGGTAGGAGGACAGTGATTCTAGTGTCCAGGTCTGTGTCCTGTCCAGTCAGTTTGTGTGAGATGAAGTTGACTGCAGTTATGGAAAATATTTGAACCTGAGGCTTAGAATATGGGGTTCCATATCACGACTGAACAAATACCAGTTTTTGAAAGACTTTTCCCTGTGAAAAGACAGTAAAACTCAGCAACTGAGTGATTACTGAAATGTGTTTCAATCATTATTAAATCTTGAACACTTACAAATACTAGATATTTTGAAAAATATATTTTATAGTTTCTTCACTGTATTTTTATTGTCCAGGTGCACCTTAAATGATTTTTAACAGGGATTTAACGTGAAAGCCCAGTTTTGCTTTCCTGTAAGACTTCAAAGTGGCTGGTGGTGTGAGCTGGGAAGGAAACCACGCCTCTGTTAATGAACGTTCCTAGTATTTGTTTAATTGATAAGAATAGTGAGTCTGGGGGATAAGCTGTGTGATACACTGCAAACTCAACCCTTCTGCAGAAAGCTGAAATACCAGAGAGAACATTTTAACTCTGAATTATTGTCTTTTGAAGGGACTCTTGCCTAAAACATAATGCATCATTTCCTCTCATATTTCACAAGCTTTGCAGCTATAATAGGTGCTTGAGGAGGATAGATGGGTTCTTCACTTTTGGGACAGCAATTCATATCTGTACAGACTTGACTTGCTTTTCAGTAGCTAAAGGGAAAATTCTAGTGAGCAACTGCATCTGCATCATAAACACTGCTTATGAAGTTTTTTAGTCACTTCATGTTTCAGCTACTGATGTTGACATTTTTGCTGTGACAGAGAAATACTTCAGTGACAGCTAAAGATGTTTCAGTCATATGCTTCATTCCTAAATCAGAAGTAATTTTCAACATTACCTACTTGGTGCACTTAATTGTATATGGATGGCATATCACTATAGCCTCCTGCCATTGTTTGTTCTTGTTTGGCCCAGAGGAATTGGAGTAGTTTTTTCGCATTCCTGTAACTACTCATTTACATTTCTTGTAACTCCATATTAATCAGTGTTTCCTGATGCATATTCCTTGCAAAAATATTACCCAGCCTTTGTCCTAACTAGTATCTTTAGGTCTGTCCTCTACATATGGCATTATCTACTTTAAAGTATTCACATCTTTCAATTTTCCTGCAGTATACATGTCTGTGTTTGAAGGACTTCATTAAGTGTATATCTAAATTGGTTCTATAGATCGTATGGTTCTTTATCTTTCAATCTCAAAACTGATAGGAGGACTTGAAACTTTGACTTTTGTTTGGTTACTTGATATCCTTGGGTATGACTGTCACACAAAAGCATGTTCAACTAGGCTCAGCACAACCTGTAAGGTGGATAAGGGGTTTTTCTCTAACACCCTGTTGCACCTAGTCTCACCTCTTAGGGCTATCCAGTGTCTTTCAGGACTTTACTGTCACTCTCTGCTTCTTTTCCTTGCCTCCATATAGGTGCCATTGTGTGAGGTCTTACTCCTTGCTTACTATTGATCTGCATATGGCTTTCTGATCTTCAACTTTGTCTCATGTCTCATTCTATACTTTTTTACTATGTTTGATGTCTGCTTGTCCTGGCTAGTGTTAAGCTGTCACATTCCTTTTTTAAAAAAATCTACATTTTATTCCTATTCCTTTATTCCCTCTGGTTCATGTTATGACTCTTCTAAGTCCTCCTCCTGCTTCCACTTGCATTCCTTTGTTGTCTTACTTGGAATCAAAAACAACAGAATTTTTAAGGCAATGTAAAATTACACACTGGCTGCTTCATGCAGCTCATACAATGCATCAGACAGCAAAAGTAGAAGAAAGAGTCAAATCACACTTAGCAGATGCATGCTTCTCAGGCTGCTGTTTCCATTCTTAACAGAATAAGGCAGGATGGATTTTCAATGCCCTGCTCCTTAAACGACTTGTTGTGGGTACGCTCATTAATGCAAATTTGTGTGTGTTTGTATGCAGCTGTTTGCCAGTTGCCTTGCTTAAATGGTGGGAAGTGCATACGACCAAATCGGTGCTACTGTCCCTCTTCCTGGACAGGACATGACTGCTCTAGGTAAGTGTTGCTGAGCACTGTCCCAGAGCTAGGCTGAATCATACCCTATTGAACTCTAAATCTGAACAATGAGCAAATAATTTTAACATTTCAAGCATCTCTAGATTCTGTAAAACAGTAACCTTAAGATGCCTCAAGATTTATGGGCAATCTGGAGAGACCTTAGAGAGTACTCTGCAAAATGATTGCCAAACTTCTAGAAAACTCAGAAAGTTGTATATTTACATGTAAGCAGACAAGCAAACCTGCAATGTTTAGACTGGTTTTTATGACGTAAATGGAAGTGGAGTTTTGACATGGAATACAGAATATTCTTCAGGAAATTTTGGTGGCCTACTGTTTACTAGTGTTCATTATGAACTGTATATGCCTCAGCTGGGTCCATGTTCAAGACTAAGGTCATGCAACAGTTGTTATAAATACTAGGTCATCTTACACCCAGCATTGAGTGATGTAATCATTTAAAGGCTACAACACAGTGCCTCTGGGGCAAATCCCAGTTCAAATCTCCTGGCAGCTCTAGAGCCGTGAAACACATGATAGCAAAAATGTTTATACCTCAACGCACACAGGCTTCTGCTGAACACGCTGGTCATTATCCTGGAGAGCTAAATAAGAGCCACATGAATATTAATATTTTTCTGCAAGAGACAGACAAAGCCTGTGACATTAGCCCTACAGGATTGGGGCCTAGCAGCTTGTCGCTTTCCAGAGCTGTTTAAGAGGAAGTTTCCCAAACACAACTGGGTAGGTGAAGACAGAAACAAGCTCTGAGATCTATTTCATATTATGTTACGCTTTGGCCTCCATTACTTGTGGCTCTTTATGGGGTATGATACCTTTCTGATAATTCTAAAATAATACAGGCAAAGGCCATGATAGCAGAGATTCACTACTGCAGATTAAGGGGAAGCTGAAAGACCCCAATGCTTTTACCAGCACGCAGAAGAAGACTAGCTCCAAACTACTCCTTGATGAGCCATGCTTTAAACTAAATGTCAGGTATCTCTATTCCCCATGCCCACTCTCTTCTCCTCTTTGAGCTGTGGCACTCTAATCCCTGGTATACTTTCAGACACCATCTTCTTGTGCCTCTCTGTTGATCATTTGGTATGTTCAGCACACCACTGACTTGATTTTGTTTGGGTTTTTTGATGCAGGAAACGGAAGGCTGGATTCTATCCCTTTTAACATCAGAGCAGCAATTCTACATTCAGTTATCTTTCTTCAGCCTAGGCACCAGGGCTTGGAATCTAATGCATTGTAAATCAAATCCATCGTTTCCCTTCCCCCACCTCTCCCCAGCTCCCTTGTTTTGTATTTTATTTTGTGATACATTTTTACAATACCTTTCAATTTTTAAAGAAATCCTCTGTATTTTTCATTTACAAAAGTATTATCAAATATATGCTGCTACACAGACGTCATACACACATACACGTACAAATGTAAAGATTCCTACAGTCCACTGAGGAAGTGGTAGTTTAAAGCGAAGTCCCTCCCATTTCTTACATTAAGTAAGCTAATTAAACTGTACTATACTGCCAACTATGATTAAACAGAATATGGCAATTCTGCTAACCAGCTGCCAAAGCATACTACTGTCCAGCAACTCAACAATAAAGAGTGTTACACAAGGCTGACTGAGCCACTAAACTCTGCATTGGGCCTGTCTCTGAATTTCAGCTGACAAAAATTATAACTGCATGTGATAAAGTCTATGTTGTAACCACAGTTTCTGGTGAGCATAAGAAGAAGATTCTGTAGTGTAGTTTATGTGACATTAACTTCATTGGAGAGTGACTTGATGGGAGGCATCAGCATGAATTTTACCTGAGATTTCTTGGTAAAATAGTCAAAAATGTAAAAGATATGAGGGAACATCATCTCATTCAGAGAAGAATGGACTAAGTCTAGCCAACAAGAGCCTTTGAAGCTTTCTGACCTACAGGCAGTTCAGGTGTAGCTCTAAACTGGATAATCCAGCATCCAGCAGTAGGAAGCAGGCGGATCTCTGAAACCTGCACTTTCTGTTTGCCATGGGACTCACCACCTGCCTGTAGCCACCATCCCTTTCCTATGTAAATGAAGTACATATCTAGCAGCTATCTGCTAGGTGAATGTTTTTGATATCTGGGGTTTCAGTCCCAATATTTGACTGCCCCTGAGATGGAGAGAGAAGGCACCAGTTACAGTTGAAAGTTTGCTATCTGCTTGCCAAAAGGTTGCATTTTTGTTATGCAGAATCCTCAAAAAACTGAAAAAGGCCTGTCTTGAGAACACACACAGGCAGAAATGCTCAGCTTAATGAGAAATACTGAGAGCACACATGCTATCAGATTTCTCATTCTCAGACTGGTGGTCCCATTGCATATGAGGAACGCACACACCTGAGTGCCACCATTAAGTCATGCTCTGATGAACTGAAATGCTAAGATTTATGATTAAGTAGGGTGATGGAATTACAGGGCAGAAATCACATGCATTTTTCAAAGTCACGTGCTTGGTAATTGTCATCAGTTAGCAAAAAGTCTGATCTATGAGAAAAGGTCTTAGAGTCAGAACCTGACAGTCATTGATCAGAAGCTCCATTTTTCCCAATAATAAGAGAAAAGTGTAATTTGCAGTCATCATTGGGAAAGAAAGAGGAGAAATAAATTTTACCTTCTGTAGCTTCCTATTCCTGCTTAGTTACCCTCCAGATTAACACCCCCCTTCATGGATGTACTTTCCTTTTATGCATGAACCCTGATACAGGAAAATTATACCACACCAAAATGAGCTCACAGTTACAGTAACAGAGCTCTAATAAATACCAACACATAACTGATGGCTGTTAGCCCATGACCAGAAATGGGGAAGAAAGAAACAAGCAAAGTTGTCAGCCATTAGGAGCTTTCAGGCAATTAAAAAAAAAGAAAAACAGATAGTAAAGAATAGGAGTCATTAGGGGATCAGATTAATGTGAATGTAGATTCCTTCCCAGTGGGAGCTGCGACCAGCTGAAGAGTTGCAGTTTTAGCTCCCACAACCTTCTTTTTCTAATGGACTCTGCTAGCACGTAGCAAAAATCTCCCAGCTCCACAGCCATCGATGTTTACAGCTTTGACTGAAGTGAGTGTTCAGTAAGTAATGTCCACATTTCAACACACAGTCACCACCATTTGTAGGTACTTTGTTGCTTGACTTTCTTGCTGCCTTAACAGCAAATGAAGGGAAGCTGCAGTGAGCAACACAGGACTTCTCAAGTGAAAGAGTGCATAGGTGAGAAAAGCAGATCTTTATTTTTATGTCATTCTCATGGTTTTGTCCCTTTTCCAATGTGCTTCTCTGGTGTGTCCCCTGACTCTGTCCTGGTCATCTCCAGAGCAGAACAGCAGTGGTGAGGAGAGTGCTTAGGCTTGCAGGACATTTCTGGAGAGTTTAGGGCTGCAGAATAGCTTTTAGCACCTCAGCTTCACACTAGTGACTAGTACATGGAGTCCTGCGATCAACCCAGTCAACACGTTTTGTAAGGAGATGTGGTGTTAGGACAAAATAGCTGAAACTAGAGGCTGTTATATTAGTGCTATTGATGATGTTTTGATACTTGCTGGAGTATTTTCCCCTCCCTACCCAGTACTGTATTGTCATTTATGTCACTGCTTGTTGTGTGTTTTAAACGACTTCCATGTGATGCACTTTACACTGTAAATAAAGCTGCACCATGTTTAGTACCTATATAGAGGCAACATTGCATTCTTTTCATAATGCCTCACAACAATGATATTAACCTACCGTTTAGGATCTGCTGGCAAAGACTACAGAAATAGACCTCTACTCAAGCAAAAAGACAAAATAATTGCCAGCAGTCTTAAAAGGTTGTGTTGGATTAGTCCAGGTTTGATCTGCCCATAAAATGCAGTTAACACCTCATTTTTCAAATCCTTTCTGCTGCTAGGGCATATTTTTAAACCTGTAAGAGCCAAATTTACCACTGGCATAAAAAGATTAAAACCTGCTTTACTCACTACAGATGGAGATACAACTTGTTTTATTCTGCACCAATACTGGAATTTTTAAAGCTATCGAAATACCCATATTCCCGGAGAGATGAGGTAAAGAATGCTGTAGCAGAAAGAAAACTTTGTAACTGAAACACCACTTGTCCAAACAAGGAGCACATATGATATAACAATCAAAAGATTTAGGATGTGAAGTTTATGGAGGTAATGTTGTAAGCCTGTCCATGTTTGGATACACAGGCATAAGTGGAGACTTGGAAGTGCAAAAGTGGTCAGTGCTTGAAAGCCTTCCCCTAAGCCAGCAGCTCAAAAGGTGGTGTGAGGTTACTGATAGTGTTGATAATGAAGCCCTGAAATATGATGTGTATCTTATAGAAAAGATAGACATTTTCATCTCAGATTTGCAGTACATTAAATACTGGTAATAATCGTGAGTGGGAACAGCTGGGCTGCCTGTGCACATGGACTCAGATCTTGTGCATGCTCTAGAAACACAGAGAACTGCATTATTTAAAGGAAAGTGTGGTAAGAACAAGTTCTTTCCCTGGCCCTGTTCTCTTTGTTGTGAACACTGAACAAGCTAAAATTCAGAAAGGAGTCTACTGACACCTATGTCTCTCTGCTTGGAAATACACTGGGAAATGTTTGAGTGTGACTGATCTCACAGGGGGCCACAGGACAGGGTTAGTGTGTGCCAGCAGTTGTTACCATGAAGAGTCACCTTTACACCTTAACAGTCTGAGCAGAGATCTCTTTTGCATTTCAGTGCAGGAACAGTTTGTTCATCTCTAAATTGTCTTAGAGCAGTTTGGATCCTCACTGTGGAAAGGATCCCTGCTGCTTTTACCGCACTGCAGATTCTTTTCTGGGATAACATAACCCTGACCACATATTTCCAGCAGCGAGATACAGGAACTGTAGTACCCAGAGGCAGGCCAGGTGGAATGCGCAGAGACATTATTGATCTGTTTCTCTAAGATTATTTCCACTCGTGCATGATGCAGAGCACTTCTTCACGTATCCATCCCATTTACAGCAAGCTCCTCTCCCAGGAGCAGGGCTGCATTTCCACTACCCTGCTTTCTAGCCTGATGTGTTGCTAGTGCCTGCCAATATCAAGGTCTGCAGGCTTGCCACCTCTCCCTACTGAGCTTGGAGCTCTACAAAAGCTGATGCACTTCACAAACTGATTGGCATGGTTCTTCAGCATAGGCTTGTCCATCCTGCCAGATGTCCCTCCTGTAGATCACTTTGTGCTGTAAGAAGTATCATGCCTGGCCTAGTGAATAGGACACTTGAGTTTCTCCCAGCCAGTGGCAGACTGTGCCACCACAAGAAAGTCACTTCAAGTCTTCCCATTTTATGGGTCAGATGAGCCCTTCCTTCTCCCCCAAGGTACTGCAGATTTAAAACAACAGATGAGATTTAAGCATGATTATCATATTTACTAATGGTAGCCCTTCTGCAGATGTCATCTGCACACCTCATTGCTAGTTCAGTGGACCAGCACTAACCTTAATCTCTTCAATCTAGTGTCTTTGCTGAATGCAAATCTTCTTCCTTCAAATTTTCGTTTGCAACCAACATCTGCTGAACAGATTGTCCTGAAAACTCAAGTTCTCTCTCTGTCATAGCCTCAGAGTTTCTGGAGGTAAGGTGACTGAGCCCAGAGCGGCACCAGTTCTGTTTGGACCCAGAGCCTGCATGCATGGCAAAGGCCAGAAAAGGAGGCTGCTGGGCAGGGACAGGTTGTCACTGTGATACTGCTGGCCTGCACCACGTAGCAGGCCAGGAGCATGGTGAGGACTGACCCTGGGTCTCTGCTCAGTGCTCTTCTCTCCTCGATAACAAATTTTGCCATTTTGTATCCCAGCAGCCTCAGGAAATCAATTTGTCGTTATGCAACCAGGTGGCAAAGAACAATCACAGTAGTCACTACTCCCAGCTCATCTATACCCTGCAAACAAATCCAGGGCTTTCATGGCTGCCTCTTAGTCGTGCCTTCCCTTCATACCCCCTCCTAGCTGCTTCCTCAGTACAGTCTGTTTATTTTGCTTTGTTTTCAAGAGTTGGCTGTAGTACTTCCTTCTCATTTGGGAGTGGCATGATTTTCTGTAGCTGACTCAGAAGTGGCCAGGATGCGAAGCCAGCCACCTCACTGGCTGGAGGGAGGCACAGTGTCAAGAGTGATGAAGCTCTACAATTGCCAGTGCAGGCAGGGCTGGCAGCCTGTGTAACACACAGTGGCAACCTTGCAGAGCTGAGCACTCCTTCAGCTGCTGCTGCCTCACCTTGCCTTGCCTTGCCTTGTCTTGTCATCCCTTCCTCTTGCACTCCTTGACCATGCTGTTCATTTTACAGATACAGGTTATGCTTGCAGCTGCCGGGGGGTTGTCTGCATTTTCCAGGCAGACACCAAAGGCACAGAGCAGAGGCACATCGAGATCAGCTTGCAACAGCTGAAGAGAAGATGCTGTTGCCTTTTCCTGTTGTACTGCAGCAGCCTAGGGTTGCCCTTTTCCCTGACATCTGCATCACTGTTGTGACTAACAACCGATTTCTGCATCTATGCTTGTGCAGCTCTGTCCATGGGGCTGCAGTTTCATAGGTGAGGTCTTGAGCAGGGTCCTGGGCTGGTGCACAGGACACAGGAGTCCAGAGATATGCAGAGACCCCATCTACCTCATGACCTACCTGTAGGCAGGTCCCAAATAATGTTCAGTGTCAAGGGAATAATTAAGGGGATTACTGCTCTTGGCTGCTTCTGGAGGGTGCAATGTCAACTGGCAGCCTCCAAGCCACACATAGCACCAAATCCAGGCTGCATGTCCATCCCTGGATCATCTGTGGAGGCAGATAATTCTTCAAGAAAAAATGTTCACCACACCCTCTGCAAAAACCAAAACCTTGGAGTTGGACCTTGTCCTGGCTCCACCACTGCCTGTTCACCCTGGGAGAGAGTTGAGCCAGGCAGCAACACCAGGAACCAGACATGGGAGCCCAGGAAGGGCCATAGTCCATTCCTGGGAAGTAGGATGGGGGCAGAAATGCCTGCAGTGGTTACTGGTGGTGCTGAACAGGGACAGTCTTACAGCGCTGCCCAGGGAGAGCCTGGACACAACTCCAGATCCATCTCACCTAGCATGGGGCATTTGGGGAATTCCCAAAGGTGAGGGGAGGTTTTTCCATGCTGGGAAAGAAGGGGTGGCAAAATGGGAGGCTGTGTGGTATGACAAGAATGGAAACCTCAAGAAAGCTGCAGTTGAGAAAGCACTTAAGTATATGGTCATGTCATACAACCATTAAGGGTACTTAATTGCACCTATGCAGTTTAAAACAGGTTTAAGCATTCTTCTGGGCTGCAGCCTTAGTCATCACAAGATTATAATAACTATGAAAAACTGTGTCTGCCCTGCAGACACTGGTGAGATGACTGCTAAGTGCCTGGCACTGAATATTTGCCATCAGCTGAATGCAGAAAGCTGATAAAAGAGGTGGCTGCCCAGTCAGGTATTGCTAGGCCAGATGTCGGGTTTGATTTTATTAAATAGCTTGGTTAACAATGTAGGGTAAGAGATAAACAGCCCATTAATTAATCTTGTTTATTGCAGGGAAGTGCTATAAGCATCTGTGAGAATAAATTATGTGAAGGAAGGATAATCATATTAAAGGAAAATGATGTGAAATTAAAGTTAGAAATGACAAGTCAGTGCTTCCTGAGGGGAAAAGAAAAAAAAAAACAAAAAAAAAAACCAGAACGAATGTGCCCCTGGGAAGGGAGGGAAATGTGAAGGCAGGCTGGTGAGCTGGCTATTCCCACCCCCACTTGCTTTGGGTTTCATGCTTGGAAACAAGCAACAGTGACAGAGTCCTAGGCAGATCAGAGGAGAGCAAAACCAAGACCAGACCACAGCACTGGGAAGATGCAGCAACAGAGCTTGTGTGAATTTTGTTTTGTCTTAGTTCTGGTGCCACAAAGGTATGATTTCTCTCTGGCCAGCGCCAGTAAATGTTGCTGCCATTCCTGTGTGTGCTGGCATATGAAGCTGGCAGCTGGTGTCCACATGGGAGGAGGAGGAATGTCACCAAGTCTGGAGTCGCGACGCTCTGAAATGGCAAATAAATAAGGGAAATAAACACAACCAGCCAGGGGTGGGGAGCAAGCAGATCCTGTTGATGCCACCAAGGATCACACTGCACAGCACCTGCTCAGAGTGTGATTTTGCAACCTAAGGGTTCCAGAAGCATGGGGTTCTGATTTCATCCCTGGTAAGAATACATGAACCAGATATGAGTAGCTCCTATGCATAAATACCACTTTTAAGGACACTTAAATTGGCCTCAGCCGACCACGTTTGAGGACATCTCAGAGAGGAGTCACTGATGGTGGCTATGGGGTTATATAAAACAAAGAATTGCGTATAAATGGAGCAGATATCCTACTGCACAAAAAACCATGAGTTTTCTGGATTACCTGTGGGCTGGGCTCGCTGTAAGGAAACACTGGACTTGATGAGTTGAGTTAGTGTGAAACAAGGCATGATACAGCATAATAAGCACATTGTACAGAGAGCTCAATCCAGAAGGTTTCTTATATTTCTGCTTTCAAGAAGCTACTGGGGGTTTTTTTGAGACTTTCATGTTATTCATGAAAAGGTGCAAAAGTAGTATAGAATGCAGTATGGCTGGAGATGAATGACTTGGTACACAGACACCAGCATCCAAAAACCATCGAGCACTTAAGGACCAAGAATTAGAAGGAAGAGCCCTGTCCATCCACTTACATTTCCCTGGAGATCTGTAATTGGGCCTTAGGGCAAGAGAGGTAAAAGCTGTGCAGCAAAAGCAAACCACAGAATCATAGAATTGTTAAGGTTGGAAAATAGGAACATTGACTCCAACTGTTAACTTCACATTACCAAGACCACCACTAAACCAAGTGCCATATTTACATGTCTTTTAAATACCTCCAAGGATGGTGACTTCTGGGCAGCCATTTTCAAGGCTTGGCAACCCTTTCAGTGAAAAACCTTTTACTAATATCCATTCTAAACCTCCCTGGTGCAACTTGAGGCTATTTCCACTTGTCCTGTCACTTGCTATCTGGAACCAGGGAATGACCCTCACCTGGCTACAGCATCCTTTCAGTTAGTTTCCCTTTCTCCAGGCTAAACATCCCAGCTCCCTCAGTTGCTCCTCATGACACTTGTGCTCCAGAACCTTCCCCAGCTCCATTGCCCTTTGCTGGACGTGCTCCAGCACCTCAATGTCTTTCTTATAGTGGGATGCACAAATCTGGGGACAGCGTTCAAGGTGGGGCTTCACAGTGCCCAGTACAAGAGGGACACTCATTGCCCCACTGTCCTGGTCCAAAACTATTGCTGATACAGGCCAGGATTCCACTGTCCTTTTTGGCCACTTGAGCTCCCTGCTGGCTCATGTTCAGCCAAATGTTGACCAGCACCCCATGGCCCTTTTCTGCTGAACAGCTTTCCAGCCAGTCCTCCCATCATCATGTGAGGTTGTTGTGACTCAAGTGCAGCATCTGGCACTTGGCCTCATTGAACCTCATAAAATTGGCCTCGGCCCACCATTCCAGACTGTCCAGGTCCTTCTGCAAAGCCTTCCAGCAGATCAACACTCCCACTAAGCTTGGTGTCATTTGCAAACTGACTGCAGGTGCAGTCAGTCCCTTCATCCAGATCATCAATAAAGATTTTAAACAGAACTGACCTCAACGCTGAACCCTGGGGTACGCCACTAGGGACCATTTCCCTTTGAATTATAGGGACTTCATTCTACTCCATATCCTTGCCTTTCAGCTCAACTACCTGAGGACAACCAATCTTAGTATTAAAGACTGGGGCAAAGAATACCGCAAGTAGGCTTTCACAAGAACTTGCCTTCACTGGTGCCAAGTCAAGCTCCTTGTCAGACGCAAAAGTTCTCAGGACCCTGTCACGTTTGACATGTAGTTGGGTGCACTGACTCTCTCAGTCCTGTCCTCATCACCAGTGGGTGCCTTTGGGCCCAAAAGAAGCTGCAGATATCCCCAGTAATCAGTATTCATAGCTGGGCAAAGGCCCTTCTGTGTAGTTTAATGAAATTCAAATCAAATCAAGGATCAGAATCTATATGAGACATCAGTGGGCTAGAGCAGGAAATAACAGCCAGGGTGACTACCTGTCAAAGGACAACAAGACCACAACTGGATTTTCCACATAGTCCAACACACCAAAAAATTCCATTGGGAAATAAAGTGACTTGGGCATCATTTAATCCAGAAAATCTCTGCTATCAGAAAACTTTCATGGCCAACATTCCCCATCAGATGAGTTATTTCTATACCTCCCTCATGCACACAAACATGCACAGAGGAGCCACTGTGTGCCACTTGTGGGGAAGTAATGCTGCCTCTTATGCCAGCTCCACATCTCCCTAGGCATGGATGGAGAGTGGGCTGCAAAGGACAAATAAGATCAGCTGCCCATGGCTAAAATGACTTCTCCTAATTTAAAATCATCAAAAGCCTGTTGGTGGGAGATTTAGTTGAGCCCTGCCTATGCAGGTATGGTGAGGCAGGCAGGCATCTTCGGGACTACAAAGCAGTGAGCCAGATGCACACCAAGCAGTGCCCTGCAGCCTGGCACAGTTAAGACCTCTTGCAAGGGTAGCACTGCTCCACACAGCAGCCAGGTGGAGAAGCAATGCCCAGCGTGTTGTCCCAGCTGCTTTGGAGGAACTGTATACAGGGTGTATATCTCCAGAGTGCTTGGGTGCAACCAGCCCAGCAGAGGGGTGTTTTAAGGCCACAAGTGAGTACCATACCTCCTGCAGGAAGCAGGGGGGCTTTCACCCAGCGGGGAGCAGGGCAAATGGGACCCTGAGCAGACAATCTCTGAGGGGTTTTGTGAGGGAAAGTCAGTCTCCAGGACAACAAAGCTGTTGTCCCTCTGCAGACTGACAGGAAGCTGCACTATCTCTTGAACTATCATGCAGTTGTCATATCAAAACCCAGGCTTGGCCTCCAAGAGCAATGTTATGTCTTGTGTGGCATCCTGCTGTTCTGTAACAGGGCTACAGAACTCCTTGGTCCTCTGCACTCAAAGGCAGAGCTGGCTGCCAGGGCAGCAGCCAGGCTTTTACATAAGGGTGCCGGAAGCTCAGGCTCCTCTGCCACCCCTGCTTAGATATGGTTGGTTGAGGGGATGGATGCTGCTGCTGCTCTCCATTTCTGCCTGCACCTATGTGTTGCTGCAGATGGGTTGATTTGCCACTCTTCTTCTGACAAGATGAAGTGTGGATGTCACTTGGTGTGATGCCAGGCTGCTGTCCTGAGTGTCACAGGGCAGATCCTCTGCAGAGGGGCATGTTTTCTTGGCCAGTTTTCAGACCACATCCACATGTAATTAATTTCCATAGCAAGTCTTGCAGGTATTGATGGCATCTACAAAGATGGGGAAACTAAAGCACAGGCATCAGGTAATCTGCCAAGCCATGCACTCAAGATGGAGAGACACAGTCTGGGCTGGAGCTGGGACTTAACAGTTTGTCTTCCACGCTGTGCTGCCGCCAGCCCATGCCTCCAAAGCAGAGCTTGTAATCAATGGCTGCTGGGGCTCTCAGAGATGTGGTGGGGTGTCTGACGATGCAGGAGGAAAAGTGCCACATGTCACCACCACCAGGGTACCCTCTGCCTCAAAGCAAACAGAGGAGTATTCAAGAAACCTTGGGGGAGCCACATATCCAATCACATAGCAGATCATCAGCATCATAAAAGCTGCAAATAACTGGAAGCAGTGAGAAATAAAAAAGATCTGAATGGGCAAAAAGCTGAGTCTTAGCATGCTATAGGTTTGGGCCTTCAGGCTTACCATACCCTTTTCACAAGAGTGTGCAAAATCTTGTCTGCAGGGCTCTGGGCTGCTTAGTCCTCACAAAGTTTCTCTAGAAAATGGTGGGATTTTGGTTTCCCTCTGACTCTAGCCACTGCATCAGCAGCACTGCCCACCAGATCAGTTTGCAAGACTGCTGCATCCAGATGTGAAGTACTGAAACTGCATATCCTCTGCTGAAGATCCCTGTTAGAGTAGAGGAACAAAAAAAAGAGAGAAACTCAAAGAAAGCTAGATGTGTCATAAATTTGTTTCATGGTGTTCATTCTTGTCTGGAAAGATCCAGGTCAGAGCTGGTGCATTCCTGCTCTCTGGGAGGAGGCACTGGGCAGCAGTCACCCTCGCCCTCAACTGCCCGTCCAGGACAAAAACAGTGGAAGGCCTGAGAACAGGCTTTTAGCCCTGCTGATACTTCCCATAGCGACACAACCCCAAATGTGTGGTCCCAGTCACCTGTATTTTGCCTGCAGACACAGCTCCTGACTCAGACCAGCCTGACAAACCCACAAGAGATGGCTCCACACTGGGATTTTTGTTGGAGGATTGGATCCTTCATCCTCACTGAGCAATGCACAGGTCCCACACCAGTGCAGAGAAGAGGTCTACATTGCACTACAATGAGAAGCTCCTCTGCCTTCTTCCTGAAAATGGTGCTTGCACCCAGGTACCTGAAGAGCTTTGCTACCATGAGTAAAACAGTCCTTGAGGATCCTTTTCTGAGGGAGTTGTGCTCTGCTCTTGGTGAAAACTGACATTTAGCTGCTGTCTTTTTCCTAGAACAGGCTGTGTTCATTGGTCTTCCTCCAAAGCATCTTCAGGAGGAAGGACTGCTTTTACCACATGAGCAAAGCAAGTACATACAGCTCCAGTTTGGCCAAAAAAAAGGTCAGATGAAGATGACTGTTTCCCTGCCAACCTTGTGATGTTTCAGCCAGGATTCAATGCAGTTTGATTGAAATGTCTAAATAAATTCTCCTATGAGCTGGCCACATTCCTGTACTCTAGCTTAACTCTCACAATACGACAGTGACTCTCCTGGAAGCCCAAAACTGCTGCCTGTGCCCTGCCAGTCTCTGCAGAAATCCCTTTGCCCCACCAGCTTCCCGGCATATCAGTCTGCCCATGCCAGAGTTGAACTGCCAGCCACAGAGGAGTTGCCCTGGCTTTCTCTGTGCTGTATGTAACTGTACCTGGATCTTTCTGCTCATCTCTGTAACATCTTGTACAGCTTTTTGTCTTTTTTCTCCCTCCTTTATCCTACTTGTGTTTTTCTTTCCCTTGGAGACGCAGCAACCATATCCAGCCAGAGCCTTTTGCCTCTATACATGTGGTATTAGCAGTTGTGCATCCCCACTGAGTGCTTCAGCAGCCTCTGTGCAGGGCAGTGATGCATCCCAGCAAGCTGGAAGAGGGCTCCTGCCAGCCCTGCTGTGGGCTCATGGTGTGCTCCTGAACAAACCCCTCATCCCCCATCAGTTTCTTTGCAGACCTTGGACATAAGCTGCCTTTGCTGGGCAGGCACAGAGAAACCCACATGCAAGCATGGGTTGCACAGAGACTTGCACTGAGGCAAAAGGCTTTTCCAGCCCCAGGCATAGGCTAAAGCCTAATTCACAGTCCCAGTCTGCAGCTCCATCCCTCCCACCATCCCAGCGAGCTGCCTGCAGTGCTGGTGTGTCTCCACAGCTGCCATGCCAGAGCACACAAGCCCTGGTTTGGACATAGATCCTGTTCTTAAAGGTTTCTGAACATACTTTTCCACTTTGTACTGCTTTTGTTTTGCATTTTCATTTCTGCAGCACCCAGGAGGTTGCTACTTAAAAGCCTCAAGCCCCTGCAGAGTACAGTGGGAAGATACCCCTGATCCCATGCTCTCCTCCAGTGCACTGATCTCTATGGAAAGGCGGGTGGCAGAAAACCCATGCCTTCTAAAATAATTTATATTTGCTACATCCTTTATCACATCTGTTCATGGTCCCCCAGGGTGTTTTGGTTCCTGTTTGTCCTAATTTTATTTGTACAGAAACAAGGTGAAAGGAAGGAGGAAGGAGAGATAAGGAGACAGGGAGAAGAGAATAATCTCTGCTCTTTCCCTCTGCAGCGCTTACCTCCAAGTCCAGGCATCTCCAAGGCCACCTCTTCAGGGAAAGATGGCCTCAGGGCCACCTAGCACCCAAGGACTCAACATCCAAAGGTGTTATTTTGTTTACCCTTTCCATGGATGAGGACCCTCAACAGGCACCCTCACGTGGCATCCCCTGCCTCATCCACCAAACAGGCACCCCCTGCCTCAGCCGCCTCCCAGACATCTCTGGTCAGCACATATGAGCAGCATGAGATAGCATCTTTCATGTCCTGTGCTGATAATGTGGGGGGTTGTATTTCTCCTTTTCTACTCTGTGTGTCCAGGAGCAGCTTGCCAGCTATCAGAAGAGGAAGAAGTTTCCCAGACATACTGCAGGGATGCAAACGAGTTGTTTGCACAAACAAGTGTTTGCGCCTGTCCTTTTTCAAAGCAATTCCTTTTATTAACCAAACCACTTTTCCAGTTTGCCAAGATCATTATCATTATTCCCATGCTTCAGGGCAGTGCATCCCAGTTCATCATCATCTGTAGATATCAGAAGCACATGCCACAGTCCAGCATTCAGATCAACAATAAAAACACTAATAGGGACCAGACTGAGAAAAAACCCCCATACTAGTAAATCAAGAACTCCTAAAGTTTGCTTCAAGTATCTCATCAGTGTGGCCAGAAGTCATTGGCACCAGATGCAATCATCCAACAAAGTCTGCACCTACCTTCTTGTAATCTCATTTAAACTATGCTCCAGAAAGCCTTCTCCTCATAGGAGAAGGTATAAAAACCTCAGCAGTGCCAAGAGATGTGCCAGGTGTCCTGCTCCTGCACGTCATCATCACCTCTTGCCTTATTACAGGGGAAATCAGGTTGTTATAGTACAATCTACTGTGCAGGTGTCATGATGCACTTCTTGAGTTTTCTGTCACATTTCCTGCCTTCATCAAATTTTCAGTGATAATTACAAATAGTTCTGGGATTGACTGAGCCAACTCTTGTATTGTTTGAAGATTAATCTTGTCAGGTCATGACAACCTGTCAATGGCTCACAGCTGTGGGTTCTTCTCCTCCCCTTGGCTGAGATGTCATTGGTTGCTGTTACAGTTTAACATCTAACACAAAATGCAGCCTGCACCTCAATATTAAGACCAATGCAAATACAGAATTAACCATTTTAGCCTTTCCAGTGCCAAAAGCTGCTGCTTGTTTTTCCACTTTGAGTCTCACAGGCAGCCACCACTGTATGTATTCACTGGCACTAGCAATATATCTGCTTCTGCTCTCACACTGAAACCTTGCATGGAGTAAAATTTGGGGGAAAAAAAAGGCTAAAAATAAACAGAAAGAGCTTTCACTCTTTTCTTAAAGATTTATTTTCTCTATTGAAAATATACTTTTAATGAGCAGCAACAAACTTCGGAATACCCATTCATGCCCTAAATAGCACAGATACTACAAATATAAGTTTTGAGTCTGCCTGAGGCATTCCACAGTGAAACAGCCTCAAAGGAGTGCCACCCACCTGTTCATATTCCTTGAACATACACTTCACTTGCAAACTCCGCTTGCATGAATGTGCAGTTTGTAAATGCCAGATATATTTCAGCTGCCTCTTCCTTCCCATTTCCATTCATCAATTTATCTGGCTCCTGCTTGATCAAAAGAGCCCACTGCAAATGATCTAACTTTGCAGGAAGTTCAGTTGTGTGGCTTTGCTCATGAGAAGGAGGGTGTTGGACCTTATGCCTTACACTGGCAACACAGCAAGGACAGGATGCTGCAACACACAGATCTTGGGCTTTACCAAAAAGATGTGTTTGGGAAGAGGATTAACTTACCAGTGCCCACCCAATGCATGAATGTCCTGCTGGTACTTCTTCCCTCAGACAAGTTGCAAACATGAGCTTCATTAATTAGCCTTCCCGCGCTGGTGCTGGCAAAGTTGCCAACACAAGCAGGGCAAGAGCACAACCACCACACTGCTGCCTTTCTGGCAGCGAAGGCACTATGAGCAATGTGCTTTTAATGGAGCAGGTCAGGATGTGTTGTCCTGTTTTTTGCTAAGCCTTCTGTTTTAACCTTGGAGTCAGAGAATTTTCACACAGTTTCATGTAAATAATGGCCAATGTTTATCTAACCGTCTTTTCTGTTTTTCATTCCTTTTGTGATAAGAGAAAGTTTGATGAGCATCCTTTTTCTCTAGTGGGGTTGAGGAGGAAGTGACATGTCCTCCAATCCCTTGTGAAATTGAGAACCCTATAAAGTACGATAAATATAAATAAAGTCTCTCTTTTCCCTCCCTTCTGCTGAACCTAGCAGGTGTGAGAGTTTCCTTTATTGTGCTTTTACCAGCACAAGGATGTGAACGCCAGGCTTAGTGGATGCCTTGGGACTTGCCAGACAGGCAAAAGTGCTTCAAATGTATGGTACCACCAAAGTGGGATGGGCACATTTTTGGCAGGTCATCACCACCATCACAGTTAGCAAATTTCTCCTTAGCCAGTGGACAGAAAAGTTCGTATGCCCCTCTCTCTTCTGGCCAGCTGTATTGGGTTTGCGTGGCAAGACTTTGGTAGCAAGATGTCTACTTCTGTGAGGACATGCCAGAAGTTTCCCCTGTGTCCAATGGAGCCAATGCCAGCCAGTTCCAAGACAGACCTGCCGTGGCCAAGCCCGTTAGCAAGAGTGGTAGTGCCTCTGGGATTGCAAATGGTAGAAGGGGGAAAAACTGCTGCACAACAGCAACTGAAGAGAGGAGTGAGAATATGTGAGAGAGACAGTTCTGCAAACACCAAGGTGAGTGTAGAGGAGGAGGAAGGAGATGCTCCAGAAGCCAGAGCAGAGATTCCCCTGCAGCCCATGGATATCCACAGTGGAGCATATATCCACCTGCAGCCTGTGGAGGACCGCAGTACTAGAGCAGGTGGTTGCCCAAAGGAGGCTGTGACCCTATGGGAAGCTCTGTTTTTTACTTTCCCTGACAAAGACCAGCACTAGCATGGAAAGGTTGTGGGACCCTAAATGCCCATCATCAGCAAAAACCTTTCAGAGCATGCTTTTCTCCTAGATTCCCCATCACCACAGACAGCAAGGTCCATCCTCAAAGCTCAGTCTGCACATGAGGGCTGGGATGCATCTTGGTGAATGTGGCACCTGGCCATTTAATAGGGTTTTGGTGCAGGTCCTCTCATTTTTGAAGTCTGTCAGTGCTTCTTAGAAACAGGAGTGATAAGTCAAAGCATCAGAAAAGCTGTGGGCTCTAAAATGGCTCCATGTTTTGCCTGATTTAACTCTTCCTTAAGCTGTTAACTGAGCTTCTGGAACTAGTAACAAAGTTGTTAGTAACAAAGCAGTGGAGGTGATTCATGTTAAAAATTAACTCTGTCCCTCATTTTAAAAGTCTTTATCCTATGAAGCTGCATTTTTGGAGCCACTCATCCCTCAAAGGAAATGTTTTTAAAACACAAGGTAAATTCACCTCCTGCGCTGCCTGGGGCCCTGCTCTAAGCCAAATGTTTGGGCTAATTGTGACCCTTGGGCACTGCTGAAGTCTACCTAAAAACACTCCCTGCATTTGGAGAGATGCTGCACAATCAAGGCCATCCACTCAACCAAGCAACAGCTTTGTTTCTTTTAAAATGTTCAGAGCATTGTCTCCAGAGTGTCCAGCCACTTGCCTCCTGTTGGAGCAGTGAGTGGCTTCTGGGAAGGCAGGACTCTCTCCCAAAACCCCCCAGGGTGCACCCCATGTTTTTCTGAGATGCCAGCCAGCAATCACTCCCTACCCTCCAGACCAACTACAAGTCTTGTTTAAATCCAGCAACAAGGATTTAACCCAATAATTTAACTGACACAATGCAGGTAGATGTGGTCTTAGCTGGCCCCTTTCCTGAAAAGTTCTCCCTGGGACTTACAATTTTGTAAACAACTCTGCCAGGAAAATGGTTTGCTCAGAAGCATGCACAGCAGAAACATACGTCCAAAACCTGTTCAGCTGTAAAATAATAGAGATTCTTAGAACCTGGTTTTACTTACACAAGGCACTGCTTTGTTACCTCGTGACTGTACAAGTAGGATAAGGAGGTTTACAAGGAATTTGTCATTGAAGGATAAAGACCTGTTGCTACATTGAGCAGACACATTCAGATAACTATGTGAAAACTTAGGGATGGTGTAACCATGGATGATGGCAACCATATCTCACACCATTAGCACAAAGTGGGGCTTGTAAAAGAGAAGAGGAAGGGACTTGCCTTTCTTAAATTTTTTTGTAACAAAAAAATACAAATGCAGGTGAAAATGGATCACAGAAGGGAGATGAGAAATGTTTGCCACCCAAGTTTTAACTTGGGGAGTTTCTACTGGGTAAAAGGGGATGATGATGAAAAGCATCCCAAACACTGAGTTTCACCTATTCTTTCAGTTGCATGCCCTGTTTACCAATGCCCAGTTTTGTATGCTGCACTGGTTTTGTGACTCTGTAATGAAAAAGGTTATTTTGATTGCAAATTTTCATCACAGGTAGGACCTTTCCTTCTCATTCAAGTGGGCTGGCCATGCCTCCTTAAACATAAAATTCCAAGAAGGATATTTAATTTCTACCAAAAGCAAAGGTGCTGAGTACCAGTCAGACCCCACCAACAGGCCCAGCACTACAGGGAACTCCAGCATCACTCCAGCACTCATCCCTGGTGGACCACTGCTCCACGGACAAAAGCAGACGGGATCACCTGCAAGGACTGATCCTGGCACTGTTCTCCTTCCCTGGTGCATAAGGCCATTAGGACTCAGTAGCTGGCTTGAAGGCAGTGAAAAGCATTGTCCTTTATTGGCATCATCTGCCTTTGGCAGGTGCAAAAATGGCAAGCATAGTTTAAAAAAAGAGAAAGAAGTTGACCTCAGGTGTCATCAGCTGCCAAGACGCCACTCCCAAGTAAGGGGGTACTCACCCATTGAAACCTCTTGCACAAAAGCTCCTGTGGAAGACAGAGCTCCCCTCCATGGGGCAGGGCAGCTATTTTTTTCCTAAAAAGAACCCGTGGTCTGAGCTGCACCCTTGGGTTGACTTATTTTGCCCCAACCCAGTCAGTGGGAGAACTCACTCCCAATGGGAGGAGAGTGGTGTGCAACCACTTCCACCAGCACAAGGCTTGGGGCCTTCAATTTTGCAACCAAAGTCAGAGGGGCTCAGCTTCTCCATCAGTCAGATGCATTCCCTCTCAGTCGTTGTTAATTTCTCTTGTTTTCTTGAGGGTTTTTGTTTGTTTTGTTTTTTACCTGTCTGCTACACAGTTTTCAGGTCTCTGTGGTGAAGTGAATTTCAGCTAGGTGGTCAACAGGACGTTTCCCTTTTGCAGATTCAGGCAGACCATCCTGTATCACACCCCACATCTGCTGGATCTTGAGGGCTTGGGACATTATCAGCTTTCACCTAAAACCTTTGGTGTTGCAGCCATGTGGTGAAGGGAAAGCCGGCCAAGTGCATGGCTGCTACAGCAAAATCATCTCATACTGCACTTGGAGGACTTAACTTAGACTGATTTTTCATCTGCCTATGCACCTCATTGGCAGGAAGAGGTCCCTGGGTGTGATCCACACTGCAGCTGGCTAGGCAGTACCAGGAATCCAGCCTTTTCCTGGGTGACGGCTGAAGGACCAACAGCTAACCCAGTTGAGTAATGAAAAAGTTATTTCCACTGCTGCCACTGCATTGCAACAGCAGCCCCAAGGTTCTACAGAAACCCACAGAAATACGTATAATTGCAAAGGTACTCCTGCTCCCTATTCCTGGCTCCAGCAGCAGCGCAGCCCCGCTCTGACCTGCTGAGGCATCATTGCACGTGCCCTGTCAGCAACTACCCCTGGGCACCACTGACAATAACAAGACCTCAAGGTAGCTGGACCTCTGGTCTGGCTCCATATGGCCTTTTCTGTGTTCCTACCTCAGGTGAAGGATTGCTGCAGACGCCTATGGCTCCCTTTGAAACTTCCCCATTTTTCAGAAGTGCTGGGGATGAAGAAGCCACACACAGTTTTCTAGTGAAAATAATATCATGCCAGTTCCCTGTTTGCCTTTAGTATTCTCCTATGTAATACCCTTAGTGCATGACAGTGTAGAAAAGACCTGTTTCCTGCTTAAGAACACATCAAAGGGCTAGATAAAAACAAAAATATTAACTGATCAACTGTGTTTTCTGAAGTCAGAGTTAGAAATTTTCCATTCTTGAGCTCTTTTCCACTCACAGCTCTCCCATCACCCTGTGACTCTGCATTTAAGAAGTCCTTTCTCATTATTATATCCTGCTTGCCAGAGATTTTGATCACACATTCAGGAGCCTTCATCAAAGAGCAAGCCTGCCTAACTTGAGCTCTGCACTGATTGCTAATGAAACCAGCTTTTCATTTGACTTGTACTGGATTCAGTTTGTGAATGCCATTTTCCTTCTGTGTCACAATCAAATTGGATTTTTGATGAGGAAGCCCCCTTGCTCTGATGCAGTGCTAGAGGAGATGCTGTTGTCCAAAGAGCCCTTTCTGGCCTCTCTCCAGCCAGCACCATGCTTAGTTTTGCATTTGCCCTCCTGTAAAGTTGGTTGCACACATACATCCACACATGCATGTGTGTATGCATACACACACTCGCATAGTCATGGTCAGATGAGGATGTGGACAGATCCCCAGCTGAGGAGCCCCAGTTCTCCTAAGCCTGAAACCTGGCAGGAAGCTATCACAGACCTGGAGACATCACAGTCCCATGTCCCAGGCCTGGTGGGGGTTATCCAAAGAACTTGATGGGCTTTATTTGGGAGTATATCTTGCTGTGGTGCAAATGAGAACACATGATCCAGAAAGGCTGGTACCAAAACCCCAGAGGCTTCAGGATGTCCCCCTCGTGCTTCCAAGGCCTCTAGGGAAAAATGTCTATCCCACTGACCCAGAGCAGAGTTTTGTCTGCCAAACCCCAGGTGCAGCCAGCTCCCAGCACATGGAGCAGGCTATGCCCCAGTCTGAGAGATCTGCCCCCAGAATCATATTAACTGAAGTATGCCCTGGTGGATACATGTGTCAGCACTACAAATATTTTACTGTAAAGCCCTCAGAAACAGGCTTCTTTAATACCTTAGCTGACTTCTCAGGCTGTCAGTCACAGAAGATTTCAGTGGTGTTAAAGCAACCAAAACAAGAGTAAGGGGAAGAAAGACCGACCTACTTCTCTTCAGGTCTGTGCTTTCCTGTAGTTGATGCAAACTCCTCTGGCACCTCATCACATTTTATTTCATTGATGATGATTTCCATGTCAGGTGGGGCTCAATGTAAAAAGGGTCTGAATAATTTATTATTGATCTGACAGGGGAAGAAGAAAATAAAACACAAATTGTTACCAAGGAGCCTTTAAAGTAAAGGAAAAATAAAAGTTTCATTGCAGATTAGGAATTCTTTCTGCTGATAAATGACAGCCAGCTGTAACCACTGACAGAAACCTTGTTCAGTCCAATGCCCCACCTCTGGGGTTTTCCTACAGTGCTCGTACAGTGGTATTTGTGGCACACACCACCACGCACTGGAAAACCCGCGTGTGCAGACAGACATGCATGAAGGTACACCTACGCACAGGGCATGTGCCACTGGGGCAAGGAGGCTCCATGCCCACAAACTCTGTGCCAGGTCTTGTTGTCAAACTGAGACTCCTTTTTTGATGTCGACACCTGGACAAAGTGTCTTGCCTACAGCAGGAGCTTTCCTGAGCATGACCATCATGATCTGCAGAATGGAGTCCACATTAAAGAAACCATCCCCAGGAAGCCTGCTAAATAAGAAAAAAAACGTTGAGCTGGACCTGTTTTGCTGAGTCAGAATGATGTAAAGGTGCTTGAGAGGAAAAAACGCTCCCAATTCTGAGTCATCTGATAAAATCACATCTTTTGACTATCTCTTAACTCTGCTGATATGAATGACTTATATGGAAAATACTCAGTAGTTTGCAGATTGCCAAGTTCAAGAAAGTTCTTGGGAATACACAGACTGCCTGGTAGATGGGTGTGTTCTGCATGTTGTTTCTATGGATTTACACAATCTTTCCTTCTGATCTCACTTGTTGACAAAGGAGGAGTGCCACTGCACTGACAATAGATCTGAGTATAAAAATGGTGTATGAACAAAGCCAGATGCCTGGGATTTTGCAAAGTTCAAATAGCACAAAAGATTTTCTACCAGGGCACCTTTTTCAGGTCTGGAGCATTGTCCTAGGAATCTGCTAGGACAGTATTTGGTAAGAACAAACTCAGCCTACAAATAGAGCAAGTTCCCTAAGAGCCAAGGTACCGGCTAGCAAAACTCTTGAGTTAGAAGAGCAGGAAGGGGCTGGGGAGCCATCCTGCATGCCCTCACCCAGTCCCCAAGAGGCTGCTTTACCCCTCAAAGATAGGTGGGTGACAGTGTCACTTGGATAGCAGTCATAAGCAAAGCAATGGCTGTGGCAACTGCATCTGCTCAGGCAGGGCTTGCGGATTTGTGTGTTCGAGTCTAGGAAAGGAGAGGGATGAGGGAGGATATCTGTGTCACTAACTGTGTTCTATTCAGTTTGTCCCAGACTAGTCTTTTGTTCATCTAGTGTGAATTTGACAGCCATTTTTTTAGCTGGAAAGCTACACTGGTTTTAGTATCCTTTTTTGTTGCACAGGGAGTGCTCATTACCCAGTGAACATGAAGGTTGCTGGGTCAGAATGACCTGCTGGCTTGTGCTTTAGGATCAGACAGCTGAACTGCAGTGGGGAGGCACCCAGCTGAGCCCCTCCATGGGCTCTGAGAGAGCAGGGACCCTTGACCCCTCATTCTCAGAGCATTAGCCAGACACTGCTCTTGCTGCTTAGAATGAAAGTGAAGCAGAATCCCAGCTCTTGGGACTTAATACCACCTATAATAAAGACAACTAATGCTACGAAATAGTAAAACAACCATCAGGTAGGCTGAGAATGTCACTAATGGATATTTTTCCAGCCCTGCTTCAAAGCACAATGATGGGCTTTCAGCAGAGCAATTAAAACAATGCCTAGAGTGGAAATATCTCATATGAACCAAGTCCCTCTGGGTGGTTTGGCTGCAAATTTTGCTCATGCTTCAGGTTCAAAGGATGTAAAAAGAGTTCAAAAATTTGGGGAAGGGGGATGATGCACATTTTCAAAAAACAACCTCTGGCTCTTCTTAAGAGGAACAACTCAGGAAATATGGTACTATGGCATGCCAGAGAGGTGACCTTGCCTAGAACTGGTTGTCCACAGGAAACAGGCAAAACTGCTTTACCCTTGTATCTCTGTCCTTGAATATTGCTGTGCTGTGCACAGAATGAAGAAGGAGGCTGTCCTTCAAGCATCCCCATAGCTGAGGGGAGGTTTGGGGTCTGCTCACCTTGCAGGAGGTGGAGGGCATCAATTGGACAACCTAGACCCCTGGGAGCACCTTGTGGTGCTGGGGTGCTGTGCTGCACTGTGTCCTGGTGCTGCCTCAGGAACAGGCACAGACCTACTAATGCACAATAAGCAACAGACAAAAAGTGGGATCAGGTGGAGGGAGCAACACTGGCTGTTCTGGAGGACAAACTGGGAGACCACTGTGCTGCAATGTTAGTCCCAGCAGCAGTGGAACCCTAATGTAGTGTGCCCTGATTCTGGCAGAGGCAACCATGGTGACAGCTGTGCAAGCCTCCCAAGTCCAGGCCAGCCCTCAGCACCCTGTGGGTCTCACTCACAGGCAGCTACTCCGATCCTGAAACAAACCCCAAATCCTGAGCACTCAGCTCAGGCCATGCTATCTCTGGAGCTAGAAGATCAGATAAACAGAATTGCAGGCTGAAATGCAGCATCTGGATTTAGGAGCAAATTCTCAAGTTCCCCAAAGCTTGGGAAGATTTGGTCCAAGATATTTTGCTTGGCTTTCTTCTCTTCTTCACCAGTAATCCCTCCCCCAGCCAAAAGCAGGCCAAGCATTTGTACGGACTCAGGTGTACTGCTCACCAAGAAAACCCTTACTGGCAGTGCCATAGACCTGCAAGGATCCTCTGCCTTTAGCAAGCACAGTGGAAATCTAAAGAAGCTTCCTGACTCTGCCTCAGTAGCTTGCTTAAGCAATAAACTGCTGCAATCATATCTCTTCTGGGGAGGAAATAAAGTTCATCTCTCAGCTCCAAGGGAATCAAGAAAATGCACTTCAAAGGAATGACAGGTTTGTAAGTGCTGTGGTTTAATTGCAGAAAAGCAGCCTGTCCAAATGCATCCACATTCAAGGACGTTCTGCAGCTCTTCTCTGCTTATGAGTCTATGGACTGATACAGCATACTCAGGTAAAATAGCACAGCTTCTGCGCTGCAGGCAGAGTGCTGAAAAGTGCTGGGCTTGTTACTTGTCATGGTGGCAAGTTAATTTATTCTACCTACTCCAAAAGGAATAAGTGACATAATGTTTTCTAATTTTGAAGTCAGTTTGATATTGGTTAAGGGCTGTAAAACAAAGACTGAGTCACCGCTATTTATAAAGTTCAATACCATTAGGTCTTGAGCATAAAACCCAAGCTACTAAGACCCCTTCCTCAGACTGCAAGAATTTAAAACACTAACAGCTCTTCCAAGTAAAGCAGTCCTGTTAACTGCAAGAGGCTGCCTTTTCAAGGGTCAGACCAGTAAGTAAACTGGTTTTTACATGTAATATTTGGTGGCTTGGGTACAAAGGAGATGTAAGGCATGAAGAAAGAGGCACTTCCCCTTCCTAAAGTCTCTTGTCTGTACTCCAGCAACTCAGATTCACTATAAAATGAAAAAGGAATCAAATTGCTCCTGGATTTGATTCTTGCACAGCCAAAGCCTCAGGTACATTGGAATATGAGTCCAGCACTAACCACCCAGAAACACCCACTGATTCAGGTTTGTTGGGAATATATACTGGGCATTTAATGCAGTTCTAGTTTCACGTGATGGAAATCACATCATGGTTAGGTCCTACTCAGTAGAGATCTTTCCTGGTAGAAATATGCATAAGGAAGGGAGTTCCAATGTATATTTCTAGTATTTTTTACAATCTTTGCCCATTTTGTTTAGTGCTAACAGTGTATACAGCAACTAAACAGGTGAGATTAATACACCAAATATAAACCCCACCTTTCCTTTTGGTTTTCTGGTAAGGATTCTTAGTTTCTGGAAACAATCCTGTTCTACTCAAGCTACCAGACCCATGCCAGCTGATAAAGAGGGACAAGCAAATCCAAATCAAATACAGACAAATAAAACATGTTCTATTGTCAAAAAAGGAGAGGGTTTCTGGCCATCTGCCAGGCAAATAATGAAGGGTTAGCTGGACATTTCTTATTTCAAAACCCTGATCTTTCATCACTGTTCAAATTCCCACCTTCGTATACACTTTGGAGAGGTGGCTACTTCTCATCATGAGTAAATCTCTTAATTGTCACAAACACTTAGAAAAAAAAAGACAAAGAAGAAATCATGAAAAAGCAGATCTCCTCCTGAGAGGGGGTGAAGCAGACTCTGTAGGACAAAATACAAACACATCTTGTACTGCAAGAAGGTGGTGTGTTTTCATGGCCTCTGTATTTAGTGGCCACTTATTTCTATCTGTGTCAATAAGTAACTGCAGCTTCAGCTTCTCGAGGCCTGGACCTGGCTCTCCTGGGAGAAAACTGCATGCAACTCAAACATACCTCTTTTGCTTATATTTGAGTCTTGAAGGCCCAACATAGACAGGCCATGGGGACAAAGGGCAGGTGCATTTTGAGTGAAATGGGAACTAAAAATTCAAAGTTTACATTGTCATGAATGAATGGTTTAAGTTATTTAACAAATCACCATCAGCAAAAGCAAGTTTCATATAAATTTGTAAAAGCATGACAAAGCTCAGTGGCAGGCTCCACTCTAATACTTACCGCCTAGATGAAGCACACGAAGGAAAATTGTATTAGAATCACTTTAGAATTATTTATACAGAGGCTGGGGACACAAAAGGGTAAGAGGGAGACCCTTCCACTGAGTAACAAGGTTCAGTGAGGACCCCCTTGCTTTCTAAACTCTTGATGAAGCCTAGGTGTGACTGTGCCCAAACTTAGCCCCAGAACAGTTTACAGCTAAAGGATTTAACATCCCTTTATTGTTGAATAATCTAATACTTACAGAATTATTCAATAGGGTGTACTATAACCATAACAGTAAAATTGAGATGGTAACATTCAGGATACACTTGCTATAGGCTGCAAGGTGTGTAAATCAATTCATGTATGCACGCATACAGACACATAGAAGTATGTACAGAGTTACATGTGCCTGTTTAAAAATCCCCTTCAAATTCAATGAAATATGTCAAATGCCTTTGCATTTCTCAAGGGGCAAAGGACTGACCCTTGAGGAGCTAGGGGGGAATCAGCCCAGGTCCCATGGACAACTTTTGGCAACAGTTCCCAGAGTCCCACAGGTGAGAACTAGTAAGCTCCGAGAGGCATCCCACTCAGAGAGTGTGGTGGGTTGACCCTGGCTGGACACCAGGTGCCCACCAAAGCCACTCCATCACACTCCTTCTCAAGTGAACTGGGGGCCTAAGAGTTCATGAGTTGAGAAAAGGAGAGGAAGAGATTACTCATCAGTTACCACCATGGGCAGCACAGATTTGACTTAGGGAAATTAATTGAATATATTACTAATGAAAATCAGAGCAGGGGAATCAGAAGTAAAAAAAAAATCTTAAAAACAGCTTGCTCCCACCCATCCCTCCTTCCCAGACTCAACTTTATTCCTGAATCTCTACCTCCTACTCCACACTGGTGCAAGGAAACAGGGAATGCTCAGTTCATCACTTATTGCTTCTGCCACTGCTTCCTCCTCAGGGAGAGGAGCCCTTCCTCTGCTACACAGTGGCATGCCTCCCATGGGAGACAGTCCTCCATTAACTCCTCCAGTGTGAGACCTTCCCATGGGCTGCAGTTCTTCCTGTGGGTCCCTCACAGGTTCACAAGTCCTGCCAGCAAACCTGCTCCAGCATTGGCTCCTCACTCCACAGGTATGCAGGTCCCTGCCAGGAATCCACTTCAGCATGGGCTTCCCACCACAAAAATATAAGGTTTCAAGACTGTTCATTAGAAAACTGGGTCTCATTAGACAACAGAGGTTCCTGGGAACAGACAGTTCTTTTGATAAGCTCAAGGGTAACTTAACTGCCCATTAACCAAGGCCGAGGCCTAACAAGAATTCCTTGATCGTAGAATGGTCAAGGCAGGGAGGAAGTGGGGGATGTGCACTGCCACATACAACCAGTTTCATGCACAGTCTTGGGGTGTCCTCCTCCAAGGCTGGTGAGTGTTTAATTTCAGGACCGAATAGACAAAGGCATCAGATTAGGCATTTTCTTAGCCACCTTTCAATGAGACTGCATCCCAACAAATACCATTCCTCTACTGAAGGCTTGAGCTATGGTCTTGAGAAATTACTAGTGTTTTGGATTTAATCTATGCTAAAAAGGGGTTTAATCTGTGCTAAAAAAATAAAAAATAAATTAATAAGGACTGGGTTGTTTTTACAGGCTCCTGAATGGCTCTATATTGTATGAAGGCTGCAGAAATTGGAGCCCTGAGAAGGTGTTAGAGAGATGCCCAGTGCTTCTCAAGAGAGATGCCCAAGCTAATGTACGTCCACTGATTTCCAACCCATATGGGAGACAAAAGCAATATGAGCCAGCTACAATAAGAGATGTACACACACAAAGACAAGGAAGGGTACATGAAGTTCAGAAGCCTTTCCTTCTGCTCTGCGGAAAAAACCCCAAAAGGTCAGTCTCCAGTTAATGTAAATTAAGACAGAGGTCCTCTTGGAAACATCATCTTTGTTTGGAATCAAGAAACAATGGGTGATTGGTGTCAACTGCCATTGAGTGAGTGGATGTGGTCCAGAGACAGCCAAAGGCTGGAAATAACTCCCAGGTATTGCAGCTGTCAGTAACAGCCCAGCTCTGAGTGCCCTCACAGTCTTGTCCTCTCCATTTCACCTTCCTTAGCAAACTTCTTTTGACCTCCCTCAGCCAGCCAGTCACAGGCCTCACTCTTAAGAGAAGAATGCCTAGGCTGGGCCCAGATGAAAACCCAAACTCTGGCTTTCTGTTCATTCTCCCTCCCAGTTGCCAGCTGCCAAATGAAGTGTGTTTGCAGTGACTTACTAGTTTCAGTGCTTTGCTGAATTGCAGCCTAAAACCAGTGTCCCAAACCTCATGGTGCAAACTGGCTCCCAGAGAGGTACAAGGCTGTAGAAACACGGCTATCTCCCTGTGACTTGACTTTCAGCAGATCAGGAGCAAAGCTTTCAAGTAACAGCACTTGGGAATGGCTCCAGCCTTTCCACTGGACCATCTTCTTTTTGCACACAACCCTCCCCCCAAAATAAACCAGTTTGTTGCAATGATAGCATGCTTTCTGTAAGAGTCTGTTGACAAAATCTGGGCCTTTATTCCAATACTGAAAGGCAAAATGAGTCAAGGGAGCCCTTAATCTTGTTAAGAGCTCAGAGGACTCTGAAACATTAATTGGCCTGTCTAGACCAGCTCTGCGTCTGGACACTGTTATTGCAGCCTCTATTGCAACTATTGAAATTAGAGCTTGGGACCACACACACACAAAAAATTTAATTTCTTTTCTTTACATTGCATACCCTATTTCCTGCTTGCAGCCTCTTTTCTTTTAGTTCTTAACAATAAAAAAAAAAAAAAAAAAGAACATACTTCTCTATTTTGACTGGGTTTTGTATTGCTAAGTTTCTGTGCTTTGTAACTGCTGGGAAGAAAAGCTGGGGCTGTGATTGCTTTAGAAGGAAAATACATATATATGACACTAAAGAGTCAACCTAGGTCTGAAAGTTTTTGTCTGGCACAGACGTCATTGTGCAACACAGCCTTGAGGGAAGGGCCCTGCTGAGCTCCACAGCAAGGTTCAAGTTTACATCCCAAATTTGGGTAAAATCTGAAGAAAATCTCCAAATTTCAAAAAACTTGTGATTGAGACAGGATTTCCCCAGACCACATTCAAGGGGGGCTCTATCTGGAGAAGAGGATGCCTCATCTATTGCCGTACACTGGTGCTTGCCTGATGCAGTGCTGGAACACCAGTGGGAAAAGCCAGGGTTTATCAGAAAGCAGATGACCAAGAAGAAGCCCACCAGCCCATGTGGACTGCCCAAGTGCCCCCCTGCAGAAACCCCCACTGCTCCAACACCACACACAGACTCCAAACATGGGGTAGCCAGGGAAAAAATTGATGTCTATCGTTGCAGCAGGGCACCTGCACCCAGATACAGGTGTCCAGCCCATTTGTCTCTGGTGACAGGCAGCAGTAGTGCACTCATGCAGAAGCGTCTCTCATGAGGCCAGGGGCACTCAAAGGCTGTTAATGAGTATCACACTTCTCAGAAATGTCTCATAAGTCATTCTGGTGTTGCCATGAGAGGAAATTGCATGGCAATAAAGCAGAATTATTTGGTTCCTGTTAATTAACCAGAAAAGTGGTAAACATTAACTATCTTTGAGAATCATGTGATGAATACAGATGCTCAGGTTCCCCTCTCAGCTCAACACTGTTTCGGATTTTATCCTTTGGAGTTTTCTGGAGGCAGGTTGTCTCAAGGATCCTGTAGGATATGACAGCACACTGGGAGGGAGTTAAATGTCCAGCACAGGAAGGAAAAGCAGCAGCTATGCCTCCCTGCATCATGAATCACTGTCATATCCTTTGCCCTACAGCAGTTCAGGGAGTTGGTATGACAGCACCAGCTGCAGCAGCACTCAGCTTCCCAGCAGAGCAGAAAATGAAAGGAAGATCCACACATTCCCCTGCATCTTCACTATGCATATGACCACAGCTTCACTGGGAGGTCCAGGCTGCATATGGCTGCATATGGCACAGCCAAGTAACTTGAAAACCTCTTCTGGTTAGAGGCTGAGGTTCAGCCTGGCTGTAGGGAACATGAAAAGGGACCCATTGTTCCTCTGTAGCACATAGGAAAGCCAAGGCCAGGTCCTCTCCTCACGCCCTGTTGGTGACTGGGAGAAGGTTCCCTCGTACTCCTCTGCTCCAGCAGACAAGACTGGTGCTGGTAGATGCCTGAAACACATCACTGGCACTTGTGTGACCTGTAGCCAGTCATACACTTGGGTACCATCTGTCAGTGGTCACCCTGGTGATATGGACAGACCCACAAACTCCACATACACGTTGGCCAAACAGCTGTGAAATTCTTATGAAAGAGGTGACACCTGCCACCAGCATGGATGTGACATTTACAGGATCTCTTCTGCAAGGATGTAGAAGTGGCTTGAGATGTCTTATGGATAAGTCTAAGACCAGAAGGGAGGCTCCTCTGTCCTGGGGCTCTGGCTGTGTGGTTCCTCAAGCCTTCCTGTCATCACATGAATCACGGCCACCTCCAAGCTTGTGGAAGAGGCAAGAGCGCATGTCTCATGAGGTAGCTAGCTAGTTTTGTTTCTTCCTGTCTGCTCTAGGGCATCTCAGCCCTGTTTTTCAAATGCTTTATTACAGATGCCTTCAAGGATCCCAAGTTTTTCTGGGATGACCAGATGTGGTGACCATCTTCCCACCCATTCTGCCTATTTGCACATCTAAAAATATAATTGCTTTGGAAAATGTCACATGGACAACTTCTTCAGCACAAACATGGGCCCTTCAGCATTATTTGTCCAGGCACATAAATGCAATTTTATGTGCACTTTTGGAAACTGAAGCTAGGGCACATCTCTCTCCAGTGAACATCGTGATACTGTTAAATGAGCGTTTAGAAAATCACAGATTACACGTTTTTTAAACTTGACTCCATATCCACACAAAACCATCCCCTGACCTGAGCCAGCAACATGATGCGCTGCTGGTTTTGCGTAAGAAAATGAGACATTGATGGTTTATGGATGTACTGCATTTGCAAGGCAAGTTTTTTGTAGCAGAGGAGGGGGGCAGTCTACAGGGGTGGCTTCTGTGAGAAGCTGCTAGAAGCTTCCCCCATGTCCAACGGAGCCAATGCCAGGCAGCTCCAAAATGGAGCCACCTCTGGTCAAGGCCAAGCTCATCAACAGTGGAGGTAGCTCCTCTGGGGTAACAGGAAGGGAAGAAGTTACTGTGTAGGACAAGAGAGCTAGGGAGATGAGTGAGAATATGTGAGAGAAGCAACTCTGCAGACACCAAAGTCAGTGAAGAAGAATAAGAAAGAGACATTCCAGGGACCTGCGGTGAAGACCGCGGTGAGGCAGGCTGTTCCCCTGTAGACCACAGCAAAGCAAAGATCCACCTGCAGCCCCTTGAGAAATCCAGGCCAGAGAAGGGGAAGAGTGTGATGAGTCCTCCCCCTGCAAAGGAAGGAGCAGCAGAGACAATGTGTGATGAACTGACTGCAGCCTTCTCCAACTCCCTGCATTTCTCAGGGATGAGGTAGAGAAATTGGCCAGGAAAAGGGGAAAAATGGGGTGGAAGGTGATTTTTGAGCATTTAGTTCTATTTCTCATTATCCTACTCTGATTTGGTTAGTAATAAATCCAATTGATTCCTCCTCCAAGTCGAGTCTGTTTTGCCCATGATGGTAATCAGTGAGTGATCTCTTCCTGTACTTACCTCAACTCACAAGAATTCTCTCCTCTGTCCAGCTGAAAAGCGGAATGACAGAGCAGCTTTGAGGAGTACCTGGTGTCCAGCCAGGGCCAACCCACCACAATGAACCTCAGAGGCAACCATACAGCTGCATTTTAAGAGACTCATCAACCCCCCAGCCTAGGGACAGCCATGGGTGCAAGGGCAGAAAACAGTGCTGAGGCAGTGCTCTAGTGCTCTGAGGGGAACCTTGCAGGAGGGATGAGAGGTTGTCCCAGGGATAAGATGACATGAAGGCCTTGAGACACCTTGGGATGCAGGCCCAAAGCTAGTTTGCCTTTCTCATTCCATTATTTTTCCTTCATGCTGCTGACAGCTTCTTTACTGCACTTGCTGCAATCTCTCCAGACAGCAGATCACCCATTTCAGGGTCACAAGTGGAGCATGAAAGTAAGAACTGCATGGAGATCCTAAGAGTGATAACTTACTTGCTCTTCTGAAGCCAGTGAAGATGACCCAATGCCCCACACCCATTCTAGTTTTTGGAGCAGAGAGCAGCATAGAGGCACTCAGTTTAGGGACCCTGGGGCCAAATTTGTCTCTGCAGTGGTCCAGGGAGTGTGCAAAACAGGAAAGGGAGGGTGTGTGAGTCCCGCACCTTCCCAATAAGACTGTGAACAACTCTCAGTGTACAAACCATATCACGTCTTTTTAAATCAGATCTGACAAATGCATCAGTGCTGAAGATAAAAGTCTGTGTAGCTTATGCATCTGGGTCCCTCAGCCTGTAGGTAGTATAGGAATGTGGAGGTTTGCGAAGCAGATTCAGAACTACTGAAATGTAGTCTTTGACTTCCAGATGAAAAGATGCAGAGCATGGTGAGAAGAAAAAAGCTAGGGGAGGTCAGGAATTAAGAAAAAAACAAGACAGAGAAGATAGTGAAGCTTAAAGACAAAGAGGAACAAAGCAGAACAGCTTTGGGCATCAGATAGTCAAAAACAATGTTTGTCATTGGCACTGGTTTGTAATTCCAATGCGATGCAAAGCAAAATGAAGAACTGAACCTTATACCCACACCCGTTCTCCCACACTGCTTCCTGCGGGCAGCCCGGTGTGGTCCGCCACAGCCAGCTGCCAAGACACTGGACTCCTACATGTTTGATTGGGAGACAGAGCCAGGCTTGATGCAAGGACACTTGAATGGTGGCAGTCAGAACAAACACTTCAGGACCTCAGGAGCCTGCCTCTGGTGCATAGGGACTTTTTTTGGTCTGTGAACAAGATTTTAGAAGGCAGCTAAAGATAATTACAGCTTGCAACTTCTCTACATTACTTTACAAAGCACGTGTGTGTGATGTAAACACAATTTTAATGCAAATGTTAGTTCATTGATAACATACCAACTCAAGTATATTTCATTCACAAACTTGCATTTAAGAGGAAGAAAACTACCAGCTTCTGGCAAATTATGCTAGTAGATACTAGTTCAGCCCTGTTGATTTCCTGGAAATCCTCTGATGAAAAGGGTCCTGCCCACACAGCAATGACCAGACTCATCTCTGGTGAAATACATACACTAGTAATTTCCAGGAACTAATTGTATTTCAGATAAATTCTCAACAAAAAGCACTGAACCAAATCCCTGGTGAATGGGAATTATGTGCAAAAGTTTTGGTAGCAGGGGGCCTGCAGGGGTGGCTTCTGTGAGAAGCTGCTAGAAACTGCCCCCATGTCCAATGGAGCCAATGCCAGCTGGCTCCAAGATGGACCTACCACTGGCCAAAGGTGACCCCATCTGTTACCCCAGGAGTGATAGTACTTCTGGGGTAACAGATTTAAGAAGACACCAAGGTCAGTGAAGAAGAAGGGGGAGGAGGTGCTCCAGGCACCAGAGCAGAGATTCCTCTGCAGCCTTTGATGAAGACGACAATGTGGCAGGCTCTGCCACTGCAGTCCCTGGGAGTTCACGGTAGAGGAGAACAGTCTGTGGAGGACTTCATGCTCAGAGCAAGGGGATGACCAAGGGAGGATGCAACCACATGGGAAGCTCATTCTGGACAGGCTTCTGGCAGAGCCAGTGCACCCACTGAGTGAGTAGCCTGTACGGGCGCAGGTTTGCTGGCAGGACTTCTGACCTTCCAGGGGACCCAGCCTGAAGCAGTCTGTGTCTGAAGAATGGCACCCCAAGCGGGAGACCAACACTGGAGCAGCTCATGAAGAACTGCTGCCCATGGGAAAAACCTACCAAAGAAATTCATGAAGGACTGTCATGGGACGTACCCTGTGATGGAGCAGGGGAGGAGTGTGAGTGCTGCCTCTGCAGAGGAAGGAGTGGTAGAGACAACGTATGAGGAACTGACTACAGCCCCCATTCCCCATCCTCCAGTAACTGGGGGCTAGGAGGTAAAGAAAAGCAGGAGTGAAGATGTGCCAAAAGGAGGAGTAGGGAAAGGTGTTTTAAGGTTTGTTCCTATTTCTCATTATTCTGTTTTGTAACTTTAACTGGCAATACATTAATTTCCTCAAGATGAGGATATTTGGCTATCACAGTAACAGCAGACTGATGTCCTTAACTCAACCCACATGACTTTTGTTATAATTTCTCTTCCCTGTGCAGTTCAGAAGGGGGAGTAAGAGTGGTTTTGGTGGCCAGCCAAGGTCAACCTGCCACACCTGGAAGCAAAACACACACCAACCACTTTGTCCCCTATGTAGACACCACATACACACTTTACTCCTCGTGACGTGCTTCCTCGAAGACGTCTCCATGTGTGTAGCTCCACATGTCTTGAAACACCAGTGTTTCCCTATAATCAGGCCAAATCAGCAGATGCTGTCCCCCAGACAAAAAGCTGTGAAAATGCACATGTCCCAAAAAAGCAAAAATATCTCATCTCCTCTCCAGGAGTGTCTTGGTCTCACATTCTGCAGACACCCAGCACAAGCACACCAGCCACAAAGTGCTAAATTTCAGCTTCATGCTTTGGCACAGCCTTGAAATTCTCTTTTCCTCTTTGTCCAGTACTGTCCTCAAGGTCAAGACCCTTGTAATACTCTCCTGCTCCCCAAGGAGTTTTGCTCCTGAGTAGCAGCAGGGGACATTCAGCATAGACAGATTCAGCAGCATTCCCTAGGAAAATGAAGGACCCCCTAAAAAAAGATGCAGCTCTCTAGAAAAAAACACAACAGTGACTCATAGGAAAAACGCAGGTCTGCTTGCTCCAGCCCGCTCTCCTACCCAAGGAAGAACAGAGGCTGTGAGCATGGAGTAGGTGACCGAGTTTGACACTTAAGGCAATTACACAACACATGTTGTCTTGACATGAGACGTGAAGTGCCTCGATACCAGAAAGCGCCAATGAGCATTTCCATGTTTGCAGGTATCATGCCAGGGTACCTTCTTTTCTGGAGGCCCAGAACATGCCATAAATGCAGGTGAGCTCACAGAAACTGTTTTTAGAAAAGAAAAACAGGTTTCTTCTAATACACATTCCAAAAGCAGCAGCTTCATCAGCTCTGGAATGTTTTAAAATCCTTTTCTCCAAAGAACTTGCTAAAAGTGAAACAAAAACTAGTATGAGGAAAGCAACATGGATGTTTTCTTGATTCCCAGAAGTGCTTTGTTACCAACATCCCCCCACGGTAAGGGGAGATGACCTGTGGCCAAGATCTTTGTTCTCCTTTTTTTTCTCACATTTTACTCAACTTCTCCTCTCATTTTTAAGCAGACATGCTACACCAAACATTCAAAAGACTCTGGGCAATTACATCTGTAGTACATAAGCCTGGGAGGGAGAAAGAAGCATGTTTCCTTTCGTGACTTATGCTGGCACAACACCAAGCAAACCTATCCAATTATTAAACATTTATTGCACCTTTAATAGGTCAGTTACAAAAGCAAAATCTTCCAGAAGGGCAGGCTGGAAGGAAAGGGAAAGTACAGTTAAAGGCTTCTGCTCTGTTGCAGTGTCAGGGCCAGGTGTAACACTCTCAATTTCCATTGTAAGAAACTGGTAAATAACCTGGCTTTCCTATGGTAAAATCTGATGGTGCTATGGCTGAAGTTGTTGCTTCTAGGAGCTTCCTCATTTCTGCAGTTGGATGCACCATTTCTTACTGTTGGACATGACTGACCATCTGTGCCATGGCTGTAGTAATATTATCCTTGTAGATGTGCCTTTTACTGAATGACACATTTGAGTGGTTAGGAGACTTTACAGTAGTTTCAGGAGACAGAAGTTTGTCTTAGATATGCTCACAGGAGCTTGGAGAGGTTAACCTGAGAGCAGTTAGCACAAGCTGCTGGATCTGGTTTCCTGCTCTTTTTCCTTTTCCATTTCCTTTGTTCTTCCTCTTCTTTTTCCCTATTATTTTCATGTTTCCTCACTCTCCATTGCGTGCCTATGAGGAAATGGAACCTGAGTGATTATCGCGTGCCAGAGTCCAAAGCCTGCCAAGAGCAGGTTTTTCATTGGTTAATGCTTTGCAATGCCACACTCAGGATGTCCAGCTACAGACCTCCAGCCTACCTTGGGTCTCACCACTCAGTGGCATTTCCTCCAGCCACCTGGCACAAGCACTGGCACACAAAGACAAAAAGACAAAGCAAGTCCTGGAAAGCAGATTCACGGCTCCAAAGCCCTTCAAGTGCAGCAGACAGGTAAACAGTTCTGGAAAGCCACGTGGGGCTGGGGGGACATCACACCAGGACCATGTGTCACAGCTCTGGCCCATTCATCCAGATGGACATCATGATTTATGACCTGTCTAACTGGTCATCCTGCCAAGGATTACTGCTGCCCATCTTTCCTACCTTGCTTCCCACCTCTCCTAACAAGTCAGAAAGAACTGAAAATGTAATTTGCTCAGCCTCCCAAACCTACTGCAGGTCTGACCTGAGCACACCCTGAGTTCACCTCCAGCTCTAGGTGAAGCTCTTTCCTACTGCTGGCACATGTTGCTCTCACCTAACAGGTGACTGAAATCAGCACAAGCAAAGTCCAAAAAAATAGGATGCCTTCTGCCACAGGAGCCTTAAAGGTGACTAAAACAAGGCAAATTTTCACTGAATTCCCACCTGGATGTTCGTGAGGATCATGGCATAGCATGATCTCTCCAAAAATACAGTCCTTTTTACTGGCCTATACCTAAGTGGTACTGATTAATTCTCTTGACGGCACCTAAAATTAGACCTGCCAACTTCCTCTCCCACATTCCTCCACACATCCAAGGGGTGTGGTAAATATATACTTACTTATGCATGGGTGGCACAGGCATTTGTCTATGTCTCCAGATCTTTTGCAAGAGAAACTATCTAAGGACTGATTTTTGAAGCTTACATTGCATTTTCACTCTGTCCCTTGTCAGGCCACATCCTCTGACTTTCAGAAGCAAGCAAACACACCTTCCTGAGTGTCTTTAAGTGTTTCCTGGTCCCCCCACCACCCCATATTTGCCAAGAGCCATCTACTGGCCATCCTATTCAGCCACTGCTGGGTATGACACACCATATAGCAGTCTGCTGAAGCATGAGATTCATGTGATTTTCAACTTCTCCACAGTTAACTTGCATGTTTTTAACATGCACTCTCCAGCAGCCTGGGGGCGACAAGTATGTTACACTTGTGGTTGTGAGGAAGGTGGGTGGGAGTGAGGGCATATGAAAAGCTGTGGCCCCCATGGTTGAGTGACTGTGTACATGAGACAGCTACTGCATTGTTGAGTTAAACAATGAGACATTCCAAAGTTAAAAAAAAAAAAAAAGACAAAAATAATAAGAAAACAGGGTGTGCTTTCTGCGTGTGTAGATTTCTTCCCTATCTAGAGGATGCACATTCCTCTGTACTATCTTTATTATGTGCTGTTATAATAGTAATTATTACAAGTCTAAGAATCAAGCACAGATCACATAAATTACATTACTGTCCAGTTATTTTAGGCATCCATACAACAATCCTATAGCAACATTTTGGACTTCAGATTGCTGTATGCCTAAGCCTGTACTTGACTGTAAGCACACCAGGAGGCAAGTGACCACACATGGCACCTGAGGAGGGGGCACCTCTCCTTCCAGTTTAGAAAGGGTTTACCTACCCACACTTACCTATAGAAAGCTGTGGGTTTCTAAGAATTTAATATCTGGGTGGGGTGTTTCCTGCCTTGGCTTGCACTGGCTCCTGCAAGAGCCACACAATGCTAGGCTGAGCTGGGGCATTCAGGAGTCGGACTTCGAAGGTAGTCTGGGTTTCTTACCATTTTATCCTGCCAGGCAGCAGGTTGTAAAACAAGGTGCCTTGGTTGATGAGGAATTCCTGCTTTCTCTTCAGCCAGCAGCAGCAGCTGCACCTCCCCAAAGCAGCACAGGGCACATGTACCAGCTGTGTCGGTCAGCCACAGGGCATATGGACACAAGGGCAGTAGGGACCAGATGGAGGAAGCTGTAAGAAAATCTAAAAGCCAACAGAAACCACTAAGCCCTCGTCGTGCTGCTTCTCACCCACAGACATCCTGGCTCCTCTAGTGACGGTACCAAAGACAAAAAGAGGATGCTTGCAGCATCAAATAGGCAGGAGAAGAAGCAGGGAGAGTAGCATCCAAAGTGCTTCAGGTAAGCCAAACCTACCACATCTGGAAAGAGCTAGACAGGACGTGACCTGCTGTGGTGCAACTAAAGTTCAGCTAGGAGGATGCAACCACGGGGCCAGAAAACAGCTTACTAGTTCTGCTTCTTTAGTATGCCATACACTTAATAAACTCTCAAAATAAAAAATTACTTTCTCAGTTTCCACCACAAGCAAAGCAAGACATCAGGGCACATCCTGTTAGGATGGGTTCGCACCTGTATCCAAGCCAAACTGTCTTTTGTTTTCTTTTTAAGCAAGAAGCGTATTTTTTGTCCAGGACCTGCACTTAAGTCTTCACATCCTCTGTTCAGCTGTATCCCAGAGCAAACCTTTCACAGGCTAGTAACCCAGCTACTAAAACCTGCAGAAACAGCCTATTCAGGACACACCTGGCACCAGTATCCCAAAACCTAACCTTTCCTGTGTACCATGCAGTGGGAGCTGGAGTCAGCAACCTCCAAAGTCCAACATGAAATCCTACTGGCCCAACAGAAGGAGAGGAGAGCTGTGGCAGACCTATTTTGCACTGTGGGCTGGGCACTGGTGCAGCATGTGGTGAAACAAAGGACGTCTCCGAAACACAGAGAAATAAACGAGATAGATGGGAACTTAAGGTTCCACACAGAGTGCCCTCGGCCGGGAAGGCTGACTTGTTTCTGTGAGGAGTCTCTCTGGTCCTGGCTGAGACCCTCCATGAGGGGAGCTACGAGAGACGGTCGGTGTTTACGCCGGGCAAGCTCCGTTCGCGCCGCTGAGCCTTCTGCGCTGCAGAAAGGCCCGCATCCCAAATGGCGCCACGCCGTGCTTTTGGGGTGNCCCGGGCCGCAGGGTCGCCGTGAGTGGGGGAGGGCGGGCAGCGGCAGCAGGCGGAGCGGGGCTGGCGCATGCGCAGCGCGGGGCGGCGCTGGGCATAAAAGGGCGGCTGGGGCGGCGCGGGAGTAGCGCTGGGGCAGCGGGAGGCGAGGGGAGAAGCCGAGACGGGGACGAAGCTCTTGGTTTCTTGCCTTTAAGCCACCGACCCTCCTTTCCCAGCCGTCGCCGCCATGGTGAAGACCGTGGGCAGCCTGGTGAGTCCGATGGGCGAGGCGGCC
>VYXC01009349.1:88447-124673 GCA_013397175.1 Platysteira castanea | reverse complement strand
CGGGCGGGCGAGCGGGGAGGGAGCGCTGCCGGGGGCAGATTGGCAGGCGGAGGACTCTGCTTGGGCTGCCCTGGGCTCCCGAGAGGCCTTGGTCTGCGGGAGATGGCGGGTGAGAACCCGTGTGCTCCCGGGCAGGCGGAGCCTGCTTCACCCATGCGGCGGGAAAGGGGGAAACCGCGCGGAGGGCTCGGTCAGACCAGAGGGAGGGAACAAATAACTGCGCGACCTGAGGCTTCGGGAAGTCGGAATGAGTAGGGAGGTGATGCAACTTCACGTTGTGACAGGCTGTTGCTCTTCGCACTTTAAAGTCTTAAGGAGGAGGTTTCGTTTCTCAAGCGGGTAACAGGGTACTACAGCGACAGGAGGAGAGGACATAGTCTTAAGCTGCGTCAGGGGAGGTTTAGGTTGGACATTAGGAGGAATTTCTTAAAAGACAGGGTGATTAGACGTTGGAATGCATTTCCCAGGGAAGTGGTGGAGTCACCGTCCCCCGAGATGTTTAAAGAAGGACTGGACGTGGCACTGAGTGCCATGGTCTGGTTGACAGTGTGGTGTTGGGTCACAGGTTGGACTCGGCGATCTTGGAGGTTATTTCCAACCTAACTGATTTTGTGATACAGTACCCTAATTTAGCAGTCCCGATTTGCCTTATGTACTGCTAGTGTGTAGGGGACTAGGTGGCTTTCTTAGAGTTTGGCCTAAGTTCCGTTGCATTTCTGACTAGGACATCATGGAAAAATGAATCAATTTTTCTTGACTTGAAAGGAACTGGTAGAGCCCATTACCCATACTTAAACAGCAGGAGTTGCTGGCATAAGTAGTATTTCCCTTGTATTGGTGCTGTCTGACATATTCAGTACGCTAATGCAGCACATCACTGTTTGGATGATTCTGTGAATACAAACACATCTGTGGCTTTGAGATACAAAATAGTAATAAAGCCTAGACCAACACATGGAGAATACCCTGCTGCTGATGAAATAGCATGTGGTCTTGTGCACAGCAGCTGATGTGGTTGATAGACAACAAGAGAGTATTTGTTAGCTGTAACTTAGGAACACAAGTCTCAAAAAATATTCTCTGTGCAGACTTAGCAAGCTTTTCATTTCAGGAAAAATCCTCTTTGGCTAGTGTCGCCTTTTGAACTTGAAATTTGGTGCAAGTGTCAGTTTGAGCTCATTTTGAGGCATCTGCAAGTGATGCTGTGTGGCATTCTGTAAGGCCCCAAAAAACTTGCTCTACAAGGTCTTTAACAGGGCTTACAGTTGTTCATGTACTCTGAGTTAGACACAGGGGAGAAATACCGACAAGACAGTCTCAAGAGGTCAAAACAACAAAAAAGACTTTACTGGCAACTTCAGAAAATCAGAGAACTTTGGCAAAAGGCGTAGTGCAACTTTCAGTCTACATAAAAAGACTTCTCAAAGCCCATTCAACCTAGCAAACTCTAAGTCTGTTTGATTGCAGGTTACTCAGAAATTCTGAGAAGAAGGAATTAGAAGAAGAAAAAGACAGAAAATATATAGAAAAGGGCACATATAGCTACTAACTCCTGGGTCCCAGAGATGTTCAGCTGATAGAAATCCCAAGAGGAGGTAGGGTCAAGACATGTGCTAGCTGCATGTTCAGCTTAAATACCCCTTGCCTCCAGTGTCCCAACGATTGGCAGCCACTGTGTGGCTGGTATACAGTCTCTAAGGATGGGGTGTTTGGGGCAGTGCACTGCCTCACCAGAGCAAGGCCTGACCTGCCCCTTCCCCTACACACTTGCACTCCAAAATATTTTGAGACCTCAATCTTTCCAGTCTCTCACACATCCAAGTTTGTTTTCTGCGCTGTGCTCTTCTACAGTCAGTTCACTTTATAAATGAAAATCATGTCAGGCCTCGCCCACTGGACCGCAAAAGTGTTGACATCTGATACATAAATATACAAACTAACACTGGTGACCCCAGCTCACAAACCAGTGAATGCAGGAAGCTCCTTAAGATGAATGAAATGCCTTGCCATTCATGTCCTGGAGAGAGAATGGTGTGTGAATGCAACCTGAAATTGTTCTGCTTTGCATCTCTTCTCCCTTCTCTCTTTATGGTGGCACAGGAGGTGCAAACTTTTGGTGTAAGGTTTCAGGTTTTTGTTACACACAGGAGCAGATTACACATGGCAAGTCAAACCTGGCTCTGGAGGAAGAGCCTGTTCGAAGTTAGCTAGGCTTCCACTATTCTCCTAGCTGTGAGCAGTGATGAATAGTTTGCTGTAGTTAAAGCAAAATTTTTTTGCTCATCCGTGGAGAGTGTGGACTCAGCAGTCATGCTGACAACAGCATTTTAACATCAGTGACTCCCAGAGTATTCAAGCACAGTGCAACTGGGATTTCTGGATTAATTCTAGTTTTCAGTAAAACCAGTTTGTATTCTTTTCTGATACAAAGGGGGAAGCCCATTCTTGCACTGTCTGCAAAAGGTTCTATGAGTGAAAGCTAGTTAGATGTGGCCCTTCTCCCTACACACCTCTTCAGAAACAGACTAGTTTCTGCAGAATGGCTACTTTCAGAGTGCTTGACTGATCCCTCTGTAGTACCTGCTAGAGCCAGGGGGGCAGTATTTTGGTTGGTTTGTAGTGGCCTTGAGAGAGTGACTAGTGTAACTTGTAAGAGGGTTTGACTATGGGACATACTGCCTTTTATAGCAGAAGCTAATGGGGTATATAAACTTAAAAAGCTGGTGATGCCAAAGCTTTTCTCTTCATTCTAGCTGCCTCTCTTGTTACTTGAGTTGAAGAAAATGCTGAAAAATTGCACCTTCAGCTACAAATGATAGTTTTAGACATGGTGTGTGCTAGGAAGTTCAAGCAGTTGAACCTTTGATCTGTTTATGCTAGCTTCTGTATTTAAAAAACCTCACTAAATTACATAGTAACCATTGGCAGTCAGCTGATGACTGGGCAAGTTCAAGGGTGACTTGATAGGCGTTGAAAATAATGTTTACAACCAAGCTTTAATCAAATCTGCCAGATAGTGTGGACCTGTCTTATCTGTTGCTGAGAGCAGCAGACTCCTTTCAGCACCATCTGTGGCCAGCAGCCTCCTTTTTGAAGCATTACCTGGTGCTGGGAACTGAGGCACTAGAGGCTTTAATTATTAGAGCTTCTTACTTGGCTCTTGGGAACAGACGCCTGCTACCAATGTGTTTGTTGAAGGTAGCATGCCCTTTTCTGCTGGACAACAATAGGAGCAAAAATGAGGTCTTGTGTGTGCTCAGGGAGGATGTAGTTAAATATTTAAGGGAAAAAAACCAAAAGCAAAGAACAAACCAATGTTGACCAGCATGCTAGCTGAGGTTTCCCCCAGTGAGCTGCTACCTGAAGAAAATGTTCTTTAACAAAGCTGTAAGATCCTCTCAAAGTGTGACAAAATAGTCTTGTGATGGGAGGTTCCCCTTCTGATAACAGATTTTTTTCGTTTTTTTATAAGAAAGCTTGTCACTTTACAGTTAACATGAAAGACAACTAGTGAAGTCAGTTGGACAGGTCAAGCAGCTTGGTTTTTTTGTTTTGGTCCTGCTACTGTCTTCCTTCCCCCAGGGAAATTAAGCTCACTAGAAAAACTGTCAGAACTTCTCACTAGTTTGATATTTTTTAACTTGCAGGGGTAACACCTTCAGACCCAGCATCTCTTTTAACTGTCCTACAGCAATTTTGGCTGATATTAGAGATGGTTTGCAGGGTAACACCTGATCTGTAGTCAGGACCAGGTCACCAGTGGTGAATGGTATGTGACCAGCTGTAATTACAATGCTGTCCCACTTTCCCTTTGTTCTGTGCAATAGCAAACCTGAAGTATGTGACCATATGATGAACACATTCCAGGGCTGGGCTTCCTTTTGCAGAATACAGTAATTATGTAGCTGGACAGGAGACTTACAGGTTAAAAGAGGATGGTCTAACTGGCAGCTGTGGGAAGTGGAATCAATAGAGTGGTGATGTTACAGTGCAGAGGTCTGAGAAGCTATACCAAAAATCAGTATTAGGATTTCAAGGCCAAAAGGAGTGAGGCTTGATTGAGGAACTTATGGTATAAGTAAGTACTGGGAGGGAGCATCGAGGGTGGATTGCTGTGTACAGGGACATTAAACACTGTTGGTGGGAATGGATGCAGGCATGCATACTATGTCAGTACAGGAGTAGGAGAATGTAGGGGGACAGGAAAACTTAACTGTTCCCATCTCTTTCAGAATGAGAGTAGGTGGTGTGGAGTGTTACAACTGATCTTGTAGCAGAGTAGACTGTGATGTCCAAGATGCAGGGATGGAAAAACCAACATGGATGCTGTGTCTCTGAAGAGAGCTACATGGGGAGAGAAAAAGCCTGTTAACAGGGAGATGTAATCCTGAGTGTATTTGAAGTTACAGGAAGCTGTGGAGACTTCCACATAGGATTATACATACATAAGAATGTTCATGCAGAATCTCTGCTTGCTTGTTAAATATACTTGTCTCCAGTCTGACTGTGTGCACTTCTGGCTCCTCATCTGCGTGATATTCTTTAGCTTATGAGAGTCAAGTCTCAATTTATTGTGGCTGATTGCAGAAGCTGGTATGAATTAGTTAACTCCTCCTGCACTGCAAAACCAACCCCTGTGTACATCTGGCAGTGATAACACTGCTTTCAGTCAGCTGTTGCTGACAGGACTCCAGCACTTTGCTCCATTAAGCTGGGGGGACTAAAGCAGCTATCTTTTAAAGTTTATACTAACAGCTCTTGATTGCCAAGACAACAAAGTTGAAAATCACTGAAGTGGCTTGTACTTTCTTTGACAAAGACAGGAAGTAGGTGGTCAGCACTTTCTGCTTCTGCCTGAGATATTTGTTTGCCTTTTGCTAGCATGCAAGTATTTATTGCTTTTAATGTCTTCCAGTTCTATTAAAGCATTCACTTTTTGACCAGCAAAAATAAGTAGTGGCATGTAAGGATATTTAGTTCCAAGGAATATTGTTTAGAGATGATTGGTGTGACTAAGTGTAACACACAGACTTGAAGACTCTGAATCAGTATTGGGTGTTTATTTGTGTAGTCTGTATGTATAGCATTGCTTTGGCTAGTGATGTCAAATGTGAGTTCACTTGGCAAAATAACTATCCTATGAGGTTGCTTTCAAAAACATACTTTAGAGTAAAACACACAGTATCATTTTAATGTTAGCCATTGATTGGAAAAGTCACCAGAGTGGAAGACTGTACAAAGGTTAGTGTCTGTCCTTTTCAAATTCTGCAAAGGAAAGTCCGTCTCAGATGAAAGTAAGAGTCTTACTGCGAATCCAGAAATGAGAAATGGATTATAAAAAACTGTAAGGATCACATTTTGGAGATAACACAGAGCTGTCAGAGTTGAGCATCATAACTAGAGAATTTCTAGCTTGTTTCCACAATTCAGTGGAACGTTGTGGTTGTTTTCTAATTGGAGAGTCATAAGACATTGACTGCTGCTAGCACCAATGAAAGCAATTCATACTGAAGCACTTACATGATGGTACAAATAACCCAGTTAAGTGTTTAAGAGCTGCCATAATGATTAGTGTGTTAGGTCCAAGAGCAAGCCAGCATTGGTATTAGTCTTGTATCATTTAGGAAAGGAGGGGGAAAATCACTGTGTTCAATTTTTTTTTTTTTTTGTAGGTTGAATTTGAGGCAGAACTGAAATCTGCTGGTGAGAAGCTTATAGTAGTTGATTTCTCTGCCACGTGGTGTGGACCATGCAAAATGATCAAGCCCTTTTTCCATGTAAGTAGTTCTTCTAGGTTTATTTCTGCATTAAATTGTATATAAATGTTGGTGTTGCTTGACAATAACGTGGAGAACAATTCCTTTTGCCTTTATGTGATTGCCAGCATTTCCTGGAAAAGGGAGAAGTTGCAAAAGTATCTGTTTTTAAAACTACCAAGTGAAATAGATTGATCTTTGATATAGCTGGGAACTAATATGAGGTTTAGCTTTTGTCCTGGTGCTTACATGCATTTCAGGTCCATAGAGACCTGCCAGTTGCATTGCCTCAAGCAGTAGGATACAGAGAGGAAACAATGCTTATCCTTCTGTACGTGGTTATTGTAACTTCTCCAGTTGCATTCAGGTCACCACATTATCTCCTCAGAAAGTAGGAGGAAGTAGGAGAGGTGGTAGCATCTTTTGGTGATCAGCTGAAGGCTGCACGAGAAGGCCTTCCACCTATGTCTTGGGATCTCTGAGTCCTTGTGGCAAGAACTCGTTTCCACAGACTCCTCCAGAAACAGTCTAGAGCAGAACAGAAAATTTTTGCTCTGGCAGTAAAATAGCTGCTTTAAGATAACAAAGCATGTTTCACTAAAAGTTTAAACAGCACCAGCCTTTCAATTTATATGAATGCATCTTTTCAGGAAGCTTTCCTGGAAGATTGTAACTGCATAGTTCTTTTTATTTCTTTCTAGAGTTTGTGTGAGAAGTATGGTGATGTGGTGTTCATAGAAATCGATGTGGATGATGCCCAGGTAAGATCTGGGGTGGTGCTGAGGGAAGACAGCTAAGGACTTCCACACAAGTGACAGAGAATTCTTTTCAAAATGTCTTCACACATATGGAAACAAAACAAGAGATTACTTCAACTTAAAATTAAAACATAGGGATTTAGCTGGAAAGAATGATTTTTTTTTTTTTTTAACGGAAGAAACCGCCTTGGTTATCAGCACCCTTGAAGTCCTATGGCACGTTGGATAACTTGGGAGCAGACCCTTTACTTTGGGAGTGTTAGTCTAAGGTCTTAAGCTCCTTTGACGCAATCTTCCTTAAACCTAATGGTTCACAACCTACTGATCTGTCTGGTCCCTCCACTGCTCTTGGCACTGTTTCCTCTTTCATTAAAAATGAAATTAGGTCTTGAATTAAGTGCAATAAAATGTCTGCTGTATTGCAGTTTCAGCATTGTCAAATAGGTACTTGAAAAATGTCACATGGAAGCCCCAGAGTTGCCATAGGGCTCTTGAGTCTTACAAACAGACATCTGTTTTGATGCAGAGTCTGTTTATTTCCAAACACAGAGTACAGGTTAAGGTTTTTGCTATTGCATGAATTAAATGTTGAAAAAGGGATTTTTAAGGCTTACTTCAGGGAGATGTTAACACTGCACTGGTTTTGCTAGTGATGGACTAGCAGAAGTGCTTTTGCTTTATCTTGAGGAGTAATGGCTTTACCCTGTCACCTAAACAGAAGTCAGCTAGAGTGGGTTCTAAATTTAACATTTTTGAGAATATTGTTGAAAATTGGTTTTTGTCTCTTCCAGGATGTTGCTTCACACTGCGATGTGAAGTGCATGCCAACGTTCCAGTTCTACAAGAACGGAAAGAAGGTAGGCTCTGCATTTTTGGAACTGGAGCAGGCAAGCTAAACACTTGAAAGAAGATTGGGAGTATTGGACTACTTAGTCTGCCTTCTCTTGATTATGTCTCTGTGGCACCACTAGCATTAAGACACTCCTGAGAGCAAGCAAGTTCATCTTAGTACCACAGCAAATGTAACCAGCAGTTAAATGGTGATGCAAACTGTGTTCACAGGTAGTGAACTGAATTAGTTCCAGGTCAATCTCACAGGCTGAGCTTCATGAAAGATAGCGGGGTGAGATGTTGGTGTTAGGACTGCTGGTCTATCTGCCTAGCACCCTGCTCTTTACTTGGTCAGTGTTTGTTATCTGGATGCAGCTTATGATCAAGCAGAGACATGACTATAGGTGCCTATGGAATCCCACCCAAACGGAAGTCTCTAACTTGGTTGAGGTTATACACGACAAACAACTGATTTGCTTCTTTCACACGGAGGCTGTATAACCTTTGAAGTGAAGGTTCTGTCCCTGTTAAAGGACTGAACAGACCCCTTGTCTGCTCTGCCAAGAGATGGATGAGATGGGATGCAGAGTGTGCTCTGACAGCACAGTGGGCCACTTGTGCAGGGTAGTTTGAGTAGGTCTCTGCCTGAACTTGCTGAGCAGAATGAGTTGTCTTAGGCTTTGAGTTTGCTAAGCAAGCTGAAGGTAGGCTTTTCTAAAGGAAAACAGTGCTTGGGTGTAAGTTTCACGGTCGAAGGGGATGGAATTGCGCCTTAGATAGCTGAGTGTCACATGTAGGGTGATGTTCAGTTCAGTATGGGGTCAGTATGAACCTTTGACAGTTCTGTTAGGGTGAACTTAGGCAACTTCATGATGTTATTGGAAGAACTGTGATTACAGCATGACAGTCAATGTGTTGCTTTTTCTATCAAGGAAGCAGTTTTATGGCCTGTAGTGTAGTCTGCTCTGTACCTTGCACCCCTGTAGATACGGGAAGACAGAGCTGCTCTTTTTAAGACAGCAGAGGAATGTTGCCTCCACCATTTTCCCCTGTAAGGTGCAAGAAGAACAGTTCTCACAGGAGAAGCTAGGTACAGGGATAGGTCATTTGGAACAGTCCATCCAGAATTTGACTGGTAGGGTCCTGAGCAACTCAAGGTGACTTTGAGCTGCCTCTGATATGTGGGGACCTTCAGAGTTTCTTTAAGCCTCTCTCTGAGTCTTACACAATATTGACTTAGGATCAATGGTAGTCTGGAAGTGAATTTTGGTAGTCTTTTGTCTCAACTTTTGCATGAATTGAGTGGGAAATAAATACATGAACATCTGCAAAATACTCTGTTTTGATGGTGAGTAAAATTTTAGTTTTTAGCAGAGTTGGTGTGTATGTGACTGGATGCTATGCAACTAATGTTAAGAAGCAATGAATGCAAGAGTTCTAAAAATCAATCTCTCTTTACAGGTGCAGGAGTTCTCTGGGGCCAATAAAGAGAAGCTGGAAGAGACCATTAAAAGTCTAGTCTAATCTCCAGCCATGAAGGCATTGAAGCATGTCTGCTTTGGCTAAATTACAGCCTGTAACTTTTCTACCTAAAAAAAACAACTAAACAAGCTAGCTAGATTAAATGGTGCAAACTATCTTCTTGGTCCATGTATGAGTACAGTAAAGTATAAACTCTTCACTTTTGGATATTGCTGTGTGTTTAACAAAAATGTTAATAATTTCATAATGTCAGGTGGATGTCCAATTTTTCTGTGTTAAAGGAGTACTGTCTGGATACAAAGAAATGTCAAAGGCAACATCTTCTGTTGTTGGCATGGGGATAGCTATGACAGTTGCTCTGGGAGAAGTCTGCTGCCACCTTACTCAGATGGTAGTCACCAGGCTCTAATCTGGTTTACAAATACAGAAAGGGGAGTTGGAGAAAAGAGGGTGGTCACCGGGGGGGGATAGTTCTTTTGTTACATCTTTTTAGTTAAACGACTTTTTAAATGTTTCAAGCTGCATTTTAGACTTCAAAGCTTATTTCCTTCCAGAGCATACCAATCCTACCATAGAAGTGCAAGGTAGGACTTGAACTTGCTGCCTTTTTGCCTTTTCAGTTCTCCCTTGTCATTGGTATGTGTACCTTCTGGTTCTATTAGTAACAAAGTGTGTTTAGGCTGAGTTGGGCTGCTTTGTTCTTAGGCAATAGTCTGGAACAAATGACTGAAGAAGTAAAACTTGTAATGTCTTATGGTCAAGAGAATTTATATTTATATACTCTTGTAATTTTCACTTGATTGCACTGTTGCACTCTTAAAACATACTTGATAGTGTTGGACAGTAAACTGGACTCTGTGGTCCTCCAATCCTGAATCAGGCTGTCTAGATGAATGCTGACCTGCCAGCCTTTTTATACCTGCCATTCACTACTCTTGGCACTGTTACCAAGGAGAACAATGTTTTTTCCACTGTATCAAAATGGCTTCCTTGCTGGCTTCGATGTTGTCCTGTATAAGAACTCAGTAAAGAGAGCAGGGCTGTACCTAGCAGTGGGTACAGCTTAGTGTGCTGCTTAGTGTGCTGTGCTGTTCACGGAGTATCACTCATGGAAAAGCTAGACTTCCTGCTGCATATGCGGACAATGTGGAATTAGTGAGCTTCTTGTCTTTGTGGTCAGGAACTCACCCATGACTCACCCTTACACTCACTTCACAAGCATGCATGAATTTCTTCATGGCTCTGGAGGACTGGGGGCCTTGAACAGCTTAATGTATATGTTCCCAATTTGAAACAAGATTTTTCTAGTCCAAGAAGTGGCCACACCCTTTATTTGAGGATGAGCCATCAAGGTTCTTCTTGGATGCAAGTTCTGAGTTGTGATTATGCAATAACAAGAACATGGGAAATATTTTCCATGTAGCTCTGGCTATTTGACTATGAGAAGTACAGCTGTGTGTTTGAACAACTGTTCAAAGGTAAAGGGGAAACCACTACCCCAAGTGGTGCCATGAACAGACTTGTGAAGAGAGAATAAAATGAAGCTGTATGTAGCAAGATGCTACATACATAAATGTAGCAAGAATGCATTATTAACACCACACCATCTGCAACAAGCATTGCTTTTGAAAGCAGTTTCTGTGTGGGCTACTTCTGGGCAGTAGCTGGGAGTAAGAAAGGTTTAAAAAATTCCTGCTGAAAGTTCCAGATGTTGTTCAGTCAGAAGCCCCGGCATCCCACTTTATCCCTAAGAAGTAATACTAAAGTGTGCTGCAACATACAGTATTTCTGCTGAGGTGAGGCCAGACCAGGTTGTTGCCTGTTACAACAGGGGAAAGGTGCAGTCAGTGGTGCATTGCTGCTTGTGTGTTGAGTTTGACTTAACACTTAATTTATGTTTTTAATGAGATGCTACTCTGCAGTAGCCTTGGACAATCCAAGTGACAGTGACTGGAAATTCAAGTCATGATCGGGAAGACCAGAATAGCTGGAATACGGCTTGTGCTGAAGCAAGGGCTGCAAAGCAGTTCTTAAAAGGGCAGTGAGTTCTGCTTCCTGTGCCACAATATCTTCGCCTCCCAAGAACTGGTATAAAGGCACACTGTGGTGAAAATAACTTGCATAGCCTAATTTGAAAGATGTTCTTTAAGGCTTGGTTCTTTGAGGAATATGTAGTGACGATCTCCATGTTAGGTAAACTTTCCCTTAAAAGGAAACAACACATGTTCCTCCAATGCACAGTTATACCAGAATCTGACTGTAGTTGGTCCTTGTCATTACAGGTGATGGAAAGCAAAGCCTATGCTTTGTTCTGGTTATGTGTAAGGAGCCTCCATTCCTAGAGCAAAAGTTGCCCCTACTAGGAGGAGAGAACCCTTGTTCAGGATGGGAACTGGCTTGAGTCTTTCAACACACAAGGACAGGGTTGTTTCAGTCTTTAACAAGCCTAGGTATAGCGAATAAACATTTTGTTTTAAATGGAATGGGCATGAGTATCCTTGCTGAAGCCTAGGGCTTTAGCCATTTACCCTCCCACACAGGTTTTAAGTAATGATATTACATAGAGAGCTCAGTGGGTGCATTTTTTTGCTTGTTTTTTTTGTGAACGTGTGAGGCCAGTATTGCTATGTGCCAGGCAGTAGCACAGCATTCACTCTTTCATTAAACTCTGTGGTCTGCTGCTTGCATGAACAAAATTGGCTGCTTTGATCCAGTGATCTGAAAATATACCTGTAAGAGAGAAGTGGTAGATGGCCCACTGACTTGAATGTTTGGTAAACTTGACGTACATGGCAGAGAAAAAACAACATAGAAAGGTTTCTTCTGGGAATGAGGGTTTCAGTAAGAAGTTCTCCCCGCAGGCAGTGACTGCAGTCTGTGTCATTTGGCTATGAAATAGCTGGGATCTATGCCTTGCTGTCAAACAAGAAAAGCAAGATGATTTTGTCTGCAGGCCTGTTACATAGTCTCCTTATAATGGGCTGGCCAACAGGAAGAGAAGTACTTCCTTGAGTACAGCAATTAAAACACATAGCTGGAATAATTAGGCTTAATGAGAGAGGACTAAGTAACATGAAAGGAAGGGCCAAGGGGTCACAGTGAGTAGACAAATGAACTGTGCGTGATCAAATTGCAGTGGAATAGTGACACTCTTTGCCTCCATCCAGGGGTTCTGAAAGGGCTGTTGTGCACTTGGGGAAGTGTATGTCATGCATGTGGGGTGCTTAACCACCCACATCTCTTCGATCTCTTGCAGCAGTCAACCTAGCTAGCCATCTGCTTTCCATTCTTTCCTTGACCTGAACGAAGTTAGACTTCAATTCCCCTCTGGAATGATTCCAGTAAGAGTACTGGTAATAATTTCAATGTTTAATTTCTTAACTGTTCTAAACTAGATGGATCTACCAAGCTAAAAAATGACTTCTATTGTTTTACCAATGCCAACTGTGGCATAGCAGCTCCTCTGTGCTGAGCTCTATTCACATGCAACTTTCAGCCACCCACGGAATTGGCTGGAGGAGCACGCTGTTGAAATCCTTCCTGGATTAATGCTGTTGTGCTGGTCTGTGACCCTTGGTGATAGGTGGGAGAATCTGACCTGGTGAAGGTGTCTTACAAGATGCTTTTTCTCATGTATTCTTGTTCCTTTCTCCCTGCCACTATAGTTTAGCACTTCTATTTAAACTGAGGTATCACAGAGGGCTTGGCTTTGGCCATTGGTTAAGTCCCTTTTGGAGTTGGCTGTCACTGGCTCTATCTGATGTAGTGGCAGCTTCTCATCCTCACCAGAAGCCACCCCTGCAGCCTCCCCAGTACCAAAATCTTGATAAGGATGAACTAGATGAGTTTGAGAAACTTGTAAAAATCTTGAGATGTTAGGGAAGGACATCCACGTGAAATGCAGTTTTTCCTCCTCTGGAGAGAGGAAGCTGACATGGTCCAGACTGACAGACAAGGTGAGGAAGGCATGGGAGCTGCATGAAATCCTATCTCTACCTGCAGCTGACAAACACAAGCTTGTGACATGCAGATTGCCACGAGGTGGCTGCAGCTGTCTGTGGGTTTTATATGTGTGTGTGTGTATACACAGGCAGGCTCTGGGAATGCCTTGTGCTTGTACCTCTCTGGCAGTGCTGGGGTGATGGTAGTACCTCTAGGGCTGGAGGGGAATGCATGGGGGAAGGTGGGCTCCTACTATCCTGGTGGCACCATCTGCCTGGCTTACAGGAATTGGAGCGTTTGTCATGGACATGACAGAGGTATGAACAGGCTCTAAGGGATGGTGAAGCCAGGCATTAGGTCCAAAGGCATAGAAGGAGGAAGAATTTTAGACCAGGTTTGGGTCATCTCCCCTCTACTTGAGTAAGTCCACATTTGCTCAGGGAGACAACGAAGTCTGGTATTTCATCTTTCTTTGTTTCTAGTTTCTCTGAGAGGGGCACCTGGGGAAGAGCAAGGACCCACACCATGAACAGTACTCAAGGCTGTGAAGCCTGCTGATAAGGGAAACAGTGGTTTTAGCACCACTTAGCAGGATTGCTCCAAAGGCCTTCAGCTTCCTAGAAGGCTGAGCCCACAGTCAGCTAGTGACAATGGACTGAGGATAGGGACAGGAGGCATCTCCCTGCACTGTAGGTAATGGCGAGCAGCAAGCTAACTTGTCTGGAGCCAATGGTGGGAGATGAGCAATTAAAGTAAGGGGTCATGGAGCAAGATAAAAGCAAAGGATCCAAGGTATGGCTTGCTTGCTTCAGTACAGGCACAGGTTGTGGTAGGTTTAAAGGTTGGATTTGATCCAGCTGGGGAATAGATCTCATCTAAGAATGGATACTGTGGCTGGGCAGTGGTGTCTCATGACCCCTCCTGCAGGCATCGACCCAGGTGGGACCATGAGAGAAGCTCATCAGGCAGGAATGCATTCCAGGGCTAGCTCCCTGATTTCAACAACCCACAGCCTTCTGCAACAATTCCCTGTGCTTTCTGAGGCTCCCTTTGGTGTGGCAGGCAATGGTGAGCTCCTCAAGGAGGGTACCCACTGTGTCCTGAGCTCAGACAAGTTACTGCCACCAGCCCCAGCTTGACATTGGACACAAAAGTTGCATATTTATTAGCCTGGAACAACTCTAGTCTAGAGCCTGCTTCATTTGGACAGGCAAGCATAAGGTGTTAAGCAGTTAAATCACTACTCTAGAAGTAATGATATGTATAAATGAAGATCTATTTAGCCAACAAATGATGAAGCCTGTAGCTGTTTACATTTAAGATTAAATAAACTCTTCCTGTTGCTCTCCTATATTACATCCTCCATTAACTGGGATAATAAAGTCTCCAGAATCCCACTGTCACCCCACTTGCCAAGTGTGACTTATGTAGTGGCACAAACATGGCCATGTGGACTGGAGAAATGCAGCACAAAAAGGCCAGAGATGATTATTAGCACAGCCACAGCTGCAATGGCCCCTGCACCCTGGGCAGAGCTGACACCCTTTCCACCTTTGCAGACACATGCAATGGAGAACTGCTGTAGTGCTCGGGAGGACTAAGCCTTGCACACCTTCTGACAGCCAGTGGGACCACCAGGAGCTCACCCTTTCCCAGAAAGCCTTTAAGCTCAGCTGCAGAGTGATCATGTTAGAGGAGGGGGTGCCTGGCAGCCAGCATTTGCCACTCACGGGCCCTGTGCAGCTGTCAGAGGGCAGGCTGGACTGCCTGCATGGTACTACCCATGCTCTGCCCCTAAAAACAGAGCCATGTACTGGCAGAAAAGCCTCTCCCAGCAACACATCGCTGCATCTTTTGTTCTACGCTAGGCACTGGCACCTTGTTCAACTTCATTACCCTGGCTGTACTCACAGGATTAGCTTGCTTCACTAGCAGGGGGAAACAGAGATACTTTCATCCTACCTTGCGTCACTGCCACAAGGAAAAAAACCCAAATTTTTAGTATTTCCTTTTTATTTTCAACATGTGGAAAAATCCAGGTATTGTTCCACAAAGCTTAGAACTTTGAGGATAGCAAAGCTTACAGTAAGAAACTACTGCAAGACCTCCAGACAGTGCCAGACCATGAGGGATATAATTGTCATTATTCATGTGGTGGCACTGTTCCTGACGTGTAACAAAATTTGAATTTTCAGGAGGAAATAGCTATGTTCCCCAGAGAAATTCAGAGACTCAGAGGTATGGGGTGTGGTGTTGGTTTTACACATAAAAATTGTATTTTCATGGTTAAACACCCTTGCAAAATCAGCTGCAGTTTATGAAGCATGAAATCTATACACAGCAAAGGGAATGTACAGATCAGTATTTTAGGAGGAAGCAGGCTGAGCCAGCATTATTCTAACTGACAAATCTTTCTGCAACCCTGACCAAGGGACAGGACCTCCATGTGGCTATTCGTAGTTCATTTCCCAATTACCACTTTACTTGAAACAAGAGATCATTAATTCACTGGACTTAAAATAATTCAGTATTTTAGGATTTGCAAGCGCTCTGAAAATTCATCAACAAAACACCACCACACAACAGCAGACCTCTAGTCACTGGATCTGAAGCCTACTGACAAGTTCCCTTTTTTGGTTTACCCCTTCACACGATATACAGTGGTATTAGTTCACAGGTCTTCCTCAGTGGCCACTGTAAAACCACAGCACTGGAGCTAACACTTGTCAATTCATTCTCCTCAGAAAACACTATAAAGCTACAAGAACCAAGATTCATTATTTCACCAGCTGACGCGCATTTCAGGGTGTGTTTGGTTAAGTTCACTCAGCAAGTACTGTCAATCTACGTCTTAAGTAAGTGATCTCTTTTTATTGACATACAGAGCATCTAATCCTGGCTCCGCAAAGATATTAAGGTGGCTTAGGATCCCTCTTCAAGGATCAGTAATGGAACCTTAAAACTAACCAAGTCCTCCACAGTGACTGAAATTGGATCACTGAAAATGGATCACCATCATCTTCAATACCTGTCCGTATCCCATAGTAAGAAGTTCTTGTTCTGTCTTTTTCAGAACATCTAAGGTACTTAGTATTGCTAATGTGTGTCTCCTTTGCTTAGCACATGGTGTGTGCTGGACACCAATTTAACACAGCTAGGGCCATCATATTGACCTCACCTTCCAGGAGAGCCAGGTGAACACTATGGCAAGGTCAGCTCCAAGCTTGGACACCAATGACAAGTTTCTCAAGGAAATTAGTGATCTATCCATATCACCTGTACTGAGATCTGCTGGGATAAACAAGTGCTTGTACTATTTTAGCTTCTCTGTGTTAACCGCAAGGAAGAGACAGTGTTCCACAAACAGAACTGTAACACAACCAAAGTATACATTAAGATATTTATCTTTCCATATTCTCAGAATAACTGAGATAGCTACATTGTTTAATAAAAGAAAAAAAAAAAACCAGCTAGAGAGGAAGCTGAAATCCCCAAGTGTTGTCAGGTTAGCTTGTTCTCTGCTCCTTGATATTGGTTAAAAAAATCCCCCTTGCAAAGTTCTGGGCCAAATCAATGGGTAAACATTAAATGTGCCATCAGCTAGCAAAGCTTTTCAAATTGATTTTCCTTTCCACAAGCTTGCTCATAGAAAGGTTCAAGCTACTATCAAATCTGTTACAATTCTGATTTTCAGCAGTTTTAAGGCACTTTGTTTTGTGTAGCTCTGGGAAGTAACTCCCAATTTCTTCAAGAGCAAAGTGATTGGAATATACTTAGACTTATTAGCCAAATTATTAACAGAAGTTACCATCACCAAACATCCAGCAAAATGACTGAAACATACTGATCACATTATTTGACAAGTGAATGAAAAGCATTTAACAGAATCACATTCTCCTGTGCCAGTCTACCAGAAATATCTGACCTTCACACTTTTACAACAGCTTTTCCAATATTCTCTCCCTTTAACATTCCAATAAAAGCCACTGGCATGTTCTCAAATCCTTCAGTGACTTGTTCATGGTACTTCACTTTTCCCTGTCAAAAATAAGAAAGGAAATTGCTGAATTTTCATCCACCAAAACTGAATAAATTGCAGCAAAATTTTCTCCAGCATGTATGTTTCATTTGAAAGGTGCAAGCTGCCATGCACCAGGGTAACTGCAAAACCAGGTGGGCTCTTGTGAGGATCTGCTTTTGTTGTAAAACCTTCTATGTGGGGTCATAACAGGAAGCAAAAAATGGTGTAAAAATGTACCAGGACAGACTTACTGCTACATGATCCCCAAACAATTGACAGGTAGGGGACCATTTTCCCAAAGCCAGGCCTATCTCTGTCTATACAGACGTATGGAATTGCAAATCCAATGATCAAAACCTGACCCATCCCAAATCCTCATGTTTGTAAAAGCTAGAGCCTGTCAGCCTTTATTGTTCATGCTAACAAACTTCTCACAGCCATGAACCAACTTGGCTACTAACTCAGCCTCCACCTAGAAAAATAAAATGCAAGAAATTCCCTATTAAATTTCTTTCAAGCCCAGCTCCCAAGACTACAAAAAGATTCATTCTTGCCAGTGATTTCAGCACAACTCTACAGCGGAAATCCTGGTCCATACTACATATGACTGAATGAGAAATACAGGAATTACTCTAAATATGAAAATCTTCATTACCAGGTAAGTGTTTTGAATTATTCTGGAAGCATGCTTCTTCAAAGCCTACATGTATTCTGGAATATATCTGAGTCTACAAGCTAATATCATGTCTCAATAAAACAGAAGGGATCAGGCATATTTATTATGGTTTAAGTGTCCTCAAGGGTCTCAAAGATCAAGACGGGGAGAAGGACAGTGTCATGCTGGGACCTCACCTAAATAGCTATGACAAGAGATTTTGCAAAGAGGGAATCTGCAGAGTGAGTACACCTTACAGACAACTGCTCCTTCCTTCCTTCCTTCCTTACCTCCATGACCCACTTTAGCAGGGCCTTCACACCTTCCTCTCGGCGGTTGTTCCATCGGCTCACAATAAACCCTTCCATTCGAAGCTCTTTGAAGATCATTGGAATCTGCACATAAGGCCCTACAAGAGAAAGGAACCAGCAAGCCACCTGCAATATCAGTTTCATTCAGAATAAGTCCCAATGCGTAAAGTGAGCTTTTAGCCAATATAGACCACTGAATCACTTTGTTTTACCCAGAAGCAACAGATATTTTTTTCAAACAGAATTTCCAGCACAAAAGACCAAAAATTCATGGATAGACAGCCACCTAGGGAAACAAAGGCCTGATTCATAAAGCTATGGGGCTAAACATTTCTGAAAACAGTTTCATTCAGAAATAAAGTGGCCTCAGCTTCACCTGAGGGACTTCAGCTGAATCTCAAAAATACTGTTTTAACACCTTGTTTGATACCTTGCCAGGCTCTCATGCTCTCTCTAACTCTCAGAATTTAAGTTATAAGCTTTAGAAAACAATTCCCTCTATCATAATAATGTGTGATAGTCTCCTCATTCCCAAAAGCCCAGTCCATTTTTTTAAAGTGATCTGAGAGTCCAAAGCCAGTCAGCTGCCAAAGAGAATACAGTCCTTCCATTTCTTCTAGAAGGAAAATCTGGAAAATGTAATGCTATTGAAAATGAATATTTGTTCAGCCATATTTCTCAGCAGTTTCATTAGTAGCTGAAATCTTATGAGAAAAAGAAACCAAAAACCTTAAGCCTGCATCATCTAAAAACCTGAGGGAATACCATCATCTCATCTTAAAGTACATACTACTGTATAAATGGCATCATGACACCACACCTGCCTTCTGCTGATCTGTATCTGCTTAGGGCCCTGTGGAGTCCTGTTTTAAGTATTTTAACCACTTCTTCATTTCTAGTCAGCTGATGTTCATCAGATAGTGTGCACAAAGCAGGATGAGTACATGTACACACAAGGAGTGTGGTCCCAGCATCCCACAGCAGCAGTTAGTTACCCAAATGTACACACATATATATACTTAAATGGCACAGAGAAGTAAACAGTAGACTCCCATTATGTCTTTCTCCCATCACCCAAGAGAAACTCAATTTAGACACAATAAAGTGTCTTACCTTTCTGAGGCACAGAGTCATTGTACTGAGAGATGGCTCCACAGACTGCAATCCTTCCATATTTCTTCATCTGGTTGATAGCAACAGTGGCAAATTCTCCACCCACCTACAAGAACCAGAGCACATGCAGCATTAGAGAAAATCCAGTGTTTAGCATTGCCAAAATCTGCCAACATTGCATTGTTGCACCAACAGTGCAACAGTTCAGTCTGGGGAAGCAACTTCCACTATCCCAAAGACTTGATGGCTGCAGAAACCCTTGCATTTACACAGTGCTATGAGGACTCAATCTCACTCTTCCAAAAATTAGTTATGAATGTAGGGAATCAGCTTTAATTCCAAATCTGCTTCATGAAGCTTGTTTTGGAAGCATCAGGCAGGACTAGCACATAGATCCCTCTCCTGAGGGCATGTCCCTCCTCCTCATAAGGGTGCTAAGAAGCACCACCTATACTTTTCCCACACACCAGTCTGCACTTCTACATTTTCACATCATGGTGATGTAAAGTTTTTACTTAATGGTTCTCATCTCCAAAACAGGGACGTGCTGTGAAAAGAAGCTTTTAATGGTGAGAACCTCTAAGAAAATTTACTGCTGTGGGGAGCTCTGCACAAAAGTTGGAAGTGAGAATGAAGGGAATGGACATGGCCATAAAACCTATTTAAGACCTTAGAAGCACGGGACATGAAATTTGGAAGGCTAATGCAAAGTGGCAGGAGCTCCTGCCACAGAGACAAGCATTTTGCCCTGACACCAAATATTCCTTTCAATTGCCCAGAAAGGCAGAACCTCATGACCTTCATCCCTGGATTGGCAGACACACTGTTGAAGGAAAGAAATGCTAAAGAGGTGATGATGGCTTCTTTTAAACTGGGTAGCTATCCAGGGAGTTTAAGGCCAGTATATCAGCTAATACCCCTGTGACCAGGTATTATCTTATCAGGTATAATGCGTATGTTTAGCTGTATTACGAAATTAAAAGAACCAGGGCTGGTTCTCTGGCTTGAAAGTGAACTGACATGGTTTAACTGCATCCATACTGTGAAACTTCTTTAGCCTTTAAAACAAGATGCTCACATTCAAACACCTATCAAGAACAGTACACAGTCCCCATTAATTCCAGCTATATTTGGGAGATGTTAGAAACCTTCTGAGGGCTGCTCCAGTAGTTTTGCAAATGGGCCTTGCTACTGTTTTGTTTACAGGTACCAATGCAGCCCCCATGACCACATAATGTGGAGCCATCCACACTCACTCCCCTTCCAGCAATAGCCGAGAACTGCCTGTGGTCCAAGGTGGAGCCAGGAATGGACTGGATCAGTTAAATGCTACTGTGACCATCACCTCCCCAAAATGTGCTATGCTTTTCAGAGAGTGAAGTAAAACTTCTCTCTCTCCATTGACAACCTCTGCCAACAATCCAGCTTTGCTTTTTGGGTTTTGTTCTTTCTGTTACTGCCCAAGTCAGCTGCAGAAATATGTGTGGGAAGGGAACAGAAAAGCAGCAAGCTCCTACAGAGACCACTGTTTGATTAAATGGATCTCCATATTGAGCTCCTGGTGTAGACTTCAATTAGATGTATATAATATTGAGTTCCTGCTATAGTTTAAAGAAAATGACAGCTCCTCAAGGTAAGGCCTTCTCTCTGAACTTACATTATCAAAGAAACAGTCATAGCCATCAGGAGAGGCTTTACGCAGTGCTTCATCCAGAGATTTAACAGTCTTGTAATTAAAGGCTTCATCAAAGCCCAATTTTTTCAGATAGGCAACCTTGTCATCTGAACCAGCACAGCCAACCACTTTGCAACCCTGCAAGGAAAGGAGAAAAACATTTATAAACATTCCCTGACAGCACAGGCTGACATTCAGAGAGTGCTGGGTGACGGGCTCACCCTTAACGTCAGGCTACTGTCAGCATACGAGCTCCTGAAACACTCAACTAGATTTGCTATGTCATCAGGAGCTTTTCCATCTCAAGACCCTAGTGTAGGCATGCCTTCAGGGATGCTTGTCCTACTGATTATTCATGGCCTTCTTGCCCTGCTTTACAGCTAAGTCTTCTCAGCAGCAAGGATGAGCAGTTCAAGCCACTCACCCCAATTTTAGCGAGCTGCCCCACCACAGAGCCCACAGCACCAGCTGCAGCATTAACCAGCACCGTCTCTCCTGGCTTCATCTTGCAGACCTCCAGCAGACCAAAATATGCAGTGAGGCTGCAAAGAAAAGGAAAGAATGCTCAGTGAGGAATAAAAGATGACAGAGATGTGACTTGACCATACTGAACCAAAGTATCATCACCACCAGAACAAGATCAAGTTTTCCTATTTTGTGAAATACAAAAGTTAATCTAACCTTCTTAAATTGGCTTTTTCACAGCCATGCCAGAAAAAAAACCCCACAGATACACCGCTGGGAAAGAGAATGTTGAGGCAGAATCTCTCTAAGGTGAAAACAGCTTTCATGATGCTCATTAGTCAAAAGGAGAAACACAGATAACTCTGTGACAACTCAGTTACATACTGGAAGAGATAGTAAATCCTAGCTAGACAGAGGTCAGTTGCCAGTTGGTATCTACCAGATTAAATGATACTCATCACAAATCAAAGCTGACAGAAAGAGATAAAAAGAGTGAGAAAAACTTGCTGAACTGATGGGCTCACTGCTCCTGAGGACTACTGTGCACAGCTACGGCTACTGGGTAAAATACAGAATCATTAAGGCTGGAAAACACTTCCAAGATCATTGAGTCCAACCTTTGACCAATCACCACCTTGTCAACTAAACCTTAGTGCAAACTCCCACATCCAGTTGTTTCTTGAGCACTTTCAGGGATGGTGAGCCCACCACTTCCCTGGGCAGCCTGCTCCAATGCTTGACCACCTCTTATGTGAAGAAATTCTCCATGATGTCCAACCGGAACATCCCCTGATGCAGCTTGAGGCCGTTTCCTGCTGTCCTGTCACTTGTTGCCTGGGAGAAGAGATGGACCTCCATTTACCTACAACCTCCTTTCAGGTAGTTGTAGAGAAGAGTAAGGTCTCCTTGAGACAGTTGTTCTCCATGCAAGACAAGTCCAGCTCCCTCAGCTGCTTCTCATCAGATTTGTGCTCCAAATCTTTCATCAGCTCTGTTGCCCTTCTCTGGATATGCCCAAGCACCTCAAAGTCCTTCTTGTAGTGAGGGGTCCAAAACTGGAAACTGTACTTCAGGTCTCACCAGTGCACTAGTAATCTGTAGGAATCACTAAAGTAGTTCATCAGCTGGCCCAGAATCCCACAGAACTCTTCTTCTAATTTCTAAATTCAATCTTAGAGCTTCCCACATGGTCTCAACTGAAAGGGTTAACTGAATGCCTCTATAAGACACCTAGAAAAAACATGCATCTTGCTTGATGTTAAAATGGAATCTGAGAAGTTCTCCACCATGCACAATTTTACAACCATTTTGAAAGCCTTTCAGGTCATTAGGACTGACTAAGTGCTGATCTCTCATAAAAACTACAGAGAATGAGGTAAGAAATGGAAACAGATGACTGAGAGACTCCAATAGTAAATACGGATTCCAAACCACAGCAGTTCTGTCTGCTGTAGTGCAATTTAAAGAGCATCTATTTTGCTGCATGATACAGCATCTGTCTTTTGCATTTTGGGGTTGATTCTTGACATACAGCAACAGCAACAGAGCACAATCAGAAAAAGCAGACTAATCCAGGTGCCAGTGAAGTTTGAGACTTTCCACTGAGGTTAACACAGACTGGATTAGATTCTTGCCAGCTCTTCCTGGATCCTCTTTCTGATTTATTACAGTTCCTCAAAGAGTGGCACAATAATCTCCAAGGCAAATCTCCTCTGATGTAGAGGAGAGGCCAAACTTCACGCCCCATACAGGGCAAGGGCATCCAGAAGCACACCTTTTTACCAGCGTGAATAGGCAGTATGCTGGTAGAAAAAAACAAAGGTCACACAGATTGGCAGAAACCTCCTGCACACCAAAATCCAGGGAGTAGTTGCCTTTTCATCTCAAAACTTACCCTGGCATGCCAACTGTTCCAAGAGCTAGAGATTTGGGGAGTGATTCCGGCCAACTGGAAGGAAGGAGTTGTAGGTCTTTCCCATCAGAGATAAAATGAGTTCTCCAGCCCCTGCCAGCCACAACAAAGGCCCCCACTGTAAAAGCAGGATTTTTGCTTTCTACAATCCTGTTTAAAAAGTAAAAAAAACCAAAACAAAAACAAAAAACACATCCTGTCAGAAACAAATCAATATTGGCTCTTCCATTCTTCCTGTAATTCAGAAAAGAAGTATTTCATGTCAGGATTTTTATCCCATACCTGCTAATGTTGTAGCTGTCAAGTGCCTTTCCTGAAATGTCTACAACCTCTTATCATGAGGGAGATACTGGCAAGCTGATTTTAGATTCAGCCCCACCCAAAACAAATCCAATTTTCCTACACAAATGCAAACTCTTTCTTTGACTACCACCAGTTTAGTTTGAGAACAGACCAGGCTTCTGTGAGTTAGAATGCAGGAAAGAGGATGCTGGGATTAAAGCATGGAACAGCAAGGAGTTGCTGATAGGCTATTTTTTCTCAAACAACCCTGCACCTCATTTAAAAGTTGAAGATCCTGAAGATGGAACCTTTTGAGCTAATGAAACCAGATAAAAAGCGGTATCTAAAACCAGGGAGATATCCATATCAGCACTCTCTATGCCAAATGAAAATTCCACTTTCTTAGCTCAATAGAAAAACTGTGCTGGAAAGGGGTAGATAGGCAGCTTAGAATTATTAGAAACAGTTGACTTTCTGTTCATGAGACTTGTTTGTTAATTTATCCCAGCCCTCAATGTTTCTGCAGAGAAACACAAGAGTCAAAGGCCACAGATGTTCATAGGCAGCAACTTACAGGCAGCACAGCAGGAACAAGCTAACAGAGGGAAACATCTGTGTAGCTAAATTACCACAAGCTTGGGAAAAGGATGGATTGAAAGTTATCTAACCCTTTGGCTAGAGCTGTATCTTTGGTGATGCTTAGGTATTTTCAGCTGGAGTAGGCAGCATACGTGGTTGCAGACACGCAGCTACTAGCACATCAGGTTTTAAAAAGTGAAGTTTAACATGTGTGGCAAGTAAAAGTTGCCTTTGAAGACATATCACCAGAAACAACATATAGATTTTATCAGAGGCCTAAATGCTCTGCAGAAAGCTAAAAGAGGTTCTTAAAGCAAAAACACATTCCAAGAGGTAAGAATGTCAGTAGCAGAAGGATCAAGTCAAGGATGGATAACAGGCAGGCTGCAGGTGTCTCGAGTGTCAGCACATTCCTGCTGAGATCTGCCACGTGCATTGGTAACAGGAACTGAAGATCTTACCTGGCAACCTGTGTGCCTATCATTATGTCCCCTTCCTCCATGTCCCTTTGACTGTAAGGTCTGCAACACAGGCAAACACAGCTTACTTACAAATACAGCAACTTTAGTCATGTTTCAGACCCACTACCAAGTAGTAGCACTGTTCGACCCAGAAAGAAAGTATCAGCAGTGTTGTTGAACAGATCACAAATAGTTTGTCATTATAACAGCTATTAATATAATTGGATGTTTTCCACAGCCAGCTACTTGAGCATCCTGGGCAGGAGTGTTGGGGGGATGACAGCACTAAATTTCCCAGCATGGTCCACCTCTACAAGAAGCTTGAGACTTGTGGCAGCCCAGACTCAGCGAACTATCCCTGAATTTAGTGTCCACAAAGCCTCTTCAAACTACCCAGTCTCCCTGTGCTTCAACTAGCGCTTACAGAATACAAAACTTTAAGTACAAGTTTGCCAAGTTAAATTAAGCAGGAACTGCTATGGGTCTGTGTTGCCCTGGTTTTTGCTAAAGCCTGCTGTTTTTAACCTTGGAGTCAAATTCTTTCACATAGTTTCATGTAAATAATAGCCAGTGTTTACTTAACGGTATTTTCTGTTTTTCATTCCTTTTGTGATAAGAGAACTTTGATGAGCACCTTTCTTCTCCAGTGGGATTGAGAAGGAAGTAACATGCTCTCCAATCCCTTGTGGAGTTGGAACGTGTATATGAGTGTGAGATTGTAAATAATAAACATGCATTCCCTCCTTTCTGCTGAACCTGGCAAGTGTGAGAGCGTCTTTATTGTGTTTTCCCAGACATAGGTCTGCAGTCTCATTTGAGCACATTGCATTCCAGTTGAAGACATGACAAGGAACAGCAGCTGATTCCAAGAAAAGTCTAAGGCAGCAGAAACATTACCCTACTGTCTAGCTAAATCTGGTACAGCCCTATATTTTGAGTCTTGTAATTAACATGCATTTTATAAAAAGAAGACAAAGGCATTGGACTCTGGCAAAAGTAGGTGCTGCCAGTATATGTTGGTTTCAGGTTTAAGTGGCAAATCAAATGAGGTGTTTTAGCCAGAAATTTAGAAAGGACAAAAATGTGTACCTCATGTAAGGATCAACACTGAGAAACACCGATGCAAGAAGCAACTCTGCAATGAAAGACAAAGCAAATTCCTGGATATTAACAGTGCAGTAGAGCATACTTTCCACAAGTCAGTCTTTCAGCTAAATTGATATGAACTCCTGACAAAAACCCCCATATCAAACCCTCCATATCCCTTCTTTGTTTAGGGAAAACCTACCAGAAACGACTACTACATTCATTAGTTTTGGGTTATTGGTATGCTGTTGAAAAAGAAACTTTCTGCAGTGTAGCTTTAGGACACTATCTTATGTTCAACCCTGCAATTTTGCATGCATCTTCTCTCTCTACAGAAGGGTCAGGCAGCCAGAATTCCTAAGGAAAACTCCAATTTAATTTTGGTGCATATAAAATGTCATCCCATGATTCAGTCAGAAGAGGGTGGTAAGACACCTTGGCACAGGTCAAATGTGAGCTATTTGGTTGCCTTAAACAGAAGGCATTAGTTTACCCTTTCTAAGTAGCCTAATTGACTTTACTGTCTCTAATAACACTAGTTCTTCGGAAATACACTGTTAAACATGTTTGAAACTTCTCATTAACCCAGCACTTTTAGCGGTTCATCTCCACTTACTAATATTTTTCATTGCCTGTGCTGCAGTGGTCTAGCTAGTACAAACCAGAAATGTATTCAGAAGTAAATACCTTCCCGTTACTCGAGAGTGAGCAGAAAAACCACGTAACATAACAAGAAAAGCCACTGCCTTTAAAACTGTCACTGTAGTGACATCAGTATATTTCAGTATATTTCTTCCACAATTGTCCTCTCCCTTAAGGTGCACAGCTTGTGACAAGCCGCCAATTTTTGAAATTCCAAAGAGAAACATGCAGCTTTATAGATACACAGCCATACATCAGCAATCAGACAACCTCCACAAAAATTAGTAGTAACAGGTAGCCCTCTGCTCACCTCCATCCTTTAGATTTGGCAGCTGTATCTCTTTCAGATCAAAGTCGCTCGTTTTGGGAAAACCATCAAAATGCTTCTTTAGAACCCAAGCCTTGGCAATCACCATCCTGTGCAACAAACACAAACAAAGCACACCAGTCAAAGCAATGCCCAACAGTGCTGGGCTGCTCATGGGACTGGTTTAGATTTCATGAGGCAAAACATTTATCTCAATAATGTGCAATCACACAAGAAGGCCTCTGCTTGGTTCTGTAGTAGTATCACCAGATTAAGAAAATGTCAGAAAAGTCCCCTCATTGCTGTAGCAACCCAGATCTTCCTGTCACCTGCCAGATCTCCCTGCCCGCTTCCCTCATGTGGGAAGTCAGGCAAACAAAATGTACAACTCCTACTCTAAAGATACTAGAGAAGGAAAATCTACTCGTTTTAGAAGAAAAAAAATCCCATTGAGGAAAAAAATTTAAGTCTATTGTCCCCATTACTTGAGGTGTATACTGAACCTAAACTCTTACAAGCCTTAACCTAAGTGCAAGTGAGAAAAACAAAGGTAAGCAAGATCTCTTTCTCCGACACTCATCATACTGAAAGAAAACACTTCTCCAGTTGTGAAGCTCAGAGCTTGCAATTGGAAGCACATTGCTACCAAAATTTTCCATACAAGACAGACACAAACAAATTACTCGCATTAATTCTATCCTCACAGGTCCCTTTCCCTTCTTATACCCAAGTGCATCAACAAGAAAAAAGGAAAACAATCTTATACTTAGAGCAGGCAGGTGAAAACTGGGTCTTGCGCTGAAGTCAATAACCTTCATCCGACTCAGTCAGTGGCTGGACTCCTTTGGTCACACGCATTTTAAAAGGCGAAAATGTCCGCTGTCAGCAGGTACCGCCCTCAGTACACTTCCCCAGGATTAAGTGGGAGCCGGCAGTAAACACAGCATAGGGCACACCCAGTGTACTTCACCTTCCTCCCCTTAAGATTCGAGATCAGCCCTCCAAACCACCCCCAGTTTAGTGCCTAGCCAGTTGCATAAGCACGTTGTCAAGCATGCAAAGCTAAATGCATAAACTCCATGGTTCTAGAACCCAAAAAATACTGCAGTCTGGAGACCGAGACCATCCACCACAACAGGAGTTTCTTCAAATCAAATTTTACCTGTCCAGCCCTGAAACTCTTAAGAGTTCTATCTCTGTGGAAAAGTATCTACTTAAAAATTAATGCCAATTTCATTGCTCAATTCATAATTTAACACAGCAAATGGCCCATACGTTTGCCACTCATGGTGTGTGCTGTGACATGTTCACTGTTCCCAGCGCAAGGAAAGCTAGTGTGGCTAAGCCTCTATCTGCGAGCCACCTTAAGAAACAATAGCAAACTTTGGCATTTTGCCTCAACTATGTTGCAATGAGGTACGGAGCATGGGAGAAAACTTTGTCCAGGGGACAGCCTTCAGCTTTTGTTCTTTTTGTGAAAACACACAAGTACAATAGGAAGGGTGAAAAGTGTAAAGAAACCAATACATGGTTCAACTACAAAACACATGAAGACAGAAGTACTAAATAGTAAAACCTGAGGAAAAAAAAAAAAAGGCAAAACGTGCTTATTAAAGATGCACATGCAAGGATCAGGGAGAACAGGGCAAGCTCTCCACTTTTTCAATAAAAAAGTAAGTCACCAAATCCAGAAACTAATCAGCACTCAACTCACACAGCTTTCTGTGATGAAACAGAGATACTCCGTGTTCCTCAATGACAAAGAAACACAACACAAGTAAAGGTTTCCTGCACCAGAAGTGTGTCCTGGGGATATCACCTTTCACAAAAAGAAAAATGTATCATCAAAGTCAATGTCAAAGCATCTCACAGTCGGTAAGTGGGCAGCCAAAGCCAGCATTTGTATCTGCCGCTGTATGGATTTGCTTTGGTATCAACAGTGTTTGGCTGTAACAAAAGATACCAAGACACTGCAGCAACAACAAAACAAAGTCAAAAGAACATGTTTACAGGAGCAAAAGGTGAGTTCAGAGTAACACAAAACTGATCCCACTCACTAGCTTACACTCACAGGCAGTAGAGGGATTTGTCCCACTGGTGTGCCCCACATTCGGATAGGTACCCAAGTGCTCCAGTCAGGAATGACCAGGGACAAAAGGATGATGGCTAGGCTGGCAGCCATTCACTGATGCGCCATTTGTACTCCCAACAGTGAGCCAACAGTGATTCAGAAATGCTTTGTCTTCCATCCTGTCACACGTTTGTGAATCATCAATATCGACTCCCTGCTTTTTGTCTCTTTCGTCTGTATGCCTCCAAGGCATAGCCCTGTTCTTTACTTTCCCACTATCCTATCTTAATAGCTTGAGTCTTCATGTCTGAGTACAGGAACTTGTTACTTGCTTCAGGCTGTCCTTTGTTTTCCCTACCTGGCCCTCCCAAACGTGCTGTAATCATGATGATTGCAAATCTACCTGCTAGCAGTACTGCCCATTTCTGTCTCTCTTCTGTTGTTTCTCCGGGTGCTTCCACTCTCAGACCTCCAATTCACACAAATCCTCACTTTCAAAATCGCTTACCAAAAATCTCCACTTTTTGTAATACATCGATTTTTTTCAGCAGAGCAATGATCCTGCCTAGGAACAATATTGAAAGACTAACTTCAGTGAACCATTTTTTATTATATTTAGGCCTAATTTTGGAAACAGGACAAATTCTCTGCTTACTATTTCTCTTTTTCTACTGAAATCGTATCATTATAGCCACTTCAAGGCTAGAAGACTTCTGTAGGTTGTAAAATAAAAAGCCCCAATTCAAACAGAACACAGACACATGCTTGATTAATGGATCCACAAGCTAATTTACCAGTTAACAAACCAAGATTATTTTGTATATTTAGATACAAAATCATAAGAAGTGGTAAGTACTACACTGCTTAAGCATATCAAATAACCCCAAAGGACAAACAACAGTGATACAACATTTGTGAGGTCCAGTTAAATCTTACTGGACTAAGCATGTCACAGCCACAGTCTCAGCTCCAAGAAGAGTAACCTATTCTTGTAAACTGTAAAACTGCTTTGTTTTCAGTGTCAGTAGGTTTGAATAATACATTGCTTTGGACAGTGAGTTATATCTTTGTTAACCAGTTCTGTGATTTTTAAAAAAACATTTTGTAATGAACTATGTTTAATTAGTTAAAAAAATGTTTGACTGTAATTTTAGCTAGTTTTGATTTAGATCTGTGTAGGCTGAGTGTCACTAGAAAACCCTGAGAAATCACCTCACTGCACCTGCAGAAAGGAAGTCCATGGATCCATACCTCTTAGAGAATTTAATCAATAGTTGAAGAACAAAATTCAATAAAGAATTATTTAATGGTTATCAATTAACTAGAGATGAATTAGAAGTCATAGAACAAGACAGGTATCTTGAGAAAGTTAAAGAGTCAAAGGCCTATACACACCAGAAAACTTGACTAATATATTGCAGGTGCAGAAAGGGAGCCAGTTCATAGTCAAGTACACCTCACAAAACTTAATTAGTAGTAGTTATCTAACCAGGACAGTAAATTTAATAAAACACTGTTTAGCTGGATAAAACTTGGGTTATCCACTAAACAAAGACAGATGAAATATTCTGGAAGCAATTAAAGGAAACAAAATATGTATACCATGATGCAGTAACTTGGGCAGATTTTTGGGAGAGTCTATAAAAAATTGTGGATATTATCATGTATATAAATACCTGAGAATTGTTGTTTCTCTGAACATGTCTATGGCAAATAAATTCCCAATACGTTCCAAATTTTGACTCAAAATTGTTATTAGGAATGTTCATCTAACAGCATTTTGTTGTTGGACTTAGAATTTTTTTTTCACTTTTGCGTGTTTTCTGTATAAAGTCTTTCATAGACCACTATAATCATTACAGTCAAGAGACTGCCATGATAACTTGAGAAAGAACAACCCATGACAGTGATAAGAAGACACTTTCAAAAATAAGGTGATGCATTTCTGCTTGATTTTCTTACAAAAGAACCATCAAAGCCTTTGCTGAAATTGAAGTCTAAGACAGTACTTACTCCGATGTCCTTCAAACCCTCCTTGCACTGTGGTCTAGCCCATCAAGTTATCAAATAATAAAGACCACCAAGGAAAGAAGTAATGGATTGGGGAATCTCAGCTTTTTGCACTAACAATACACATAAAAAAGCAAAGATCCCATCTGTGTTCAGACACTGCAATTGCTGCAAATTGTAGCAAAGCTGAAAGCAAAGTACCTTCACACAGGCAATCACAGCTCAGTACCCAAAATCAGCATGGGTAAGGAGGTTCACAATTCAGGGGAAGATGGAAGAGAATAAGGAAGAGATGAAAACTTGAATTCCATAATACATACTAGCAACTAGAAAAGAAGGTCAGGAATAAAAGAGACAGACAAGGGTGTGAAAATTGAAATAGTTTGACTGTAGGCTGAAGAGCTAGTCGTGAGACCTTAAATCTAGGAATCTTCACATTAAAGTAGAAAAGCAGTAAAGCTCTCAAGGGAGCATGAGTCAAACCAGAAAAGTTTTCTTTCTTAAGTAACCTCAGCTATTATTCCTGACTGGTGTGATATGGTTTCCTAGCCTGGACTTGCCCAAATCTAACCGTGAAGACAAAATCCTCTTAGAAACCTGTCAAATACATATGAGTTCAATTAAGATTTGGGTTAGCTTAACAGTTCATCTTCCTGACAGTCACAATTTGTAGATATGATTGTGGTACATTTCCTTGTATCTCCATTCTGAAGCAGTTAAACCTATGCTCACACCCACACTGGAAGAAAAGGGTATGATTAAAAGCTGAGTAAAGTGTATCTCAGACAAAAATAGTTTGTAGATAGGTTCTGAGGAGAAATTCACCCATCACCACAACAGCAAAGCTTTTCTGGTAGTCATAATCTTATCTATTTTCTTCCCCAGATCTAATTTATTAGTCTTCTGGAGCATTTCAAAGCAAAGTGCCAGGAACCTGGATAAGGGACAAATACCCTAAAAAAGAAAAACAACCAAAAAACCAACCAAACAAACAAAAAAAACCCCCCAACTAACAAAAATCCAAACCACAAAACCCAAATAAACATAAAAGGAGTTCTTGGCAGTAGATACTACCAAGGGAGTAATAATCCAGAGGCTGCCTCAGAATTTCCCATATACATACACGGATCACCAACTACCTGGGAGTGAATATGGCCTCAAATCCGATGTGCCTATAAATTTTAGCAAAAATTACCTGTTCCTCCCCTCTGGCTTAGTTCTTACAATGTTTTTTCAATTGTATTTTTTTTTTTTCCCCTGTAGTAAGAACAAATTAAAGACAAACCACTCCCATGCTACTTTTGGCAGAGACCACGCAAGCATGACACTGCATTATGAAACAATAACGCTGCAAATCCACTTCCTTATGCAATACTATCAAATCTTGGAAGAAGGTCAAAGATTAGAGGTGACTAGTTATCACTATGCTAAACGACTGTGCCACCCTGCACTTTGTTACAAGGTTGCAATTCCAATGGAGGTTCAAAGGAGTAAGTTCACAAGAAGTGAAAAGGGGAGCCAACACCATCACAGAAATAGGTCAGCTGCATTCAGCTCTCACAAATTGCACATAAAGTAAGACCTTATCACTCTCTACAGCTATCTGAAAGGAGGTTGTAGCCAGGGAGGGGCTAGTCTCCAAGTAACAAGTGACAGGATGAGAGGAAATAAGCTTAAGCTGAGCCAAGGGAGGTTTAGTATAGGTGCTATGAAAATATTCTTCACAGAAAGGGCTGTAAAGCATTGGAACACGTTGCCCAGGGAACTGGTGGAATCATCATACCTGTAAGTGTTCAAAAAATATGTGGATATGGCACTCAAGGACATGTCTACTACACGGACAAACTACATTCATCTACTGGTGAACATGGCAGTGCTAGGTTGGACTTGATGATCTTAAAGGTCTTTTTCCAACTTTAGCAATTCTATGGTTCTATGGGGCACAGCACGTGATATGGGCTGACAAACAAAGCTGAAGCTTCTTGAAGGGCCAGCTGTGCTTTCCCTGTCAGTGCACAGCACTCTAAATTGCTTTCAGGCACTGTTTTTACTTCTGCCTTAAATGTTGCTACAGAACAAACACATGTTGCGACATCAGTAAATGCACAATTTCCTCAAAGCTGTAGAGACATCCTATAGCCCAATTTCACTTCTTAGATTTGCAGAGACAGGCCTGTTACTGCACCACAGAGAGAAATGTTTAATCTGCTTGATTTTATAGCTGCCAAAAAAACCTTTGAGCTTTTAAAGGCTTAGATTTCTACAAAGGTTAAACACCCCTTTGCAGCGTTCACATCTCTTGCAGCATAGTGTACTAAGTGAACTCGGAAGGGAAGTGACAAACTTCCATCTGGCGCTTTCAAGCACCACGGGTCTCTCTGAAGCCCCCTCCTGGATTTCTGTAATATTACAAGGGTAGTTTCACCGCTGAACAAGTTCCTGTTTGTAACATGCACAACCAACTTCTCCCTCAAGATGGAAACTTGCTGCTCCAGCCTGCTTAGCACATACAAGACATACCTCTGATCTGTTATCTGGTATTTGTTACCTGTTATCTTGTAATATTAAGGAGACTGAGATGATAAATGAAAAATTAAAGGGACATGAGGAAAAAAAGAAGAGGGATGTCAACAAGAATGTAAGGAAACAAATTTTAAGTGTGGAAGCACGGATCAGTGATCAGCACAGATCAGAGAGCATACAGACATGTGAAGTTGTATTACTTTTGAAAGATACATATTTCACAATCTCTTCAGAGATTGTTCAGGCAACCTATTCTAATATCTGACCTTGCCATAGTTCGGCAGGAGGAAATCTCAGAACTCTCCACTGTGCCACTGGAAAACACTGTTTAGTGTTTTCATCTATCATCTCTTATCATGCATTCCCCTCAGATGAGCTGGGTTCCATTCTCTTGATACTATCTTACTAAGCAGCTGTAAAACCTATCTAGCAAAAGCTTTTGTTTCTGGATACTGAACAAAGCCATTTCTCTCTTAGTTTTCCTTCATCATCTTGGTGACCCTACATTGGATTCATTCATGTGTACCAGAGACATTCTTCTGCTAGGGAACTGAGAACTCTGCATGCAGCTGGGTCCAAGTTCGTGGTAGTGGGGAAAGATTCTGCCCTTTCAGGTCGTGACTGTCTGGGTCTTTTATAAGGATACCAAAAATTGTGTCTAGTAATGGGCTGCTAACTGGACTTTGTCCTGCTGTGGACAATCCTCCAATTTAGGGACCAGTTTTACTCACCAGTTTGGCTCTGAGGTAGGGCTAGATGAACCCTCACATTACAGACCATAGGAAATATCTCAGTGAGAGCTCACACCCATGACCAGTGTTGATCAGTGGCAAGAGGCATCTCTCAGGTGCTGTCTGTCACTGCAGGATGGCTTCTTTGTCATTACACTGGAACTCGTAGGATGGCATTTTTCACAGATGCAACCCTGCAACTGGACCTTCACTTACAGTGGGAAACACTTTGCTACTCCAGTCCCAGTCAAGGGGTGTGGAAAGAGAGGTGGTTTGCCACTGAAGACTGAGGCAAAAGAGTCGTTGGGTACCTCAGCCTTCTCATCCATCGCTACCTGTCTGCCAGCCTTGCATTTCCCATGGCGGTATGTGTGTGTACGCTTTCTTTGACCTCTTCTGTCTAGGTAACATACCTGTGGAGCCACTTCTTGTTATTCTTTGCACTCCTTGTCAAGTTCAGCTCCAGATGCGCCTTCGCCTTCCTCAGCACCTCCCTACACAATCAGACTCCCTATACTCTTCCCAGATACCTGTCTCTGTTTCCACTGCCTCTGCTTTTCCTTCTTGCCTTTTAGTTTGACCAGCAGTTCCCTACTCATCCATACTGGTTTCTTGCCTTCCTTATCCAATTTCTTGTGCCTGGGGATCACTAGTTCTTGTGCTCTATGGAAGGTGTCCTTAAAAATATGTCAGCTCTGTTCCACTCCCTCGTGCAAATGGGCAGTTTCCCAGAGGGTTCTACTGACTAGCTCCTTGCAGAGCTGGAAGTTTGCTTCCCCAAAGTTCACTATAAAGTTATTATAACAATAAAAAAACCACTCCTAGACAGATGGCTACAAAAAAAATTATTTTCCTTCTTCAAACCATGTGTTGTATTCATTCCAACATGCTAACTGCATGTTAAGTAGCTACAACTGGATTTTTGTATTTCTTAAAATGAAGCACTCAAATTTAAGCCTTGTGAGGTCAAAGGTATTACAGAACTACTTAAGAACTAATTTCTTAATATTTAAGAAATTATTTCTCTTCCTCATATTATATGTAAATAGAGAACAAACCTGGTTATCTTTACAGCAGGAAGCCTCTCACATCAGAACTGGTTGTGTTTTATCTCCATTTCCTTATTTCAGGCTGTGGTTAGTCTGGATGAGACAGGAGCAGCTTGAGCAGGTACAGTACCAGCTACCCAGCTGCCAGCTCCATCAACCACACACTGACAGTGACTCTGGACATCAGAAGAACAACCAGGTGCCACCTTCAGAGTAGGCCAAGCAGCCATCTCTAACAGGAACAACCCAGGAACTCTCCTGCAGGCAAGAAACACTCAAGCATGTTTGCTACAGAAGGCAGATTCAAAAAAAAATTGGGAACATTTTCAGTTCACCAAACAAAGAGTGGCATTTAGGGATGGCTGTACAGTTACACAGTATCAATCTGATTCTTGCCCATATTTCAAAATAATTTTTTCCAGTATGGTGTCCAAATGTAAGCAAGTGAGCAGCAGATAAGGCACCATCAAGTGCTTCTGGCTGTACTACTTTCAGCAGCAGTGTTGTCCCAGTAAAGCCTTAAACAGCTGCATCCAGTATAATTCCTGAAGCAAGCAAATACACTCTACTTTTTTCCCTAGTGTAATGTAGACCTGCAGTCTGAATTATTTCAAATTTTACTAAAGGAATATCAAACCTAGTAGCTCAGGACACCCAAGTTTTACAGCAGGCCTCAGCAGCAAGTGTCCAGCTGACAGAGCAAGACTGGAGCCTGCCCGCAAAATCCTGGTCTACTTACACAGCACGACTAAAGCAGGCTCGGAATGAGTAAACGCATCCAGCCGACTTTGCCTTCCCGCTTTGACCAGTGCAGCAATAAACAGACAGCTGCTGTTCTCCCATTGTACTTGTTCACACATTTTGAACAAGTTCTCCTTACTCCGCTTGAATGGAAGCATGTCTATGTAAATCACAGTAATAGATTTGAGCAGGCATAGATGGTGCTTGTTACGGACAATTTTGGGTTTCTTGGGCCAGTAATGTAATGTAAAGTTATTAAGTTGTTAAAAGCGTTTGAATGTACGGGAAGCGGGGCTGGGGTTTCTTATTTTCAGATAAGAAACAGCGGAGGCTTCCCAAGGCAACGCCCAGGACAATTAGCCCACAATTGTAGACCATCAAGAAGCTGAACGGGAGTTAATGACTGGCTTCCAACTGCAAGGATCTGGACTGGGGGGTTGGGCAATATCCCTCTGGGGGGAAAAAGGGACTGCTTTTCTGGGGAAAAGACAGAACTTTTATGGTGGGTGGCCAGGGCGCAGGGAGGGAGGTTTTGGTGCTGTGTGGATAGGTTTTGCCGGGATTTACCATGTTAGACCCTGGACTGCCCAGGAGTCTCTGGTTTTCGGCTGCAATTAGGAATAAACGAGTTAACCTTTTCATAGAGGTTTCTGACTCCGTTCATAACAGTGCTTATGTGTTTTTCTCTTTTTTTTTTCCTTGGAGGGGGCGGTGGTATAGTAAGAATGTGTGTTTAAAGTACAGAACCGCACTTTTCAGGGCGGTACAAAGACACTACCCGCTGCAGCCTGGAGTTAACGCCCAAGCTTCTCAGCCTCGCTAC
>VYXC01009349.1:36594-88408 GCA_013397175.1 Platysteira castanea | reverse complement strand
CGAGTGAGGCACCGGCATCGGGGAGCGGCACCGGCACCGGACGGGGGTGAGCGAGTGAGGCACGGGGACCCGGGAGGGAAGCGGGCCTGCCTGCGGCCGACTCGGCATCAGGGCCGGCAGGGAGGGCTCGCTGGAGCAGGATCACTGGCAGGGCCGCGGGGGCAGCGCGGTGGAGGCGGCCGGGTCGGAGTTGGGCCTGTGATGAATCCTTGTCCGCGGTGTCTCAGCTGAGGCTGCCGCTTCCCTGGGATTTACCCCTCGCGGGCGGACAGGTATAGCAGTCCTGCAAGCGGGAAAGGGAGGCTCTGCCGTGTTCTGAAACACCCGTGCTTTTCCTTCCCCTTCGCTGGCGCCCAGCTTTGCGACAAACCGTGGGTGTGCCACGAATCTGTACCCAAGTGTCCTGATGAGCTTTATATAAAGGCACGTCTCTTAGAAATGCTGAAGAACAGGTTATTGTTGGGATGCTGCCTGGATCTGTGGTCTACTTGGCTTTTTTCGTTTATAAATGCATGATAGTTTTGTTGTAAAAGGCATGTGTTCTTTCAGTTTTCTCACACTTCTAGTTGTTTGGCAGTATGATTCATTGGCTTACTCTTTTTTCTTTACTCTGAAATATTTAGGATTATAATCCAGATACCTTTCTTAGTGCTTCTCAGAAGAATACTGTGCCTGGTCCCTTAGGGTCAGTGAGAAGATGTACATCAAATCAATTGTTCTTGAAGGTTTCAAATCCTATGCTCAGAGGACGGAAATTAAAGACTTTGACCCGTTATTCAATGCCATTACTGGCTTGAATGGTAGTGGCAAATCCAATGTCTTGGACTCCATCTGTTTCGTGCTGGGAATCAACAATCTGTCACAGGTAAAGAGATAGGACATTTAAGAAAGGTCTTTCTTCTGTCAGCAACGTTTCGTGTTGCTCTAGTGAGTAACTTCCCACAGAAGTCCTAAAGTAGTGCTTCTTTGAAACAAATAGTTTTATTATTTGGATTATTTGTTGCATAAATCTGGGTCTGTCATTGTTGTTCATGCTTACATTAAGGTTGAGTTACATCTTCATCTATATACCACAGTTACAAAAAGTATATGGCTTAAAACAATAGACTGAAAATAACCACTTAAAAGGTAATAACTTCAAGCCAAAGGTCTTTTGCATCTAAAGGCAGTAATTTACTTATTTGTAATAAATGTTTTCAGTTCTTGATTGGGTCTTAAAATGTTCTAGCTGGTTCATCAGAAAAAAATCTAAAAAGTGGTTTTCATGCAATGCCTGCTATTTAAGAGATAATGTATCTACCTTATTCTCATAAAAAACTGTGTGCTCTGACACCAGTTTTAATCTCTGTCTGAAGGTAATTTTTTAGTTTCCTTTCTTTCCCATCCCTACCTCCCCCCAGTTGTAGACAAAGCCAGCAGACCTCCAAGGAACACTTTCTCAATCATTTCCCTGTGAACTGCATTGTGAAAAATAAGCGCTTGTTAAAGAAACTTACTGGCAGCTGGCTTTTTTCAAAAACCTTTGCAGTGTTTGTCAGGAGCCTCATGCAGAAACAATTAGCTGGATAACTAAAACTAGACTGGTACACATTGGTTGTGGTTTTACAATGATAGCACTTTGCAGCTCCCATGTGTCACTTCACATGAACTCTTAAATATGCAGCTAGACCTTCATTTTTTTCATTCATTTCTCCAAAACCTACAGTAGTACAATGAAAATGTGGAATTAATTACTTTCAAAGAAGTGTATATCTGTTCCCTGGACTTAGGTGCGAGCTTCCAACTTCCAAGATCTGGTTTATAAGAATGGGCAAGCTGGAATTACAAAGGCAACTGTGTCTATTAACTTTGATAATTCAGACAAGAGTCGAAGTCCACTGGGATTTGAAGCTAATGATGAGATCACTGTGACTAGGCAGGTGAGTCCTTAATATCTGTATTTTTTAATAAACTATATACATTTTTACTATTCTCAACTGAGTGGTCAACAAAAAAATCCAGTAGTTTTTAAAGTCCCTGAGTTTCTGCAGTAGAGGCAAGGCTTCTACATTGCCTCTACAGTATAGTTAGTAACAGACTGTATGAGTAGATCCAGTGTACTAGCTAGAAAGGTTCATGAAGCAAGTTATAATTTTCTATCTTGTGGCTTTTTTCTGCTTTCATATCGTCCTCTTAATATCGGAACTGTTTGTTGAATTTGGTCTCCAAGAACAAAGGAACCTTTATTTTTCTGATGAAGATGTTGGGGTTTTGATTTTTGGTATTTTTTTATTGGTTGGCTTTTTAAAGTAGAGTTTTTGGAAAGTTTGTCCATATTGTCCTCAATGACTAATTCTTCTTGTGTTTTAGTTAACTTTTTAAATGTCAAACAAGTTTGGTTTTGATGTTCTGCATAGTATGCACATACATGTGTATGCAAAGATACAATATGTGTGATTTGCTCAGATTTTTTATTCTTTATTAGAGTTTATATTCTCACAACACCAAGCAGTTTTTTTGTCTTTGTTCTCCAGGTTGTCATTGGAGGTAAAAATAAGTATCTTATCAATGGTGTTAATGCTGCCAACAGTCGTGTGCAGGATCTCTTCTGTTCCGTTGGACTCAATGTCAATAATCCTTACTTCCTTATTATGCAGGTATTGCGTGCATCTTTATAAAATCCAGAAAGAATAGGACTTGCACGAAATTTAAGGCAGGGAAGATAGTGGAAGAACACTTAGTTTCCTAATTAGAGTGACATCTTATCAAATAAAAATGAAGTGTCTGTTAAGTGGCTAAGATTTCCAGTCCAGCATAGTTTGGCCCTAAAACACATCTTGTAGCACAAGACCTCATGTGGCCCTCATGTTAGCAAACTTTTCTAAAACATGTGCCCGTTTTATTTTCTATTTTTTTTCTCCTTAAGAGATAGGTATTGCTTTTATTATTATGCTAAAATGACAGATTTTATTTCCTCTTCTTTGTGTTCCATGTTAGACAGTATTTTGAATGACGTTGAGATATGTGCCTTCTTAATTCACAATTATCCAAAGAAGGCTGATGAATTGAGAAGTCTCAATAGTCCTAGTCTCTTAAGAACTAGGCAAATCCCTGAAATACTTGCAAGGAATAGTAAAACAGAGCAGGATTTATTGTTTCAAATGTAACTGTCCCAACTGGATGGCAAATATGGGGACAGTTTTGTACATAATCTGTTTTTCCCTATTACATATGAGCTACATCACCAGAAAAGCTGGTTTATGATTAGGAGCTTATTTAACATCAGCAACCCAGTAAGACTCTAGAAGAAATATTTGCATTACTCCCTTAAGGTGTAATCAAGACTGTGGAGATTGAGCCTAGGATACGATGGAAGGGCCGTTTCAAGCATGCTTCCTGAAAGAGTGACATATTTGAACTTTCAAGAGCAAAACAATTGAGTAAACTAGATTATTCTTGTAGCTAAAAAATAAAAAAAGTGCTTGATCTTATAATACAATGTATAAAGTGAGTGGGGGGTTGGGGTTTTGGTTTTTCTTTTTACTACTGCATGGTACACAACTACTGTTCTTGTTTTATCTTTCTGTCATCAGGGACAAATTACCAAAGTTCTAAACATGAAGCCACCAGAGGTAAGAAGGTTGTGGGAGTTTTTTTGTCTGAAGTTTTACTGAACTGATTTGAATTATAAGAATCTATAGGTTGGGAGAGGGACAACAGAAATAAAGGTGCTGGAGGGAGATGAGATGTTCAACCGAGTTGAACCAATCTAGCGTAAGAAGAAGCATCAACATTTTTTGCATTGCTTTATTTTAGATTTTAGCTATGATTGAAGAAGCAGCTGGTACTAGGATGTATGAATGCAAGAAAATAGCTGTCCAGAAAACCATAGAGAAGAAGGAATCCAAACTGGAAAACATTCAAATGGTACTACATGTTGGAAAGTATACTTTCATTCATATTTGTTAAAGATAACTGAGCAACTAGTTTAATGTAGATTTTGACTTGTAGAATATTTCTTTTCTGCATCTGGAACTAGACATGCGTAGACATGTTTAAAGTTTAGAGTTCAGTAAAACCAGAATATAAATGTTCTGCTATGTCTTTCAGGTCTTAAATGAGGAGATCAGTCCAACTTTACAGAAACTAAAAGAGGTATGGAAAAATTAGTAGGGTGGTATGGTAGGCCCTTCTAATAGTTTTAAAGGCACTTAGAAGATTTCTATAGTATTCTTATGTAACATTGTTTTTCCATCAAATTTTAGAGCTTTTTTTTTAATTTTATTTTTTTCTGTTCAGGAACAAACCTCCTATCTAGAATACCAAAAACTACTACGAGAAATAGAACATGTAAGCCGCTTTTGTGTAGCTTATCAGTTTACTGTGGCTGAAGAAACACAGGTATCCTCCGTTGGCATAGTAAAGGAGATGCAGTCTAATGTACAGAAGTTTCAGGAGTCAAAGGCTGAAATTGAACAGAAGATAAAACAACTTAATGAAGACATAGCAAAGATGGAAAAGGAAAAGGATAAGGTAAGTGAAAACAGAATTGTGCTTGTCTGAACACCTGAATACAAAGAGTTTTAAGATATGGGAATTATTTTTACAGATAGTATCCCCTTGAATTTTTATCTTCTTCTGGTGGGTTGCTTAGGTTCATTGTTGGTTTTGGCCTTTGTCTAGAAGACATCCATTTAAAGGGGTTTTTTTTTGTCTGAAGTGCAAGTGAAAAATAACTGAAACATGAAAACTGCTTGTCCTCATGTTTCCATTCTGTGCATTCAATGGTAAATTTTGCCAGAGACTTTTTTCTCCCTTTTTGTTGATGTCTCAAAAGAAGAGAAAATTAAGCAAGCTTTTGTTTGATAAGAAACAGTATTGACTTCAGTTTTGGGGGCAGTAAATTTAATTATATACAGGATGGCCCATAAAGTCTTTGGATGTCTAAATCCACCTTCTATACAGGGGCAGCATCCCATCTTATGGAATGATGTGGGTCTTCAATAGTAGCTTCAAGTTAAGTTGTATTTCAGAGGGAAGAACCTGTTTGTGTTGGACACTACTGCTTGCTTGGTCAGATTTCCTTCTACATAAAGCTGTGAACATAAGATGAAAAATTAGAAATACTGTATTGGTTTCAGAGGCTAAATTAAATTTCCTTTATTACTGATTGTAGGAAGTTGGTGGTAGACTTCATGCACTAGAAGCTGCTCTTTCAGAAATTCAAAGGGTTAATACAAAAGCACGAAGTGCTCTTGATCTCAAGAAGCAAAACTTAAAAAGCGAAGAGGTTAAGTATAAGGAACTGGTAACACGTATGCAGAAGGTAAGATGTAATTTTCTTTACATACTAAATTAATTCAGATCGTGGGAACATCTGGTTTTTCTTTCCTGTTATGGTATGAAGAATCCTATGATTGGGAAGAATTACGACAGGAAAGCAGAGACAAATGTTAAGGGCATTGTTTAATTTGTACAGCATAGCTAGTAGGTTCCCATTAGAAACACACATGATGTAAGTACAAGTAAAGTGCAACTCTTTATGGTTCCAAATTTTCTTTTAAGCTCAGCAGAGATCCCTATAGCTTCAAACTATTATGCTTTCTGGATATATGTTACTCTTAAAATTAAATGAGAAATCTCTGCTTTGCATATTTTTGACAGTTGATGTTTTTTATGCAAGAGGATCACCTTTTACATATTGGGAAAAGAGAGATAATTCTCCTAGTTCTTGGGCAGTTGTTACCCCTTCCTGTATTTCATCCATCTGGAGATATCCAGTACACTCATGGGGCAAGTAACACATTTGAAAATATGCAAAGACATATTGCAAGATCACAAAATCTGACAAAGGGTCATAGAAGGGTAGTTGATGAAACTACTTGTTGCTCCTCATCTAAACAATATGAATTTCAAGGTAATGGACTCAGGTTCTCTCTTAGTTTTTTTATTTTTGTTCTTTGTTTTGCTGAAGGATTCTAAAGCATTAGTCTCAAAGGAGAAAGAAGTAAAGAATCTAGAGAAAGAACTAAATGTTTCACAGGAGGAATGTGAAAAAGATGCACATGCATTAGCTGCAGCCCAACAGCATTTTAATGCTGTGTCTGCTGGCCTGTCCAGCAATAAGGATGGTGAACAAGCTACTCTTCCAGGACAGATGATGATCTGCAAAAATGAAATTAGCAAAGCAATAACAGAGGCTAAACAGGTAAGGAAAAAAGCTCTGCCTGTCTCAGACCTGCCTTCAAGCTTTTGAAAATTGTCTGAAAACCAATTGACAGACACATGCTTGAAAAGATCAATGAAAAGAGGTGCAGAATATCCATGCAAGATATTTTACATTCTGGCACAAACATTAAGCTAACTTTTTGATAAAATATAAACAAAATATCCTTGCACAGGAAAATGCTGTAGCATTGCTGCAAGGAAGTATTAGAAACTGTCATTTGAGATACAAAGTAGGGTTCACTGTACTCAAATGATCAATAGTACTGAATAGGAAAAAATTAGGACTGTTGTCCGTGATACACAATCAAACTAAGAGATTTCTACAGCAAAGCTTAATGGAATCAAAATAAAGATGCCTGAGATTGTGAAATGGAGAGTTAGAAGAAACTATTTTCTCCTTAGTGGAATTGTATGCTCATCACATGAAAGAGATGACGCTTGTTTTGTCTTGAGATAGAAAACCGCTGCTGGGGTAGTTCTGATGGTGGAGTTTAAATTTCCAAAGTTCACTTCCCTTGTCTCACTTAGGGAGAAATTCTTGTCCGTAAAGTAAAAAAGGACAGCTGTATCCCACCTTATTTTACTTTCATGTTCTAATATGTTACCATAGTTAAACACAAAAATTATGTTTTTATTTCCAAATAACCGGTACCATTATTTTCAAAAGCCAAGGCTGCTTTTTGTCAAATCTGCAGCTAGTGGAAAATTTTATAAATTACATGGGCAGCTTGATAGTGCAAGTGTTCTAAATTTGCACCTGCAAGACTGTCTTTGAAGCTCTGGTTCCATATTTGCTTACTCCTTATAGGCTCAAATGAAGTTGAATTATGCACAAAAAGAATTAAAGACCAAAGAAGCTGAAGTTAAAAACATGGACAAAGGCTACAAGAAAGACCGAAAAGCATTTGAAGCTGTTGAAGAAATGAAAATAACCCTAGAGAAGCAAATAAAGGAGCTGAACTATTCAGGTCTGTACAGATTTCTGATGCATAATGTTGGGGCAATATACAAAGGAGTATAGCAGTGTCATGACACTGGATTCCAGGTGTCCACCAAAGCCATTCTGTCATACCCCTTCTCAATTAGGCAGAGGAGATGATACATGGCAAAAGCTCATGGGCTGAGATAAGGACAGGGAGAGACCCCTTGGCAATTACTGCCATGGGCAAAATAGGCTTGACTTGGGGAAATCAACGTAACCTAATTTCCCAGGCTCTATTTTGTTCCTGATTTTCTGTACCTTCTCTCTGCCGGGGGACAGGGAATGGAGGCTGCAGTCAGTTCCTCACATGTTGTCTCTACCACTCCTTCNTGAAGTTAAAAACATGGACAAAGGCTACAAGAAAGACCGAAAAGCATTTGAAGCTGTTGAAGAAATGAAAATAACCCTAGAGAAGCAAATAAAGGAGCTGAACTATTCAGGTCTGTACAGATTTCTGATGCATAATGTTGGGGCAATATACAAAGGAGTATAGCAGTGTCATGACACTGGATTCCAGGTGTCCACCAAAGCCATTCTGTCATACCCCTTCTCAATTAGGCAGAGGAGATGATACATGGCAAAAGCTCATGGGCTGAGATAAGGACAGGGAGAGACCCCTTGGCAATTACTGCCATGGGCAAAATAGGCTTGACTTGGGGAAATCAACGTAACCTAATTTCCCAGGCTCTATTTTGTTCCTGATTTTCTGTACCTTCTCTCTGCCGGGGGACAGGGAATGGAGGCTGCAGTCAGTTCCTCACATGTTGTCTCTACCACTCCTTCCTTCTCAGGGGCAGGACTTGCACACTTCCCCGCTCCACCATGGGGTTCCTCCCAAGGGAGGCAGTCCTTCATTAACTTCTCCAGTGTGAATCCTTCTCATGGCCTGCAGTTCTTCACAAACTGCTCCAGCACGGGTCCCTCTCATGGGGTGCATTCCTCAGGAACAGGCTACTCCAGTGTGGGTCTCCTGGGGGGTCACACATCCTGCCAGCAAACCTGCTCCAGTGTGGGCTCCTCTGTCCATGTGTCTAAAGGTTCTGACAGGATCCTGCTCCAGTGTGGGCTTCCACAGGCTGCAGGGGGATATCTGTGGATACGCTGTGGACCTCTGTGGGTTGCAGGGCACAGCTGCATCACCATGGTCTGCACCACAGACTGCAGGGGAATCTCAGCTCCAGTAGCTGGAGCACCTCCTCCCTGTCCTTCACTGGCCTTGGTGTGTGCAGGGCTGTTTCTCTCACATACTATCACTTCTCTCTCTGGCCACTGCAGGTAGGTTTGGCTTTTTTCCCCCTTCTGTAATATGTTATCCCAGAGGCTTCACCTCCATCAGTGATGGTCTTGGCCTTGACCAGTGGCGGGTCTATCTTAGAGCCGGCTGGAGGATGCAGAAGCAAAGGAAAACAAAAAAAATTATGCTCTGCTTCCCCTCAGGAATTAGGAGGCAATGTTCAGCCCCTTCCTGTGAAGTAGGACTTCAATATGCCTAAAGGCTGTTTTGGAAGACAAAGACCTTAATAATGGACACTCCCTCCCCTTGTCCTTTCCCTTAGCCTTTACTGATGAGCACACCTTCATAATAGTATGGAATATCCCTTGGACCTCATATCCTGGCCATGTCTCCTCCCACTCTATTGCCCACCCACAGCCTACAGGCTTTTGGAAGAGGGGCTGGAGGAACAGCCTTGGTGCCGTGCCAGCATGCTTAGCAGTAGGCAAAACTATGTTACATCTATGCCTTTCTAGTAGAAACACAATAAACAGCACTATGAGGGCTGCTCTTTGTGTGATGTTGACTCCATCTCACCCAGACCCTGTGCAGGAGGGATATGAAAAAGCAAGTCCGCTGCTTTCGTACATAAAGAAATTTCTCTGATCTAAGCTCTGCAAACTTAAACTTCCACAGAAAGCGTCTTAAAATAATTTGGTTTTATAAACTTTAGGCCTAATGTTTTGAAGTTTGACGGCACAATTAAATTCCAGGTAAAATTTAGATGGAAAAAGGGACCAACATCCCTATTGCTTACTGGTTTTCTGTACCTAAAGCACTTCTTTTTTGTTTCTCATGCCAGGTAACTTTTGTTACAGATACTACACAAAATTGTTGATATTCCAGATTAACCTTTAGAGAAGAACATTACACTTTAAACTTTTTCTTTGCATGTTTGGTGGTATGATGGTATTAATTTTTTTAGTCTGAAAGTTTACAAAGAATTTTAGAAAGTCTTCTAAGTAAGTATTCTCTACATATATGTAGATAAGCAGTGTAGGTTACCAATTTTTAAGCTAATGGATTTCTCTGCTCTGGATATATGTCTACTACTTGTGTTCAACTCTGAAGAAGAGAAAGGAGAAGCCCTCCTAGCAAGAAAGAAGGCATTGATTTCTGATATCAGCCGGCTGAAAGAACTGAGTGAAAGTTTAATGGCAAAGTTTCCTCATCTACAGTTTACATACAAGTAAGATCTCAGCATGATCCTGAAAGATGTTTGAAAGGGCTTTTGGGGGCCTTTTGCCAGATGATTCCATCAGTGTCTTAGCTCTTGCTCTCCTTTTAGTGCCAGTGAATAACAACTGTCTTAGCTGTGCTGCAAAGTGAAGGGGAAGGTGAGGGGGAAAGTCAGGAAATGTTACAGTCTTATCAAAGTCACTAGAATTTAAAAGTTTTGTCTGATGGTGTTTTCAAGTCATAACTTCAGTAGCTAAAGCCATAGAATGCAAAGGTCTAAACTGCAAAAATATTTAATCATTGTTTCCTGGCTGTGAACACAAGCAGACTTCTCTTTGGAGGTCAACTCAGTCAAGTATCTATACCCCCAGGTTTAACTGTTTGTGTAATTGGCTGAACATACTCCTATAGCTGTGGTAATAGCAGAACCCATTGGAAAAATCAATTGAAAATTGTTTGAATAAATCAGGAATTACATTCTTTTAATGACTATGTAACTGACTCTTTAATGTCAGGTCTCTTTCTGTGAAGTATTTAATTTAACCGTTTTCTTTGTGAAGTTCTTTTTCTGATAGAATTTAGAATTGATTATACCAGAATAATAAGCATCATGAGTTTTAAATAAATCTTTTAAAGATTTATGGGAGAAAAACAAATATAATTTATAGTTATAATTTATATTTCTTTTAAGACATCCAGAAAAAAACTGGAATCTAAACCATGTAAAAGGCCTTGTTGCATCTCTCTTTACTGTGAAAGATCTATCCAATGCCAAAGCCCTGGAAGCAGTAGCTGGAGGGAAACTCTATAACATTATTGTGGACACAGAGGTAAGTTTATTGCTTTAGTACAGAACTCTGAATTTTGAGGTCTGATTGTATGATTTAGGGTTGACAAGCACATGCCTTGTTAGTGAATGCTTGAGAGGGGTTTGGACACCTGTACATGTTTAAATTGGGTCATGAAAGTGGTGCATAGATGGTGGCAACAATGTGTTCTTCTTCCAATGCCCTATTGTCTCACTTTACAAAATCACTTGTGTACTCAGGTGTGCTTTGTAACTATTTTTCATTTGAGGTTACTGGCAAAAAGCTTTTAGAAAAGGGTGAACTAAAGCATCGATGCACCATCATTCCATTAAACAAAATTTCAGCCAGGTGTGTTCAAGAAAACGTGGTCAAGTTGGCCAAAAGCTTGGTAGGTACATAAATACACTCTTTACACTATATTGCTTCTGTCCCATTTTCAATTTATTTCTGTACTAAAAACTTGGGATTCTTAATGGTTTTACTAATAAGAATTTCTACGAAGTTTGAGGGTATATTGATTATGTTTTCCTTTGTATCCTTTCAGTTACGTGAGGTTTAAATGGGTATTAATTATTCCACTTGTAACTGAAATAGTTTAAAAATGTAATGATACTTTTAGAAAGAGCTAAGAGTCTTTTTATCAACAAAAGACAGAAATCAGATTTGAAACTTCTTATAACTTAAGACATACTAACTGCATTTCATTTGATTTCTAGGCTGGCCATGATAACTTGCATTTAGCCCTTTCCTTAATTGTATATGAATCTGAGCTACAGAAAGCAATGGAATATGTCTTTGGAACAACACTGGTCTGCAATAACATGGATAGTGCTAAGAAAGTGACTTTCGACAAAAGGATAATGACAAGAAGTGTTACTCTCGATGGAGATGTATTTGATCCCCAAGGAACTCTGCATGGAGGCAATTGCTGATTCTATTCATATAATACTACTACTAATAATAATAATATTGTGTGTCTGTTGATATGTTTAGTGCTCTTGCATATTTTTTGTAAAAATGAATAGTAACCTTTTTGTTCAGACACATACTGGGAAAAATCTGTTTGAGCTAAAATTGTCTTCAGCTGAAATAATAATTAGTTTAAGAAAAAATTAATGACAAACTTTGCATAAAGTAATTTAGATTTTAAATACTTTAATCTTATTTGACTGTATAATCCTGTTGGAAGCAGAAGTGCTTGGAATTCAAGCACTTTTTGAAGTTATTCATCATTGATTTGCAATAATTTCCTAAATTATAAAAAGTTAGTTGTTTGCACAAGACATGCATGTGTAGTATTCAAAGCCTGAAGAACTAAGTTCTGTAACAGAGGAGGTAGTCTTTCTCCACTGAGAACTCGAACTCTAGCCTACCTGCCTTATCTGTTTCTCAACTAAAATAAATCATCAACCTACATCATTATTATTGTTTAGAATTTGCAATTACCAGTGGTAAGTCCACTGGTCTAATTCCAAGTAGCCTGGCTTTTTATTTTTTTCGTTTAACAGGTGCATCCTCACAGGCTGCACCCATATTGTCTAAACTTCAAGAAATGAAAGATGTTGAAATAGAACTCAAGAAAAAGGAATCTGAACTTGCAGCCGTAGAGAAGGAGTTGGCAAGTTTGAAGAAGGTTGCTGAAAAGTAAGGTTTGCAGTATGAAATGTGTATCATTTCTCCTATTGTGACTGAGTAAATTTAATACAAGTTGTTTTGAGAGGCCATAGGGCCTTTTGTGAATGTAATATGCAGAAAATAATTCCCTTCCTCCCTCTCCTCGCAATATAATTAGTAAGTTCAATCAAAAAGCAAATCCAGTTTTTAGATTACACATGCAAAAAAACCTGTGTTTTGAATAGTACAGGGGGAAAAAAAAAGGGTACACATGGATGGCTTCTTGAAATTGGTTGAAGTTTCATGAAGGCCTCTGAAGAATAGATCTGTTTCAGACATATTTTTAACACCTGTACAGAATTCCAATTTGTGGTCAGTCTTATTTTTCTCACAAGAGAATAAAAAGATGCTAAAAAGGATTATCTGAGTGATACCTCTGTAAGGACTTACATTAAATAATTTTAAGTTTATTCAATTTTAAGCTACTCAGTTACTAAATACTGTATGAAAAGATGGAATAGAAAAATGTGTTTAGTCAGTTCTGCAAAAATGCCATAAAGAGGTAATGTTGCATAACATGCTACCTACTAGCTGGATTCATTTTTTCAAATTGTTTTGAGCTGCAGTAGACTTCCAGAAATATAGCCAAGAGGAGGAAAGAACTTTTGCTTTTAGGTATCTTTTCTTGAATTCTTCAGACTAACATCTGATGCTGCCAGTTGGAAAACAATGGTGATCTCTGAATTGTTGCCAAATTCCATGTGTTGCATTTGTTTTAATATGGCAGATCAGGGCTAAATAGAAGGAGCTACATATATAATAATTTACATGCCTGCGAACCTCACAATTATTATCAAAGCAATTATATCAGATTTTCATTCATTTAAGCTTATCTGCCCTACAGTCATCACTGTATCTCACATGAGAAATGGAATATAGATACTTAACTACTTACTTCAGCTTTGAAAGTGAGATGCTGGGTACCCTTCCATATAGCAGTGTGTGTCACTACTGTCTCCAAAGGTACCAGCAACTGAAGCAGCAATGGGAGGTGAAGTCTGAGGAAGCAGAGCTGTTGCAAAAGAAGCTTCATCAAAGTGCTTACCACAAACAAGAGGAAGAGCTGCTAGCCCTGAAGAAAACCATTGGTGACAAATGTGTTCTTACTCTTTTAACTGGGAACTAATTGCTGAGAATGAGATGGATATCAGGCTGTTTGAGTAACAGAACCTTTATTTAAGAAAGAAATACTTTTCACTTTGGAAATACTAGCTTTATATTTTGGAGCATGTAACAAATACAGAATCACAGTATACCTGCATAGAGGTGATTCACTTGAAGTTGGTCATTCTCTTATAGTAAAGGTTATACTCCTATTAAATGTTTTAAATACTTGATAATAAAGGAAAATATGTCTTTGCAGGGAAGTTTGAAAATGGATTTAATTCCATATTTGAGTAATCTGCTTTATGCAAGCCATTTGTTTCTGTAGATATTTAAGGTTAGTAACATAGTTTGCATTACAAGAAAGCATTGGAAAGAAGTTGTGTTTCCTATAGCTAAGGAATGACAAAAGTGAACAAAATGCAGCAACAAGTAAAACATCTTAAAAAAATGGACAGAAATGATACATATCTAGGCATAGTATGAGGTGATATCTCATTAGGTAGCTATCTGATTAATTATGTCTTGATCCTGAGACCTGACATATTCTTCCTCTGTCAAAAAGAAAAAGGTCGTATTTTCATAATGTCTGGTTGTCTGTTTGGTCCCCTACCAATAATTGGTAGCAACAGCACACTGTCTTAGAGTAATCATTGAAATACCTGACTTCAGCAACTAGTGAGTGTTCTACCACTTTTTTTCTGTTAGAGGCAAAGAGAGATTTATTTCAGTTGGTGTTTGAGATGTAAATTTTAAGATGAGAACAGTGCCTAATCGCAGTACTCTACTTCTTGATTCAGCGGAGTGCGAAGAGACATTAAACAAAACTGAAGAGATCAAAAAGAAAGCAGAAGAGAAATACAAGGAATTAGAAAATAAAAATAAAAATTCAGAAGCAGAATGTCTAAAAGAACGAAAAAATGCAGAGCAGAAACTAGACGATGCCAAGAAAAAGGCAGACACTTCAAGCAAAAAAATTAAAGATATGCAGCAGGTAAAACTTCACCTTTGATGGCAGTTTTCTCAATGTTAAAAATGGCTGCAAAAATCAGAAAGTTTGAGTCTCCTGAAGTTATAATGCTCTCAGTTTTGGGACTTAATATATGTCACTGACATAGTCACTGACTGAGGTTTTTTCTGTTTCTTTGTTTTTGTGAGATTGCACCCTTGCTCTAGAATGGGTACTGTTAATCTTCTACAGCATGTACTACATCAACCTGAATCTTAATTCTTTCCATTTAAGTATAACTAATAAATTGGAAAACATCTCTCTAGGAACTCAAAGCTTTAGTTCTGGAACTTGAAGAGCTGAAACAAGAACAGGCCTCCTATAAACAACAGATAGCAGCTGCAGAGGAAGCAATCAAATCGTACCAGGAGCAAGTTGATGCTATGGTGGCCGAAGTGGCTAAGACAGAGGTAAAAGTGCATACTACGTTTTGTTATCCATTTTGATGTTACTGTGTGTGATCCTCTGAACCTCACATTATAATGCATATTTTTTCTGCAGACTTGCTTACCACAGTCAATCAGCCTAGGTAGTTATTTTTTTGCTTCACTTTCACACGTGAATTTTTTCTCCTTGCTGTGTCGGTTCTAATAAGGCTCTAACGCCAGCTTTAAAAGAGGCCAATAAATGTCTGCTGATTTGCTTTTTCAGGAATCTGTAGAGAGATCGCAAAAGGAGCTTGCCAAGCAAAAGGAAGTAGTTGCATTACATGATAATGCAATTAAAGACAAATCTGCAGAGATGGTAAAATACAGAGAGCAAAATAACGAATTACAGCTTAAGGTTAAAGAATTAGAACACAGCATCACCAAATGTCAACAAGAGTCTGCTGATGCTGCTGCCGAGGTATTTCAAAATAGTGCTTTTCTTTGCATCTTGTGACCAAGAATGGTTATTTCCCTTGCCACAGGCAAAGGAAATAACCTTTTTTCCTTAAGCACTGTCATATTTGCAGCTCTCAATCTGAAAGGTTTGATCCGAGGAAGAGGGAGTGGAAATTGTAGATTGTAAAAGAGCTTATCTGTACGGAGTAACAGAGTAGATCACGGTGAGAAAGTGATCAGTAAGAACATTCCGACTGTATGGACAACTTAGATAACTAATTAAAGAAGGTAATTCCAAGATGCAGTGACATTGGTATAGTTCAGATGTAGAAAAAAAGTGTTTCAAGTAAGTAAATGAGATACACATGAAAGCTACCTTAAATTCTTGGTTTGTCCACAGTCAAGGAAATCACACAAAGCCTAGTAAAGATATGTACCTGTGCTGCATGGGGGTAGAAGAATTAATGTGGTAGAGTAACTTCTGAATGTAGATGGGGGGCTTTTTCTGGGTTGGTTTTTTTAAAATTTTTAGTTCACATTTGGGAAGGGTGAGGAAACATATCTTTTTGTTTACAGGTGGCCAAAATGCTGAAAGAATACCAGTGGATAGCTTCAGATAAAGCACAATTTGGCCAGCCAAACACACTCTATGATTTCAAAAGTAGCAATCCCAAAGAAGCAAGTCAGAAGCTGCACAAATTGCAGGAGCAAAAAGAGAAGTTGGAAAGAAATGTGAACACGAGAGCTATGAGCAAGCTTTCTGACGTAGAGGAGAGGGTAAACATTCTGTGCTTTAACCTATAAATATTGGGCAGGCTGGTCATATGGTATATACAATATATACAGATTCATATAATGTAGCTTTATGTTTTCATATGCTTTATTTCTCAGGTACACCAAAAATAAAACTAAACCTTCATGAGATAGCAGGAAATCTTTTGCTGGTTCTTTCATACTAATCTTACATCTTTGAACTGTTCATTAGCACACCAGGTTTCTAGGTTACTCATAATCTTGGCTTTGGATGGTAAAACATACTATTTTATTCCTTCCTGCCCCAGTCCATCCTAGCATTAGCATTAGCAAGCTTTGTGGCATCCATTAGAGTATCTGAGAACTATATACTGCATTAAAAGTTGCAGACTAAAATAATATTCATCTTCAAGCATGATAGCTTGACAGTGCAGCAGGGTTGTCTTGAATTAATCTGTATCTTCAGGCTATTCTAGGATTGCCTCAAAACAGCCTACTCATTTTACCGTTCAACTTATCTAGTAGTGTTTCCTCCTATCAGCCTCCAGAAGCATCCTTTCTTCTATGGAAAAGCAAATGAAACATAATTAACTTGGAAGTGCAACTTTCAGAGCAGTGTTGTTCTTCCCTTTTGCTAATTGTTAAAAATTCTGTTGCTTTAATTAGCAAATAATCCCAAAACGTACATCCTTCATGCAGTTAAATGAATGCACTGGATTTTGATCTTGCGGTTAATGACTATTTCATAGCTACACAATGACACAGTGAAGCTGTAAGATCAGCGCAAAATGCATTTGTGTATAAAGTTCATTGAAATCAATCTTTTCTTCTCATTGCACCAGTACAATGACTTAATGAAGAAAAAAAGAATTGTAGAGAATGACAAGATAAAAATTCTTGCAGTTATTGAAGAGCTTGACCAGAAGAAAAAAGAAGCTTTAGATATTGCTTGGAAGAAGGTATGACATTTGGAAATTTATCTTCATGTTTTAGTAGAAGATCAGATTTATCTTAGATTACTGTTCTGCATATTTACTTGGGAAAAAAACTCTCTTTTCAGAACTAATATTCCTGACCTATATTTAAAAATAACCACTTTATCTCTCCAGTTTATTCCCACTCTTGAGAATAAGACATGAATTCTCTGAGAATTGTAAAGGTCCAGTTAAACCTCCAAAACTACTTTTCCGTTCCCTTTGAGTGCCCACAAAATTTTTCATGAAGGTTAAGGTATATTGAAATACAGTCAGGTTTTATTTTGGGTATTTTCTTTTCCTTAAACAAGTATTTTACCAGAGTTAAAATTTTGTGGTTCTGTGTAGCCCTCTATAGTGCAGGGCTGTGGACCTGGGTACTGCTCCTCTTACTGCCAGGATACATAATATTGGAGTAGAGCAATGTCTGATTTATGTTTCTGTTACCTAGGCACTCTGCCTTTTTACCAGTTCTCTCATGTAATGAATTATAACAAAAGTATAAAATTATCCCTTTCTACATGGAAATCTTTTGACACTTTCTTTTCTGCTGTACCAGCAGAACTTTAGTTTTTGGCCTTTGAGAGAATTGATTTTAACCAAGATAAAATTGCACATAATTGAAGTATTCATTTAATTATTAATTATCCTGCCTGTACTTAGGATCCTATCACTGACAAAATGGTACCTTTTCATTGTGAAAATCATGTTTGGCAGAAATTAGTGAGCTGTAATTCAAAAGCATCACACATGGTGGAATAAGTGTGTTTTCAGATAAATTCCTAAACCTAGGAAATTTTAATCTGCATTTACAAAGTTGCATCTCATCCCATACCTGGACATTGCTAAGAAGGGAAGAAAAAGAGTGGGGAGGATGCCAGTGTGTATCTCTTACATGGCGCTTTGTACTTTTCATAGTCCATTAATTGGGAGAAATCGCAGTTTTCCAGTTAATATACCTGAGTTAGGGTGTAACTGTTTCCCTGGCTGATACCATAAAGAAGCCTTCCAATACTTTCATTTGATCCTTCTAAAATGCTTAGTATGAGGTGTCATAAATCCTTTGGTGTTGCTTCTCTCTTCAGTACAGAAAAAATAAAAGCTCATGTTTTCTCACTGTCCCACGTGTGACATGGGAAGTCACCGTGTTGAACTGTGCAAGATGTCTCGAGTGTCGTGCTGCTCACCACTAAGTTTTTCATTCTTTGTGCTCTTGATCCAAAGCATGTTCAAACCTCTTTTGTGGTCTGACTTCTAGGTGAATGAAGACTTTGGTTCCATTTTCTCAACACTCCTACCCGGAGCCAGAGCTATGCTAGCAGCCTCTAAAGTTCACAATGTCTTGGTTGGTATGGAGTTCAAAGTTGCTTTAGGAAACACCTGGAAAGAAAACTTAACAGAACTTAGTGGAGGACAAAGGTTGGTGAATTCATAATTGATATGTCTAACTAATTAAAGTTCTGAAAAGCAAAGAATTATCTTTTCCTTGTCAAGTCAGGCACTCTGTCTTCTTCCAAATGGACTCTATATTGGAAGCACTATTAAAGCATTCTGACTTAGAACAATGCTTTACTTAGTATATAAGATAACAAACAAGATTTTACTCCACACAGAAGTGGTGAAAAAATTAATTGAATGGTGAGAAAACCACCTTTAACTCTAGGTAGTACTAATGTAATGTTGAATTGAATGGTTATCTCCTTGAGTCGTAACCACAAAAATCTATATAGACAAGTATTTCCCTAGTATAAAAGTAGTGTCATGGCAACAGTTTTTTTCTCCAGTGTCGACTGTGTAGGGCATATGTTTTTCTGCAACTTCCAAGGAAAAAAAACCTTAACAAACTGAAAAGCAGAAACAGAGTTTGGGAAGAGGTGAGATGCGGAACTTTGTAAGGACCGTATACTTCAAGAACTGGACATTGAAAAACATCATTGCACAACTCATAATTGAAAATAGAGCAACAGCATAATTTTAAATATCATCACCCAACTAATTTGTTCTTTCAATAAGAAGTAATACTTGCCGTTTCTTGTTGCCCTGCTTGCTTTGTTACCCTTCTTAGTTTACATACTGGAGTCAAACTTTCCCTCACCACAGTGGAATGAAAAACAGAAAGGACAGTTAAGTTAACATTGTCTATTCTTTACATGAAAGCTGTGTGAAAATCTGACTCCAGTATGTAAACTCAGAAGGGTAACAAAGCAAGCAGGGCAACAATTTCTGACAGAAGACATCACATTTTGAAATGGAAACCTGTCATTCCATCTCTTCAGAATCACAGCAATAATGTACTTTTGAGGGAGCATTTTAGAATCATAGAATTATTTCGGCTAGAAAAGCTCTCTTAAGATCATCAAGTACAAGGTCCACCATTAAACCATGTTGCTAAGCCCCACATCTACATGTCTTCTAAATCCCTCTGTGGGTGCTGATTCAACCACTTCTGTGGGCAACCCATTCCAGTGCTTGATAACCATTTCAGTGATGAAGTTTTTCCTAATATCCAATCTAAACCTACACTGGCATAACTTGAGGCCATTTCCTCCTGTCCTGTCTCTTGTTACGTGGGAGAAGAGGCCAACCTCTACCTGGCTACACCCTCTTTTCAGGCAGTTGTAGAGGGCAATAAGGTCCCTTCCAGCCCTCCTCTCCAGGCTAAACAACCCCAGTACCTGCTCCTCATCAGACATGTGCTCCAGACCTTTTACCACCTTTGTTGCCTTTCAAACAATTGTTTTCAAAAGCCAAAGCCTTTCAGATGAGAGTAAATCCTAACTGTCTTATCCCCATACTAGATCATTGGTGGCCTTATCCTTGATATTAGCCATGCTGCTCTTCAGGCCTGCCCCAGTTTACATCTTGGATGAAGTGGATGCAGCCCTTGATCTCTCTCATACCCAGAATATTGGGCAGATGCTTCAAACTCATTTCAGACGCTCCCAGGTATGATCTTGAAATTATTGTGGTAATAAAACGGTTTGGAAGGAACCTTAACGATCATCCAGTTCAATCCCCTGCCATGGGCAGGGACACCTTCCACGAGACCAGATTGCTTGAGAGTTCCATCCATTATTTTCAAAGGCAGTATGGTGCTGAGACTCTGAGCTGTTTACCTCCTTTATTCTAGGGATGTGTGTTGTATTTCTGAGTTGTTTGAATTGAAAGCTAGACTGATGATATGGCAATGGTGAAACTTAAATGTTGTTGCTGCACTGTAAAAATGAGCAATAGTGAGGAGTATCTGTGATACACTCAATTTCAGGCATGACAACATCCTGAATTCTTTTTTCCTAGAGTTCTTTAACCTGAGGTTAAGCATATTTCATGTTGACCCTATTGAAATAAGTCAGGCACTACTGGAAAGAATCTCTGTATCACAGTGACCTGTACACAAAAAAAATGCAGTATCTGTCTCTGTTTGATGGAGACAAATAGACAAAGAGGACATGACCATTCCAAATTATGAGAGTGAAGAGGGAAACATATGTTACCAGTATTGTAAAAGTATTTGAGTAGTGTCTTTTGACTAGGTAAGATCCTACCTTTGTTCGTAGTTAGTGGCACTGTTTCTTCCCACTGTTTCCTTCCACCATGAACAGGCATCCTGCATTGTGGACTGTATCCCAGGCCAGGTGCTGGGATATGAACAGAAGTGTCATTACCTACAGAAAGAGTGGGGCCTGTGGGTGTACACTGACCTGCGTAGCACATTTCTCTTGGCTCTCAGTTTTAGAATAATTTTTTTAGAATTTTTACTGAGGTATTAGCCAAATGAAGGAAAAGGAGTCCTCTCTTTGGAAGCCTTTTCTAGTGGTGTTTTAAGTTTTTATTTGGATAGCAACATTTATTTTAAGTGTTTCTGGTTTATTTTAGTTTATTGTGGTGTCCTTGAAGGATGGAATGTTCAACAATGCAAATGTCCTCTACAAGACCAGGTTTGTGGATGGTGTATCCACTATTGCAAGATACAGTCAGAATCAAAACGGAAAAAGTGAGCCTGCCAGCAAGAAAGATGAGAAAAAACGTACGAAGGAGTAAAAGAGCACCTGCAGAGCTGGGAAACAATGGTCCTTGGTGTGCAATAGCACCTTAAGTGTTGCATTTAAAATTTTTTTGCATGTGTTCTAATGTCTTAGCCATTATTAGTTCATATCTGCATCTTTCTGAAAGAAAAGAACTGAAATTCATAGCAAACATTCTGTAACAGCCTGTTCCATTAAGTAAGCTGGACAATCTTAATCCTCTTGGTGTGCAGTAATTCCTGTCATTCATCTGTAAGTATTTACATATAAATGTATATAAGTGGTAGCTTTGTAAACTTAAAGCCTGTCACTGAGGAAAATCTGATTCAACTACCAGTGTTCTACAGCATTCAGAAGACCTGTTGCAAAGTGTAGTAACAATCTTCCTCACCTGTTGTCAAATTCCAGAGAGAAGTGTCATACCAGTTTTTGTTGGTATGTAACTGTTTAGGAGCACAGCAATCATCAACAACTAACTCCCAAGCTATTTTTACAATTTTCTAACCTGTTGCTATTAAATATAACTACACAACCTGGTGGTGTGTATGCTTTCCTTATAATTTTTCACTGAATAGTGCCTACTGAGAATTAAACCCTTTCTCAGTTTTGAACTTATTTGAACATATCCTGCTTTCACTGGCCAGAAATGACATGTCTGTGGGACTCATGCCCAAACCACAGAAACCCAGCTTTGTCACAGCACTGCAGAGCAGGTCTCTGCCGACCACAGCGCAGGACCTGTGTATGGGCTGGCAGCATTTCTCTTGCCAGATGATGCTTCACCCCCTGGTGGTTTGTGTTTGCATGCTCTCCTCTGTTTACCTCGTTTGGGTCTTTTCCTTCTTTTTCTTCCTTTCCGAATACCATTTAGAAATGTATGTATAATTGAGGTTGCACTGGCAGGGAAAGGTGTGCATGTCTGGAGTAATTTGGGAATAATAAAGTTCCTGAATATTATTTAAGTAGGTTTTCAATCTCATGGCCTCATCAACCACGTCCATGTAATGTATACAAGACTGTATCTGTAATATATACAAAGAATGTGTCTCTGTAATGCAGACCTATGTCCCCTAACCCCGCCTGGTTGCAGGAGACCCAGCTATGGGTTCAAAAACACACAGTTCCTTCCAGGGCTGCAGAGCCAGCACGTGTCTCCATGAGGTGAGGGGCCCGAGGGCCAGCGTGGAGCACAACTGCAGCACTCTGAATCTGGAGCACAGGAATGCTACAACATACTCACCGCAGGAGAAAAAACACTACTACCAGTTACTCCAAGGAACAGGTCATGCAGATTTTATTTAGTTTTACCTTTTTGGTAAGCAGGAGGGTTTTCTTTCAGTCAGACCATTCACATATTTGGACAGTACAGATTGCAGTGAATTTGATGGAGATCTTGCAACATTAGAAAACTTTTCTCAATATACATCCATTTAAGCAACAGCTTCTAAGTCAGAGCGAGAGTGCTAGAGTCGAGTCTGCGCACTGCACTCCAGGTATACAAAGCATTGCAGCAGCACAAGAACTGCCCGTGCTGGGCAAAGTACAGTGTGTTTTACATAGTGCAATCACTTTTAGGGGAAAAACTCTAGGAAGGCCCACTTTTTTTTTTTTTTTTTTTAATCCTATCAAGTTTACAAATGCGAGGGGGGTAGAAATCGAACCTCTGACTTAATTAAATTTTGTACAGGTAGATTTTGTGTATAGGCACATGCTTTAGAGAGGAGCTCTGAATCTGCTCTGTAATCACGAGAAAGACATATTGCTTTGTGATTCACTAAGTGTCATACCGCCTCTAACCTTCCTAATAATACTCTTGGCCAGAGTTGTTAATCCAGCTGTTTTATAGAGTTCCTAGAATATGCTCGTCCCTCTAGTGTAAATCCCCAATAGAGAAATTCAGGTTGCTATTGACAATGATTACAGTTATTATGTGTACAGTCATTTGACCATACTAGGCATTGCCTCTGAATACTCCAGTCCACAGTGAAAACTCAAATTGCCAGAGACATGGAGGCTCTTGCTTTTCTGTTACTGTCACTCACCCATATGAAAAACCCCAAGTCAGACAATGAACTGCTACAGCAAAGCATCACCGGTAATATTCACCTAATAAAAAAAAAAAAAAAAAAAGAGCACTCATGACACTACATGTCACGGTAAGCAGGTTTTTAAAGATACTGCAAAATGATTTGCCCAGTAAAATTTTAAAATGTACACTGTGCTCAACAGTTCAAATTACACGTAAACAAAGAGCAGCTCCCTGCAACAAGGTGTAAATCAAAACATTATAGCACCAGCTCCCAGCACCAAGGAGTTGCCCACTGACCAGTTCTAGTGTACAATGCAATAGTGCTCGCTGAGGTTTGCTACACAAGAGCCACAGTGTAGCTCTGCCCATTTCTTCCTGATATTCTCTTACCAGGTGTGCACAAATCACATTCTTCCCTATGGAGAGCAAGTCAGACAACAAGACTGTTACAGTACCAGGAAACACTGACTGGGGAATGCCACCTGAGGGGAAAGTAGGTACTGCATACCTGAATCTGAATAAATGGGCATGGAGGAAACGAGATGTCATCTGAGCAATCCTCTCCCTAACAGAGCAGATCTGAAAGGAGCTGCAGACTGCAAGAAAAGAAACAAGCCTTCCTGTGCTGAAAGCCATGAACATGATATTGCCCACATTAATGATTTTATTTTACCATCAGCAAAGCATTTATCCCCAAAAAGCTGTACACATACTGGTCAGATTATGGAGCAGTGCTATCTTCACACTATTAAAAGTCTGTTGCTATAGTGGTCAGATTTGTCTTTTGTTGGAGGAGGGGAAAAAAAGGAGATAGGCAGCAGGGCCACATCACCATATAGCAATTTTACTCCCATGTTAATGCAGATATAATCTTCTTAAGTGCAAATTGCTAGAAACCAGCATGACTTGGGCTCTGATAAATGACAGATGATTCAGTTTCTTACAAATATTGACAAGTCTAAATTGTTACAGGTTTCCAAAGCAATAACAGGTTTACGAACAGGAAGGGAATAAAACATTACCACTATTAAAAAAATGTGTCATTTCAAACTTCAAACGCTCTTCAAAAACATATCTAGAAAAGATTCTTTTAGTTTTGTTTTTTTTTTTTTAATTTCCTGGAGCTAAGGAGTGTCCATGCAAAACAATTTTGAGAAGAGCAGTGTTCCACCTGGGTACCAACTAGGCTCAACTTTGTCCCACACAGCTTAATAAAGTGCTCTCTTGTGCATCCTTTTGGGGGAAAAAGTTCTCATTTAAAGTTTGGGAGACCGAGGTTGCCAGCTGGAGAAGTCTCGGTCAATCCATGCTGAGGTCAGAGAAGGAGCAAGGAGTGAAGTAACAGTACTCTGCCTTTCATAATGCACAGACAACAGGCTGCAAGGGAGGAGCAAGCAGAAGCAGAGGTGGGTGTCAGATGAAACCCTGCTCCTGGGAAGCTGCAGGAGTTTAACACAGGCCTCATCAAAGGAAGCATTTTTTCCTCTACAGATAACAAACACCAGCACTACTGGAGCAGACACCAGTTAACAGATCTCTACATACAAAAAATGGGAAAACTAAATATGCCTTTCACTTTCTGTGCTGGTGGTTTTTCAACAATTTTTTTGAAGGAGAAAGGGTGTCTGAGTAACATTCTTCTGCCGATTTAAAAAAAAAAAGAAAAGTATCTTGCCCTTGCGTTTTTTATGTTGCACACTTACAAACATTCTAGGGCAGATGGAGGTATTTGCTGATAAAATAATGATCAGCTTAAGAGTAAAAATAATATTAATGGGGAAAAGAATTTAAGGCATGTTTTATTTTGGCCAGGAATGATGCATCCTACAGAATAATCTTCATTTCCCCACTTGGTTTTCAGACCACTGCACTTTTTTGTTTTTGTTTTACATGGCACTTTGAAATTTATGTTTTACAACTTAGTCAAGATTTTCAAGTGTTTTCTTCAACACAAATGCCCTCTCTTGTAGCTCAGGTCTGCTATCTGATGCCATCGTAGACAACGAACGAATCAGGTGCTCTCTGCTTTCTAGTGTCAGGCTTTCCCACTGTTGAGCTTCTGTGCAGATAAAGACAGACATTGGACATGAATACCAGAAAACAAACAAAAAAAAAATCCAAAAGGGCATTGCTTTCCCCAGACAGACTAAAAGAGTGACCGCTTCAACCTTTCACTCGCAGTCCATACTGTGCTTCCAGGAGAACTCAGATTCACCTGGATGCTCGGGTGCCTATGCTGCCTTCCTGCCAGGGAGTCACGCCTCTCTAGACCAGGCGTCACTGTCTAAGCCTGCAACATGTGAATGCAAGGGCATGAAGAACCAAACGCTTCCCACGCTGCACCTCACTCACGAAAAAGGCACAAAAGATTTTTACTAGAATAAAGGAAACATGAAATGCGTAACAGAAACCCAAAGGAAAAATTTGCTACGTAACTGCAGGCACGTATGACCCTGAGACCTAAGACTCACCCCGTGAAGTCAATTCTGCAAGGCTTGAACACTAAATAACAATGAGAAACCAAAAGCCTCTGTACTAAGAGGAGCTCCCCCCTCCTTGGAGCTTGCATGTAACACAGACAGATCTGACAAGACTAAGTTCAAAACAAGTTCTGTGTGCTCCATGTGGGACCCCTCCTTGCTGAATGTATTCCTCACCAAAGGAATATCCAACAGTACTTTAGAACTTGATATTAGCCTCAGTTATTTCAAGCCCTCTCCTACTTCCAAGTCCCAGCGTCCCCAGAATCACCCAGTGCTGCAAGCAGAAGGTAAGGCTATCTCTCCAGGGTTCCAGGCCATACAGCCAGGTGCCATCCTTACCAAACAGAGGCTCTTCCAAGTGGCAAGTAAAAAGTCTCACCTTGTAGTTTGGTGAGCAGCAGCTGTATCACAGATAAAGCTTCTGTTCTTATGGATGTGTAGCTTTTGTTTTCTAAGGGATTTAAAGAAAACAGACAAGAAAACCCAAAACCACATTGAGAACCAAAAGCACTAACCTTACAAAAAGCAGTCACCTCTGTGATCTCCAGAACATTTTTGGTAGCACAGTTCACTAAGCTCTTGTTTGTGCTGTCAGTCTGCAGTGCTCTTCAGCTAGCCACATTTGAATGGCAGAAGGTCAGCATTCAGAGGCTGACAACTTAACTAAATCTTGTGCATTTCCTCTGCCACTACCACAGAGCTACCATTCCTTACATATTCCAGCAGGGAAAAGAATGCTGCCATAGCTGCAGTATGATGGCAGACAACTTCTGTGCACAACAGACTGTTCTGGCGAGTTGTATTGGCTAGAAACCAAACGTTAACAGTGAGCTTTAAGTGAGGGTACGTGAACCGTATGACAGCCATTAAGCACAAACTTGTCACAAAAAGTTACTTGTTCTCTGAGCTAAAATCTTATTAAGGTGAGGACCCTAGTTCTCATTCCATGAGGACTGATACCTAAAAGAAACTTTCTCCCAAGGGGTCTCTGAATTGGTAGCTAGCACTAAACCTAAGTGCTGTCTTTAGGCACATCAGAAACAAGACCACATGCAGGTACAAGATTAGGGGCACTACAGTCACGGGACAAGTGGGAACACTACCAAAGTAATGAAGAGGCCCATGACTGTCAATATGACATAGGTAGCACTTAAATTTGCGGTATCTTTTGGATAGTTGGATACTACAATCTTGGATATACAATGCATACGTATCTAAGAAGTCTGAATGGTGGAGGAGAAAAGCTTGTGTTTCATTAAATCAGGAATAGCTTGATTATGATCTGAGAGGTTCCACAGTCTGCTGTCTGCCCCTCCTTCCTCTTGCAGATCTCTTTTGCACTAGAGGAATGCATTTCTCTCTGCATTGCACCCTGCACTGTCTTGAACACTGCAACTTCACAATAACCACACTGCAGCACAAGGAAGGGCTGAATGTTACCTCTGGCAGCTTATGCTTATTCTGCATTTCCTCTACCACACAAACCTCCAGAGCAATTCATCATCCATCACAAATCAGGAGAAGTTCATTTACCTAAAGAGTGGGTGATAGAGGAACAGGTTTCCAACAGTATTTCTGTCAAAGCCACGGGATCAGAGTGCTCCTCATCAAACAGCATTAGCCTGTCAAATGCAAAAACAGTCAGGCACACCTGGGACAGAAGTCTGCTCAACTTCTCCAAGAATTCCACGTCATCAAGTTCAATTAACAGTTTCAAGCAACAAAGAGAAGACAAATCACTGAAGTGGACTGCAGAAAGAAGAATTACCCTTGAAAGTAAGCATTCATGGCTTGTAGCACTCCAAGCTGCACTTTCCATGTGCTGAGTTTCAGGCGGTCACACATTAACTTGCAAAACTCTTGGCGATAGCAACCTACAGGAAAATAAGGACATCACTGTGTTACCACAGGGAAAGGCAGAAGGAAACATGTACTGGTCTGTCCCTCAAATGCTCCTCAACATGTGACATCAAGCTAATCACTACATATGACCAAGTAACATCCCGTAACAAGTGATGCTGAAAATCTTCACCACATCAACTCACTCATTACAAATGCTGGCAGAAGGAACAGCTGCATTACACACCCTGGCATGCAATAAAAGCAACCTTTTCCCGCCCGTCTCCAGGTATTCCCAATTCTTCCACCTTGTACCAGCTTTGATGCAAATGTAAACATGAGCAGCAGTTAGGCTGAACAGTCAGTTCAGTTAGGCTTCTTTACAAGCCACCTCACTCATCCTGTATGTCTATAAACTCGGAACACTTTTGTGAAGTGAATTTAAGACAACAGTAAAGGAATTTTCCCAAGGATGGGTTACTTTGCAAGGAAGGCTGTTGGGGCAGCTTTCTCACCGAAGACCCTTACATGCTGCCAGCAGTGAGATGCTGCATCTTCTCTAAAGCCTCCCCACTCAGCACATGATCTCCAGGTCTTTCCCTCCTTCTGCTTTTCATTTCAAAAGTAAAGTTTGTTCTGCATGTCACCAGCTGACTTACGCTGTGTTTCTGGGCTCCTCGGCCAGGCTTTGCCCAGGGTCTCGAAGGCACAGATCAAGGACTCCATCTGAACCTCCTTCTCTCTCATGTCCTCATCCTCTTCATCATGCTTTGGAAAAGCTGCTCCCATGCTCTCCAGAGAGTTCTGCGGAGGGCACGGGGGAAGGTGTGACTGACAGAAGGATGAGGGCAGGCTAGGCACATACTGCAGAGCAGCTCAGGCTCCCCGTGCAGTCTGCACACACCCGCCCTCGTGCCCAGCTCTGGCACTGTCAGCAGCCTGCAGAGGGGCACAGCAGGCTCTGTGGCCAGGCTCCCAAACACGTGCCTGTGCTAAACGAGTCCCACTCGCAGAGCTGCAAGGCTCTGATGATACTAAACATAAGTACTCTGCAGAGCTTCCCAGGAGCCTTTTGCTGCCTGTAGAGCAGCCAGGATTTAACTTTCCATGCAGTAGCAGGGCGGTGCTGGACATCACAGGCAGAACTCTGTCTGGAGAACAGTTGGGCTAATTCAGAATTTGGGTCGCAAGGTACAACCACCCCAGGGCTCACCACAGTCTGGTATTCAGCCCCACCAAAGACCTGGTTGAGCGTGGGGAATCCCTCACATCATCAGCCCTCTGGGCAGAAGCCTGGCACGCAGTCAGCACCATCGGGACTGTCACCACTTGGGTGCTCTGCTTTGAAAGAGAGAAAACTCAAGAAGTGGAACTGCCACCTTCTTTATCATGGGAAAGATGACATCAGCAAGTTCCTGGAACCGGTCTTCCTTTGTTGCCTGCAGCACCCCGGCTGCACAGCGCAGTGCCACCATCTTATACTTCAGGTTTTCCTTACGACACTCTTTCAGGAGAGCCTGGACAACATCCGTGATGGTGGGCTGACCAGGCACTGACTTCTGCAGCTCTGCACTGAAATGCAAGGCATATGGACACTATCACACCCATGTTAATCTCTTCCCAAAATCTGCTTTTCCCAGAGAGGAATTAATTCCTGCAGCCAGGCACTCAGTTGCCTACCAATAAATTGTAACAGAAGTTACACTGTGGTGCTCTTCCTCACTCTTTATCTGCTCTCCCTGTTTTATTTTCTTCTTTTCTCATATGCTTCTAAGGCACTTGCTCCCTCACTACTCTTCTACCTCTTCCTCTCTTTTCCCATTTAAGGTCTCCATCTTCCCCCTTAGTCTCTGCTTTCCTCTTAGCAATTGTGGCCTGTCAGCATCCTCCTCTTCCTCTCTAAATCAACCATTTACTTCTGCAGGTCTCTCTGAAGCACCACTTCCTCCTCACATGCTGATAGGAGATTAAGATGGCGATGACAAACTTTCTAGAATCTCCTTGGTACCCTGTAGAGAATAACACTGTACAACCACCTCCCTTTTGAGATCTCAGGTCCTGAGGGTACCACCTCATTCAAGGCACTTACCTGCAGGCAGAGACGACACTGGCAATGGCCTTCAACAGCTCCTCCTGCAATGACAAAAGGGACATTGCTGAGAAGTGCCATACAGCCAAAATGCACAGTCCTGCTGCACAGGGCAAAACTTTGCATTCCCCTGAAAGAGGCAGTGGGGAAACATGCTTGTGACACCAGTTTGGAGAAGTAATGTCTGTCTATCTCCTGTCACTCCTGCTGCAGAGGACCTAGCTTTCAATCTGCACAGAACTGGGAGCAGAAAGGGGCCTTGCAGCCCCTGAGGACATGCTAGTACCCGTCAAGGTTAGAAACAGTGCAGTGGAATTAGTCTAGGTGGGAACCCAACTCCTAGAGCAATCTGAATTTCACCTACCTATTTTCCCAGTCATTTCTGTATCTGCTAAACGCAGGGCAAAAGTCAGACTCCCTAGGTCAGCATTCTTATTGTGCTGCTCTGCAGCAAAGAACATTGCATTTCCTGGCTCAAGGGCTGCACACTGCTGGGCTCACAGCAAACCACAAGGTGACGATTCCCTCTTTACCTTCCCAGTCCAGGTTCTCCCTGGCAGGCCTTGCAGCAGTGCAGAGAGCACCATTCCCAGATGTGGCGGTACAAGGGAGCCTGTCTGTTTGGCAATTGATGCCATGGCAGCTGCTCCCTGAGCTTTCATTTTCCAGGATTGGGACTGCAGAGCCTTCTGGGTGATGGATATCAACTCCTGCAAATACAGTCTGATCCCACCCTGAGTACCTGCACGGCAAATGGAGGAAAACTGTAACTTGCCACAAAACAAACAAAAATTTGATCTTATTGAAAAAAACAAAAAAGACAACAAAAAAATAAAAAACACAACAAAACCACCACAAGCAAACAAGCACAATCCTGCCCTGGAAAAAATTAAAAAAAAAACCCAGTTACAGATCTACTGGGGTTTCTGGCCATGAGACACATCAGAAAGGCCTACTTCAGGCAAAGGGGTGAAGAATTCCAACCAGCCTGGTTGAAGTTTGGTTCTTTTCTAGGGGTTCCACATAAAGTCTCTGTTGCCTGTTCAGACACCGAGCTCATTTCAGTCCTTTCATATAGCAGACACTAGACATTGTGTTAGTCTGTTTCTAAGGAATATAACAGCTTTTTTTTGTTCTTCTTCCAAAAACAGGTCACTAGAAAACCTTTTTCAGCTCCTTTCTCAGACTCCAGACAAGTCATCTGGTGACTGAGGAATCAGATCTGAAATGTACAAATGTCAGGAAAAAAATACTATAATGCATCCAGATCTTCCTCTACAGACAGAATAGCCCTTCAAAAGCACAGATTCATTCATTGAAACTAAACCCGAAAGTATCACCACAGAGATCTGCAACATGAGACAAAGGCCGAAGTCCCCTGCAACTCTGAAGTGTGCAGCAGCCCCTAAAGGCTGGTATCAAAATTCCCAAAGATGTCTGGTTATCTGTACCATCAGGGCCATATCACAGAGGCATTCAGTATCTCACAATTTTAAAATGCTTCTGACTGTGCCTGTCCATCCTTGTGATTAATGCCCCTGTAATTATTTTAATTAGCCAGAGAAGATAACCTTCATACAAGAAATCTAGAGCAAGGAGGAAAATGGAAACAAGCTTCCCAAATCTCTTACCATGAGAACTCTGTATTTTCAAAATGGGATTCCAGAAAGCATGCTATTTATTGTCCCACGCTTCCCAGAAAGCTTTACTCTTCTTAACGCAACATACCAGGTACATTTTCCTGCCAAACTTCAGTCCACAGAGTAGAATTCTCTTTCTCTCCTTTCTCTTCTTCAGGAACCTCATGCATTCCAAGAAAAGCCAATGGCAGCACATGCTTGGTATGGTTCTTCAGTACATCTGGGCTGTAGCGACCCATAGCATGCACAGTTAAAGCACAGCCTGCTCTGTAAACTGGCTCTGAAGGAACAAAACAAGCACACTGTGACTGGGAAGCAGGATTATCCTTTTAACTGCTTGGTCTGCCTCTTGGGAAGCAGAGTAATGGACAGTATTGTATAACAATGTATAGGAATTATTCAGACAGTGAAACAAAGCATCACAATACAGAAATGTTTCTTTACTAGCTTTTTCTATCACTATAACTTTTTCTGCATTGTATTCTGTAAGTGAATACCCCAAAAACAACATACCTTCCTTCTCCATGTACCAGCTGCTGAGTTTGTGCAGCAGCTTCTCAGTGCTACTGTCCCGGGAAGTCTGTAACGGGGAAGAGATTCAAATTATTCAAACACTTCAAAGAAGACCACCAATAAAAAAGGAAAATAAAACCTAAAGCCCAACTCACCCTGACTAGATGCCCCATAGCAAAGGCAAAAGACTTCTGTACCACGCTGTTGCGATCAGTCAGGCCACTAAGTAAAGCACTCATAAGTTTGCCTGTTGGAAGAGATTTTACTTTATCAAAAGCATCATGTTTTATTGTTATGGCAAGAATTACAATGGCCTGATTTTATGCATTCTTCCTCATTGCATGTACGTGGGGTTGTAAGTCTGTCTGCTCCTCATATTTAAACTGCTTCTAGTGTTTTGCACACCTTGACTGATAATGTTCCTATGTGCAAGCACTCAGGCTGATAATGCTTTCAGCTTCATTTCTATTTTGCAACAGAAGATGTCCCTTCTATTATCAGAGGAGACTCAATGAAGCAAAGTCCCTGTTCATGGTCCCCCCACAGCTGAAGTTGAAGGAACAAGTGCATATTGACAGTGCTGCATTAACACAGGCATTGTCAGGTTGCTCCAAGAAGTAAAGAAGTATTTTTGCCTATTCCTGCTTGGTGCTAGTGAATGCCCTCAACTCCTTCCTCTACCTCCTCAAACTTGATGAGGTACCGAACCTACTCCAAGCATGCTAATCTCAAACCAAAAAGGTAACTTCAAACAGCTCTCTGATAAAAATATACATGTAAAGATCATTCTTGTGCTAAAATCAAGGGAAGAAACACCAGAGCAACAAAAAGCACTTTCAAAACCTGATATTAGAGACAAACCTTACCTGAATAAGGTGTTAAGTCTTGAGGGCACTGTGTGGTTAATGACACAATTACACTGGCACAGCCCCCCTGGAAGATTGCAAGGGAAAACAAAGGTAAGATAAAACAATATTTGCCTCTGGATATTATGTTAATACTTGCTGTGGTGCTACCTGCACTTGTAAGACATGATCTAGACCTACTGAGCCGGTATCCTCACAAGCCAAAAGCAGTAAAAGTAGAAGCAGTAGAAGTTTGCAAAACATGACTGACAAGAATTGAAATAGAAAGTGAAAAAGGACCCACACTCAGGATAGATTAATCTAGAAGATTTACAGCAACCAAGGACAACTTTCTGCATCATGTGTCACAGAGCACAACAGCCATGTAGCCTAGAGCAGCTTAGGGCAGCACGCATTCAGAAACGTGATGTAGTGGAGTAGGACTTAGGTGTCAAATGATTCCAGTATCTATGAACCCAAGCTGCTGCTTTAAAAGACATAGTAGAAAGAACCATATTTACATTGACACTGCTCTATATTCCCTTCCTCATTTCCAAAAGAGCTATTAAAACCACAGACGCACCTTTGTGCCAAGGCCAACTCCACTTTTGATCAGTTCACACAGCCGAGGGACCAACTCTCCAAGGACGGACACATCCAAATACTGCAAGCTCTAGAGAAAGGCAAGAGAGAGGGAGAGAGAGAAAAAAAGAACAAAAAAAATAAAAAAGAAAGGTAACAGTGGCAGACTTAAGTTGGTGTACTTCTAGCTGAGGCTGCCTCAGCACTGCTGGCTGGTCCTCAGCTGAATCACGGGAGTTTGCTGCATGATGAGAAAAGGCCAACATGAAGTGGCTTTCACAAATACTGATTCTCTTGTCCCACTTCTCTGCTGAGCTGACCTTGCTAAAACTATAATTTGCTGGAACTGATGGACTCCTGCACCCCAGCTCTTCAGGAAGGCTGAAAGTAACATACTAGCAAGAATGAGATGAAAAGGGCATGTATGTCTTAGGACAAAACCCAACATTTCCCCAACTCTCTGAAACCAGGAAGCAATAACATATCTAAACTAGACAATGACATGCAACCAGTTAAGACATATTTTAAACAGGTCAAGACAAACAAATGTATGGTATAGATGACATAGAGGTACAAGAGGGATTTGATTAGTATAATTTTTCATCTGCTATGCCTAAAATGCCACTGGGCAAAACAGAAAGCCTCATGTTACCTGCACTCTGTGTAACACTATCTGCAGAGGTGAGATACGTTCTCTAGCAAATTAAAGGATCACATACTAAATGAAGATAACTATTTCTGAGCTTCCAGTCAGATCAACCGCTACTTCCCCCTCCAGCACTGGTATGAAGGAAATTATCCATATAATCTCCCAGCCAGCCCCAGAATATAGAAGAGGTTGCTCATAGGCCAGGAGATCTTCACAATACTCCAGGGAAGCCACGACTATCTCTCTACTACCCTAGGAAATCCCAATCAATGGTCAGGGCATCACAGTTGTCCCCCCAGGGCTGGCAGGGTAGGGGCATGGCCTGGAGGAAGGACAGCAGCAGCAGCTGCTGCAGCCTGCAGGTTTGCAGCGAGTACTTTTACACAGAGCCTTTCATTCCCAACTGCTTTACACTCTATTTATAGAGACCACTTCACCTCACACCAAAACTCAACTCCACACGCTGTTATGCACAGGAGGGCTTGCTGTTGCTGTTTTTCCTTAAGTAGAGGAAACAATAAATTGCTCTGGTGGCTACAACTCCTCTAAAACTTCCTCAGCCTTCACATCCTCTATCTGCCCACATGCCCCTGGCTGTGTGCAATACCTAAGCAGAAAAGAGGGGCCTTTTTTGGAAGGAACAGGTTCTTACAGAGGACAGGGAGTTCTGCCAGGACAGATCCTACAGCACAGCATCTGGGCATCAGCAACTCCTCCTCCAGCAGCAGGAAACTGGTGCCAAACATCACTTGCTGACAGTGCTTTCAGTGATATCAGCATTTTCTCTCAAGATCTCCACCATAAAGTACAGGAAAGGCCCAGATAGGAATATCTAAAGCACCACAAGGCAGTGGTTGCACAGCATTTGTGCCTTACAAACAATGGCTATCATCAGTTGAACACCCAGGTGAGAAGTTGATTTTGGAGCTGTGGGCCAGAGATGAAGAGAAATGCTAGCTAACATAACCCACAACCAGCTAAGCTCCCATCCCAAGAAAAGCACTTGAAGGATGCCTTCTTCATCAAAGCAGGTAGGTCTTCAGATGAAGAAACAATCCATCTGACTCCAGATGGAGCCAAAGTTATTCAAAACTGATCTGAGGGGCAAGCGCTGGTGGTATGATGAGAAGTCTTTACATGAAAAAACAAGTGGACAGTCACATGGAGATGTGTAATAAAATGAACCCTGAAGAGATATTGTGTAAAGATTCCATTTCAATTCTTACTCTTGTACAACATACCTTACACTGGAACCCTTCTGAAAGAAACACTTACCATGTTAATGGTTTCCATCATGGGAGATGACTTCACAGCACTAAGTCTGGCACTATCCATTGCAGTCTGAAAAAAAAGCAACATGAAAAACCCCAAAACAAACTCAAGCATAAACACAACATGAAAACAGTAGAAAGGGCAACATCAGCTGTAACTCACTACCTCATGCTAAAATCCATTTCAGATGCATAGAGAAAGCAATCATGCCTACAGACTATGAATGTTTCCCTTTCAGAGGTAGATGGATGTTCAAGAGGGAGGGAGAGACAGAGGGAAAACAAACAGGGGCAAAAGAGATTAAATCCCACACTGAACTGTTCACATTTTTCACTCAATTTCATTTCCAAGGACTAAGTGTGACCCTCTTCCCTCCCATAATGAAATTAGCTAAAGTTGCTTCTAATCAATTGTCTCAATCACTTTCCCAGAAGACTGCAACTGATTAATATGGCTCTTTGATAACAATTAAAGAACACAGTGCTGACAACATCCACCTCCAAATGTGCTACAGCACATCTTTCAGTTTAAGTTATATGACGTCCTGAAGTTAATCCCTTGGGATTAGCAGTGACATTTAAAAACAGATTACTAAAATTGCTCTTCACTTTTGGAAACATATAGTGGTTTAGGGAATACAAATAATCCCAATCCATCAAAAAAAAAAAACTCCCACATTTGTCCAGCCATATTCTGTGACCAAACTTTTAGTAACTTATTAGCTATTTTTCTTTGCTTTATGAACACCTCTCTACTAAATCTGCTCTTTTTCTGTTCATGGAATGAAGATCAAATCTTTGTTATCTCTGTTCTGTTGATGCTTTCCCATTATAGCTGCACTTACTTTCTCTTGATCTGTTGCAGAAAGACTCAAATAATTGAGGACTTGAGGCTCCAGCACACTCAAAGATTCCAACAGGGCTGGAATAAGTTTTGGTGCATGAGGTTTCAGCATAGACCCAGCACTTTTACTGATCTTCACAAGAGTGTTAATGCTGGAAAATGATTAAAAGGAAGATCAACAGAGGTACACACAGACTGATCTGAAAAGCCTCTCAGATCTACTGTAATCCAGATATACCAATATAAATCTTCCTTCAAACAAAACCATGAGTATTTTTTTGCTTTAAGCAACATTATTCCCTAGCCCTGAGCTGCCAAGAGATGTTGTATCTTGGCCAGAGATTGTTTACTTTGGCCCTGGAATCACAAAGGCAACGGGCAAAGAGGCAGTACTGTAGACAGATGTGGAAAGAAATCACATACTCTCATGTTTTAAAGAAGCACTGGGCAAAGTCATCTTGAGACCTCTGCTGTCTCTGCCCAAGAAAAGACAAGTTACAGTAATCTAGTCAAACTCTACTAGCCAGTTTCAGACTGATCACATCTCTCACGCTGCATTTTGACAAAGGTTTTAATTTCTTCAAAATGAATGAAAAAAGTTGAAGAAATATTCACTATCATTTGTTAGAAGCCTTCTAGCCTTTCTAACAATTATTTTTGTGAAGACCAGCTAGCTACACTCCAAATCTGAATTTTCCAGTTCTTCAGTCCTTCAGTCAAAGGAAAGAATAAACAAGGTTACAAATTGACAAGCATATAGTCCCTACACATCAAGGGACATCGAACTGTTACAAGACATAAAATGTATCTGAACAGTGTGACTGAACACAGTCACATCTGGGATGTGAACTGTCAACACTCACAAGCATTTGTGAAATCAGACATGGCTGTTCAAAGAACCACGGGACTTTTTGTTTGCAACCAGAACAGATATGCCGATCCCAAAGGACAGCCTTAGCTCGGCACACTGCTTGCAGATCAGCCTGCCATTTGTACAGGGAGAAAAGAACTTCCTGCTGGGAACAGAATCTGTGCATTTCCAGAGAGGCCGCATACTCCCAAAAGACAAGCAGAGTTCTCAGGTCTGCTGTTTAAACTCCGTGAAAAAAGAACTCAGCAGGAAAGCTCTTTTGGGGAGCAACTTGTCACTTCAAACACAAAGAACGTTCTGCAACTCAGGTGAATAAGCTTGGTGTCTTTGGGGCAAATCACGACCCAAAGCCCAGGGAATTTGAATGGTGCAAAACTAACCTGAGAGATCGGACTTCAGCAACTGTGCTTACTATTCCTTTGTCTAGGAGGCAAGGGAGCAACACAGCTATCGTCTTCTGACCTGCTGCTCCTTTAGCGGGATCGCACATTTTCACACAGACCTGGGGACAAGTGAGAATCAGTGTGCAAATAGGTACAAACCTCCCTCTCAGATTACTTCCCTCAGACACAAGGAGAAAACAGCAGCTAGACAAACTGCTCATAGCCAAGCCCAGGCTCTGTTACACCTTCATCTTCTCTCCACAAGGTAGTTAAGCCCTAGGACTCATCCCTAAAAGGGGTTTCAACTACAATCAACTTCCAGAAAAGGCAAATCCAGAGCCTAGTAGGCCTTAACCTGAATCTGGATGAAGAGATGAACCAAACGGCCTCTCAGTTGAAGGATAGCCTATCTCAGCCACAGGGACTCAATCATTCCACACAGCAGAGCAGCAAGTCCCAGATGAGAACAGATTCTGCAATCGCAACATTTCACAACAACATTGTGGGACCAGATCCCTGTTTGCAGCACTAAAATGTCATGCACTGTGAAGACTGTCATTTCAAACATGGCACTTTCAATCCACTGCAACCAATGTGACTTTTTTACAGGATTACCAAACAAACTATTAAGTGATATATGTGTACTACACCCAAAAAACCTTGTCAGTAACAGCATCACAGAGAAGTTTATACACAATTACTCTGTTTCACACCAGTGAGGTACCACCAGGCTTGGTCAACTAGATCAGTCAGTCTTGGAACACTGTTGAAGTTACAGTAAGTTTACTTAAGTTCCACCCCCAAGTAAGGAAAAAATACCATCAGAGGAAAAAAACCCAGTTTATTATATCCTTCCTTTGCTTGCATAGAACTTAACATCGCATTATCCTCAAGCAGCAGGACTTCACTAGCATCAATAGAAGTACAGAGGAGTACGTGGTGATGCTTATTATGCCTGCTTTCTACGGGGCTGTTCAGTCTTTCATAACTGCATCTTACACTAGAGATCCTCTCAAGACAACAGTCTGTGGTAAATACAGTCTGTGGTCACGCCTGACACCAAAACCATACATGTCTTGTCTATATGTGCATATGACAAAACTGTAGACTTTTACCTTGCTTAAAGTTTTTAAGGCTAGTTCGGCTGCCTTTCGCACAGTCTCCTAAAAAAGAAGTCAACAATCATTTCTGCTATTTTTATTCTTCTAGAATGATTCATATTAATTGATAAGCATTAACACTCGTACTGACAAGGCTATCTTCATGGCTAATACTTAATATAAAGTATTAATATCTTTAAAAGAAAGTATTATAACATCATTTAAAAATTCTGGCTTTGGTCCATCTGAGTACCTGGTACAATCAATACATTAAACATAAGAGCTCAAACCTGGAAGGACCCCAAGACACTGACTTCATACGTGCATGTCATTTCAGCACACAAGCAGCCCAAAATAAATATTTCTATACTCAAAATTAAGCAACTACTCAGGAATTCTTTTATATCAAGGAAAAATCCCAAATTATCTAGAGTAAGCACAGCAGGAACAACACCCAAGAGTTCAAACATACAGAGAATTTCCAAGGTGGCATGGAAATTTTACTTGCAAAGAGCATGAATTTCTAGTCTACTTAATACTAGAAACTCCCATTAGCTTCAAGCTGACTTGTCAGAGAATTTCTCTTTAAACACCTCAGAGCTTGATCACTATACTGTTTGTTGAAGACTCCTATCCAGTTCTCAGTTCCATTACCTTAATGTCATCTTGCACTCTGAACAGGACTTCCCAGATCTCTGGAAGCTTGTCTATGATGTCATCCAAAGGTCTTCCTCTTAGTAAGTCATTTAGTGCCAGACAACTGCAAACAGGGAATTTTATTTCTTTCACACCGTGTTCTTACTTGATGTAGGTGTATATATACAGATATGTGTACAAATATAAATTAATAGTTTTAAAAAATGAGAACTGTTTCACATTCCTTACTTCCCCCAAACCTTAAATCTACTCTGTCACAAGAATTTTGTCACCTTTAGCACAGAAAAAAATGCTCAGTCATTCAGGTAAAACCTGAAACAGCTGACAGGAAGTGAAAAAGGCTGCTGTGGTGAAAATTGCTACTGCAAACATTCCAGCGACAAAACTGTTTTAGTCTTCTTTCCTTTAAGCATAGGTCAAGAAGAAACCAAAATGGTATAAAGTATGGAATTGAAATTAAAATGGAAGTTTTTCAATACAGCATGGCTACAAACCACTAAAAACAAAAAGCAGTTTATTAAAAATGGCATCCTGCTGCCAAGTACATAATTGTCAGATTGATAAGGTTTTCTAAGAGAAAGCATTATTTCAGATTCAAGGATAGGCAAGAACTAGTAACCAGAAAACTCATTCTTCATAGAATGTTGTTTAGTATAAAGCTACATGCAATAAAAAATTTCAGGCAAATAACTTCAAGTATCATACTTCCAAGTGCAGGCTACAAGGCTGGGCTCTACCCTCATGAGAGGTTGTGTCCTCTTTTCCCCCTCAACTTCTTCAGGTTAACAAGTTTATGGTGAACAAGAACTGACTTCAAAGACAAATCTAATACTTTTCCTAGCAATACCTGGATTCTCTGATCCTCCAAAGACTGCTTGTTAGGTTACTGATCAAATCCTCAAGAATTTCCTTCATGTACTTATCAACCTATAATTAAAAAAAAGGAAAAAATCATGAAATAAGCATATGCATCCTTGTCCTGTACTCTGTAAAAAAGAGAGTCCTTTTGGACAATACAACCTGCTTTCAGCCACATCAGATAAACTAATGCTTGCCAATGCTGTGCAAGCTTTCTCTGACTGTGCTTTAGACTTTCTCTGCACTGCTCGAGTGCTTAACATTGTGAAAGATGCAACAAGAGAAGTCCCCTAACGCCTTTATCAACGGAACTGTTAAATGCAACACTAAACATGTATTTACTCGAGAAGCAGTTGTGTTTTGATGAGGGATCAGAGTGAATGACTTCATATTAATACCAGCTTTCCTGGGAGAAAAGATTGCACACCCAATTCCAAGCCTTGCAGAACCAGAGCAAGAGCATCTTATGAAAATCATTTATTCCTGAAATACACCTGGGAGGAGTTCTCAAACTGATGGAATAGCCTCCATCCATGGGCTTCCTCCCACTTAAAAACTGAGGAACTATATTTAGATGCTCTTGCTTGAGGAAGGCATCTTAGGCCATAAGGATTCCCGAAGAGCTTCTCATAGGCAGTATGAAAGCAACATCAAAGTGGAAAAATCCCATTTCAAGTAAATCATAAATTTTAATGCTGGCTGCACAAACAAGGTCTGGAATATCCTTTCACATATGAGAGACAGTGCAAAACCTCTGCGAAAGCTCCAGCTCATCCATGGATTCTAACACCTTCTTTCCAGGGCAGCACCTCACCCCTTTCTGCACAGCCCCTCCTTTCACAAGATGCACTTGCCCCATGAGGATCTCTGATATACTGCTGGCTGGCAGCAAACCCCCTTGCTGCACTTTGCTGGTCACTCACCATCGACTTGTCAGAGACCAAAGCATTCCAGATGCTGGTCATTGCCTGTCGAATGCCCAGGTTGGGGTCAAACTGGTAACGGTAGAGACGCGGAAGAAGCTGGGGCAAAAATGGAGCCAGCTGCTCTCCAGCCTTGGCAGCTATCACATTGAAACCAAAAGCTGCTCCCTGTAATGACAACAAAATAGTATTTGCTGAAACATTGCTCACTCCCTCAGTTATTGCTCCTCGGCACACCACAGTCAGGCGCAAAGTTGACTGACATAGTTCAGATTTAGACCAAATCAAAAGGACTAGAATGGTACTAGAATTAGCCCATCCTCACTGCTACAGTACCACAGTGATCTCAAGCATACAAACACACTCAGCAGACAAGATGCTACTTCAAAACTGTCTTCCAACCTTTATTTCAAGATACTGATTGATCTCATTTGCAGAAACAGTACTGGTGAATTAAAACTATGAAGATTTAAATATGTTCTTCCAAAAGAGATTCTTTCTTGGCAAAACTGGTGGGGGTGGGCCACTGCTTCCTTATAACTCTGCTGCTTTAGAAGAATTGGAATAACATAGAAACCGAAAACCCAAAATAATTCCATCTTATTTCTAAAACCTGAAATTTCTGGTGATCATAATTTTGCATCTGTCTATATTTACTTTAAACTTAAGTATTGTTCTATGATCTTTTCTTTCTCCAACACTATCAGTTCCACTGTCATTTCTAATACAGTGGAAATGATGCTTGCCTGTGAAGTCCCATGGGATTTGGCAGGATAGCCCAAGAAGAAATTACTCAATGAAGGCAGTGCAGTGACTGCCTCTAATGACTTCTTATTTTCTGACTTGCAGTGTCAAAAGCTGCCACTCAAAACCCCACACTAGGGCCTTCACAGGACAGGATGTGTTGTTTGGGTTAATCTAGAAAACAGCAATAAAGACACATTTCCAGTTAGGACCACTGCCATGAAAAGCAAGAAGTTGCAGAAAGTGTAAGGAAAAGAAAGGCATTGCCTGCAAGCCCTGATCAGCATGCCCCGTCTACCTCTTGTTGGGGGTTTAGGGCACCTAAACTTCAACTTAAAAGATTCTGCAGATTCCTCAAATGCCAAAGCTCAACCCACATCTTCTGAGTGGATTTTCTTGACTCATCCTGGCTGGAGAAATTCCACAAGGGTCAGGAACTTAACTATGCTCCTGTGCTTTTGAAGTCCCAGTGCAAAGAGGGAGGTCTTGAGAGATGTGCTGAACTGTCAAACTCTGGATGAAAATCACAGCTGGGACTTATTTTTTGCTCTAGGTGGTGTTGTCAGAGACTCAAAACAAGTTCTTCCACACTTTTGTAAATCCAGTGAAAAGAGGCCCCACATCAAAGCTCCGAATAGTACACTTAAATGTTCAAACTTACAATGCTCCTTCTTCTACCTAGAAGTGGATCCAATAATATTTTGGCTCCCAGATCAAAGTTATCAAAATGTGAGTTAAAATGGGATACTTTTAACAAAAGTGCTTTTTAGTAACTTGTTGCTGATTACGTTTTGCTCTGCCTCTTTAGATAACAAAGATCACTTTCTTTGGCATCCAAAAGTTCATCCAGTTTTGAAAATATTATCACCGTTTGAACACATTAAGGACTGTCTTTCTAAGCACACTCAAAAAATAAAAGGATCTCAGTTGATTCAGAGGGGAATGCAGGACTATATGAACACTCTGACACCAAAGTTCTGTTATAAGAATTTCAAGTAATCCTAAATTTTTTTCCTCAGGCTGCTAAATTTGCCTTGGTCTGATACCAAAGCATCAACGCCCTCTACATTCAGTTATGCATAAATCATATAACCAGAAACAGAAAAATGCAGTTTTGTTTCCAGAGCTCACAGTGGGAATGGAAGTTGCATGAAAACAGAGCATTACCTTCCGAGAATTCCACATGGCATGATGGTTGGCCAGATTCATGAATTTGTACACCAGGTCTGGCTGATTGAGGTCACTAGCCAGTGAACAAAGCTCCTTGTAGGTAGAAAGACCTTGACTTTGAAAAGCAGAAGGGAAACCAGTGTTACTATTTTTAGGTACACAAATGCTACAAAACCTAAAGCTATTTTCAATTCACATCCTAAAGTAGGCAGAGAAAGGTGAGTAGCGCATCTGTATCACACAGAAATAGTTACAGTAACTTAGAGAACAAGAAGGAACAAGAAGTTCAGGAAGCAGATTTTTAAGGGAATTCTGTTTCAGGACTGTGTCTCTGTCATTGAGACTGTCAGTAAACTTACCCATCTGGGGTTTTACTCAGACCTCCCTGAAATACCACAGTTTCTCCAGTCATCTCATGCTTGGCTCTGATAGAAAAGAGGCCCAGTATTAGCATCACCAAACTCTACACTTGAATACACTGCACACTACGGAACAGGTAAGTTTGCTTTATTAACTCCCTAACTTCACAGTTTCAGTTCCAATCCCACAAAAAGCATACAGGTGTGCAAAGCTACACACACTGCAAGGAATGTCATTAATCTTTATCACATGTAACGTTAAGGAGACATTGCAGCAACTGAGAATTTTGCTCTCAGAAGGTAGAAAGTTGAAATACTGAATGATGGCTTTTTACTTCTGCCCACACATCAGCCATATAATACACAGCAAATCTCTACACCAAAAAAATACCATTTCCATTCATCTTATTTCTTCCTGCTTACCTCTACTGAAATCCCTTCACTCCAAGCCTAGGTTTTTATCATTCAGCAGCCAAACCCACACCAGGTTAGATAGGAGAAGTCTATTAAAGAGCATTTCCAACACCGACCAACATAATCTCTACCCATGAGTCTTGTAAGGGCACTACTTTTCACTCTAAAGCTGACAAGCGATCATTAACAATACTTCCTTACCAAAAGGTACTTTTTAGCACAAGCAAGTCCCCACTTCTGCAACATACACAACGTGCAGAGTTGCTGCAAGTGGTAATTGTTCTCTGTAATTACACAATGCAGCAAGTAGTAAATCTAAACAAATCCCAACTCATTTGAACTGCTTGAATCAGGATTGACACATTATTCTGAAACTTTGTTGAATGAAGCAAAACCAGAACAACTTCAGTCACATAACAGTCTAAGCTGAATTAAGAAACGTCTCAGTTTGACTCTTTGAGAATGGATATTGGCTTGCCCTTGGCCCGAAAACATCCCTCTCCACACAAAGAGGCCCATTTTTATTCCCATCAGACACATAACTCAGAGTACTCTCCCACTGGGTTCTGAGTTCACTGTACCTTTTCCCAGTCATAAGGGTATCAACGAGCGTAGTGACTAGCTCTTGCTGATCCTGTTCACTTCCAAGTTCATATATCAGCCCAAGACCTTTTGAAGCAACATCTTGACTAAGCTCTGCAAGAGATTTTACCAAGTAAAACTCAAGATAAGCATGTAAATAAGCAGTACATGAATTTCAAAAGCAAGGTTTGACCAAAATCAGGATGTAGCAAACACAGCTCTGTGCTGCACTTCACAGCTCTCCATTTCAGTGCAGATCTAGTCTGTCAAGACACAAACTTTGCATTCTGAAGCAGCAATTTGTTCTGAAGGCATAAACCGAATCAAATTAGCTTACATCTTCCCACAAGTACTGTTACTGCAAGTTTTGGAACAGCAAGAAGAGTTCCAAGCACCACAGGTATTCTGACATGCTAGTGGCACCTGAAATCATTCATGGTAATACTCTCTTCAGCTTTAGTGAGCTTTGCATAGGCTGCTGGATGCCACTCTTTCCATTAGCTGCCACGGGTAGTGCTGTAAGCCAAAATGTGCTAGCTTGAAGAGGTCTCAGAGTTCCTGCTCATGCAGAACTCTGTGATATACCTCCTGCTGCCCAAAACAGAGCAGAAGTAACACCGCTTCCGTTACTACGGTCTGAAGGGGCAAATGCAGTGTGCTTTTTAGCAAAACACAAAAAAGCTGTGCTTCTTATCTCTGCATGTGATGCCTAGAAATTATTCCTATTAATGTAAGAAATGGGAAGTTTCTACAGTCATCTTTTAATGCTGACTGACAGAGTGTAATTGACTTTCTGCCTGTTCCAAGATTCCCTCCAGTCTGATGGATGCCCACGAAAACACACAATTCTTTAAGATACAATAGTACTTACCATCACTGTCTGACAGAATTGAAACAAATGCACTCTGAATATCCTTGAGATGAGACTGCAAGATGAGAAAAAAGGACATTATTTTGGATACTTTGTTTGGTCTCCAGGCAAGTTTCTAACAGATAAAGAGAGGCTACTTACATCAATGGAGCTGCCTATTTGAGCTACACCTATTGCAAGAACTGTCCTTCCTTCCAGACACACAAGTAGCAGCCTGACTGGCATTCACAGAAGATAACAGTTAATTGTCCAGCCCATCATGTATATATTCCACGCCATTAGTAAACCACATATTTTATTTTCCTTATTTAGTACAATGCAGCAATGCATCATCAATCTGGCTTGCGGCCAGATGGGCCTTCTTCATCCCCAAACTGGTGAGTTTTACCACCTCCCTGCAAAGTGCACTGTTTAGATGAGTGCAGTATGTGGCTATGTTTCATATGTAACAGCTTACACTTGCAAAGCAGCTTGTCCCAAAGCTCTTTATCAATACCAGGAGAGTATAAAATGGTTACTAGGTGCCAGCACAGTCCATAGTACCTCTATGCAGATAGAGGACACTTTGGTTGAGAATGTTTTATTTAGTCCTTGTATAGGACTTTTCACATTCTCTCATTACAGACAAGCACTTAAAATATAAGGTCCCTAAAGTGTACCAAAAATACACTGCACAGTACATGAAGCACATAACTGCTCCTAGGTACCAAAATTGTGATAAACACTGTGAAACAAATAAGTTCAGTTCTCCTCCTTCTTCCCCTCTTAGACCTCTCCTAAATATTTTCCAAATATTAAATCCTAAACACTATACAGATACTAATCTCTTCCTCCCAAAGGAAGATGTACTGCTACTGCTTCTTACAAAAGCTATTTACACTGAGCTTCCTCTGACTTGGATGTAAGTCAGATGTTTCCAAAGGTGGCAAACACCCTTGTTCATCTGCCAGATAGCCTGTTCCTCTAGAAACAAAAGATGGGCCATGTCTCAAAAAGATCTCAGTAAGGACTGCACCAGCATGGGCAGAAAAGAGGCAATAGAAGTGAAGGGGAAGGAAGTGACAGAAACAAGGTGAGAAGCAAAAATAGGAGCAAGAAGCCAGTGCTAGGAAAAGGCATATTTCTTACCTTAATTGCTTTGTGGGTGCTCAGCTTCTTCACCAATGACAGAAGCCAGATGCAAGCTGCCTGCCTAACATGTGGGTTGGGACTGATGATGTGCTTATTCAAAATAAGGTCTAGGACCCAGGGAACCACGTCATTCACTTTCAAATCTACATGAAAAAAAATAAAGGTCGAGGGCAGGAGCTTTGAGAATCATCTTATTCTAATGTCAAATTAATGAAAAACCTAATAAACTCAAAAGTACTCAGGTGAGTACCTTAATCTCTGCTTATTTAGGAAGTCACTGGAGTCACTGGGAAAGCAATAATAGCAGAATAAATAATTGAAATACAGAGTCCTAACCCTTCAAGAACATGTTTCAGAGCCTGTAGCCAAGAAGAGGTACCATTCATATTGCCTAAGACTCAGGGCACTACTTTTCTTTTTTTGCTAGAACTCGAAATTTCTGGAACAATGGCAAGCTTTAATTTCTACCACATGCTCAGCTTTGTGTACACTAGACATCTAACACCACTCTCACAAAATTAAAACTTGTTTGCAGGTCTGAGGCTGATATTTACAGTTGCCTGATTTGAAGCTAGCATTTTGTCACACTTGAATTTCAATGGGTACAGAATCTTAGTCCTTAAATAGAATTTTGATTTTATCACCCTATTTTCCTGTTCAGGCTTCAAAATGGTATTTTAAAAGATTTGTGTATTAAAATCCAAAACTAACTCAACATGGCAAACAAAAAAGAGCGAAAGCCCCAAATACAGAGTCAAGTGGCAATGAATTACATAAGAAGCTATTTAAACAGGCCATGACATAAAGTCTTCTGCCCTCGGAGCAGCTGGACGTGAAGAGGCAAAATTTGTATATAACCACAAACACGAAACCTCTCTTGTGTGTACTTCTATAAATCCAACGCCATAGAAATGAAGCTACGTAGTCCAGTGTTAGTCCAGACACTTCCCAACCCAGCCCCTACATTAGGAAGGCCTACCTGAAGGAGGCATATATTCCTCCTCTGTGACCGTCCACGCATCCCGTGCAGCCACTGAGCTGGTTCCAACAGCAGCACTGGTAATAGCTTCACCAACAGTGAACTGCAGCTCTATCTGTTTGGCCTGAAAAACACATCAGAGCATCAATGACAGCGCTAACTAAACACATACCAAAACTTCCGGCACTTAATCCACAAAACCACAGTCTGTTTCCCAGTCCCAATGTTCAGCACCAATTTACAGTAAGACCACTCTTCTGGTGAGCTTCTGAGACTACATGGCACTTCAGACCCACTGAAGTTTATGGAAAATGAGGCAATGCCAAACTGTCTGAATTGAATGATAAAAGCTAAAATTTCCACGATTTTTTTAAAACATACCTTTGACAAAGTATTCACGAGTCTCTGCAGAAGTTCAACTTGGTGAAAAGAAAGAATTCGATAGAATGAAACTAAAGCCATGTTAAAATGATGCTGATAGTGATTAGTGAAAATTACTATGGCTTTACTATATCTGTAGTATTGAAAGAGTTTCCTGTAATTCCACCCAGAAGCTGATCTCTTAAAAGATGCAGAAATCTGTTTTCACATTAAAAAAATTCAGAAGGTACTTGTTCTGCTTCACTGTCTTTCTTACACTATGCTCTGAGCCTTCCAGGAACAGGATATACCACTTCCTTGTCATTATTTATGATGAATTTTATGTTCTAAGAACTAGTTTCCGTAACTGCTGAGTACCTTCTAGATCGCTTTGCTTATGCTCTAGAAGTACAAAATGCTCAAGCCCTTGGTGAATTAAGCCCTTAGCTTCCTGCAATCTAAGAGAAATCGGTTTTTTTCAAGTACACCTTTCATAAAGAAAGTTGTAGTGTCCCCATGCAGTTACGGGAGAAAAACACCACACTCAGAAACATCTTTTGAGGTTTGGGTACACAGCATTCTCAGCATTCTAAGTACAGCGATAGGACAAGTGGTTAATGGCTTCAAACTGAGAATAGGTTTCAATGAGCTACTAGGAAGAAGTTCTTTATTGTGAAGGTGGTGAGGCACTGGAAGAGGTTGCCCATTGATGCCCCAACCCTGGCAGTGTGTCAATAAGGTTGGACGGGGCTTTGAGCAACTTGGTCTAGTGTGAAGTGTCCCTGCTCACAGCAGAGGGTTTGGAACTAGATCATCCTTAAGGTTCCTTTCAACTCAAACCGTTCTATAATTCTATGGTTCTTGCTTGTTTGATCACATCAGACTGGAGGACTCAGCAAAGCATGCCTGATACTCAACAGCCACTTCTACAATGCAGAATCCTATGTCAGTATCAGCAAGGAAGAAAGGTAAAACAAGCCGTAAATGAAGAACATGAAGAAAGTTCCTTTTATTTAATTTTGTTATCTGGCATATTGCAGTATGTATTAGAAGCTGTGAAAGAATGTAGTGCAATGCATTGATGTGCAATACAGTGATGCATTTAGATCGACAAGAGATACATATACTCCTATAAGCTTCTAATTCAAGTGAGTTTTATTAGTTGATGTAGTTCAGATAAACGTGTATTTAAATTACCTACTGTCAGGGTACCTTTGAAGGCCAAAGTACAGACCTAAGGCTTCATTAGATAGGCTCTGGCGAATTTATACACACAATGTGCAAAAAAAATCCATAAGCCTCCTGAAGTGGAATGAGTATTTGTCACAGACTGAGGCAGAGACCTGAACTAGCGAGTTTTTAAACTGTGGCACAAAATATTCTACCAGCCCAGAGTCTACATCGGCTCTCTATTTCAAGGCAGTTTTAAAAATACCAGATGTACTACTACAAAAAGCCAACTCCCTCTGTAAACCTGGCTCTAGAGTTCATAAAAAGTATCAAAAGAGAAATATTCACTGTAGTATAAAGGATAATACATTGATAGTGTCTCACCTCCACAGAATCCATTAAACCCTGCAGCAGTAGCTTCTGGTGGGGAAAATCTTCATCTCCCACTGGGAAGTAACCTAGTGTTTGTATTGCTCGTTCCTTCATCTTAAATACAAACAAAATACAACACCATCATGTAACCTTCCTGTAAGTCCAGAAGATGCACTTTAAACCCACTGTTTCTAACCCTTACTGAAATTCCACTCAAGGTATCAGAAGTACATGTAAGCAGCTTATTAGATCACTCAGTGGACCTCTTTTCCAAAGCAGATCAGAACAAATGTCCTGTTACCTTTGAGGATTATTTGGAGGTAAAAGAAGATACTCCCATTTTTCTTGAACTAAAATTAAGACCATTCATATTTTCATCCCTTAAGCCCCTACTTATGACTATAGAAAGCACCAGCGATCAGTGCTAAGCAATATTAGAAAGACCCTGACCCTAACCAACTTACTAAAGCCAAGAAGAAGTTTAATTCCTTTAAAAAAAAAGGGACTGAGTTTGGCAGACAACATATATACCTAAAGAGCATTCAAGAAATGAACAGGAATTGTAACAACACTACAAAAATCTTGCCTTATTTGTTTCCTTGCTGGAAGGGATTCTGGCCAGTAAGTTTTCAACAAGTTGCAGCTTTGTAAATCCTGTTCCTTCGTTGGGAATTGGCAAGGGGCCATTCCTGCCAATCTCCCCAAGAGCCGTACAAGCACCCACCACAAGGAAGGGAGAGGTGCTGTTCAGAAAAGAACCTACAGGAAAAAGCAAACCAGGATGACTCGNCAGCGGGCAGGCACCTGTATTTCACCCAAGCAAGTAGCAAAACATTTATCTCCTCTACAGCCGGTAGGAAGTATTATGCTAGAAAAAAACTGAAGTGAAAGGAGACTCTGAGAGGAATCTAGAAAATGACATCACTCCTGATTGTGCTGTGTTGGTCTGTATGTTACAAAGTCCACCTAGGTTTTGTTGAAATGTCCATACCTCTAATCAGATTACATTCTTACAGGCTGTAAATTCTATCACAAAAATTGAACTCAAGATTACACTATCTATGGGCTGAGTATCTGAGAAAAATCCTCAGCCTGGGGTGGATTAAAAAAAAAACAACTGTTACATGCAGCAAAGTCTTAGGCAGGAAGTTACCTATTGTCTCTGTTGTCGACTTTATAAGTTGTTCTTGTTCCGGTATGACTGCAGTGTTTGGTTGTTCTATGTCATGTAGCTCCATTGTTCTGATTTTCCTTTTGGCCAAGTACCTTCCTACTGTAAATCCCAAAGCCAACAAGGATCCATGTTGGACCTCCGGGCTCTACAGACAACACCAACAGTGCAAAAAATCTCATTTTCAGAGTAAGTAACACTTTGCACAAAGCACCAATTTAAAAACACATATGGATGGACAAGCCAGATCAGAAGGCACCCTGAAGAATGCAGAGCTCTAACACATAATAAAACAACAGAGAGTTTGATATCGTTAGTGGTCTCCGATGAGTGGAGTTCTTTGAGATTAATTACCAAAACTTAAAAAGAGATTTAGGAGGACAGATTAAGAATTTATCACCAGCACTCACATTCCTAAAGCTACCCTTTGGTAGCTAGACTTAAAAAAAAAAAAAAAACCAAACACACTCTACTTAAAAACCAGACATAATCAGACTAAGGGGACAAAATCTACTTTTTGGTAAAAAGCAGTAGAGGAGAATTGCTCTGGATTTGCATTGCTAAGAATGAGAACACACCTAACCTATACTGAAGGCAATGCCTCTACAGTTTGGCAGGCCACAAATAGTGAAACCTAATTAATACAATTAAATGTCAAGAAGACCAATTTCTCCAATGCTAACTCAGTGCTGTAACTATTTAACGACCATGTTTATTTCTACAGGTGAATTCCAGCAAAAGGATTTTGTGGAGAAACAAGGCTGAGACTCAAATGCTACCTAACTGAAAAAAAAACAACGGGAAGGGTGCAGGGGCTTAAGTTTGGATTAGTTCACATCTCTTGTTCTTTAACACTACAGAAAGTTGCATCAGTGTAATTGTGCTGCCAGAATGGGATCCTCAACCTAGCTTGGCCACCAGGGACCATTCCTTGAAGTGGTCTCACTGCATCAAAGCCAGCAGAAGATGGGTGTTTCTCCCACCTTCACTTTAGCTATCCATTCACATTGCAGTCCTTACTGAGACACTAGGATCACCACCACCCCTAGCTGTACAGATTCAAGTGGTTTTGTACAATAGCAGCAAGTCAGAGCTCTTCCTGACTCAGACTCACAAAGTCATAGCAACACCCTGCCTTTTTTTTCCTTTCACAGCTCACATGGGTGTGTGGGGCTGAAAGCAGCAGTGGTGGGTTGGGACCCATCTGTACTGGCTTCGTGTCTGCAGGAGGCGTGTCCTACACAAAACCGAGCAATGACATGGCTTTGGCTCACAGGCAGAGCTCTCACAGATTCAAAATAAATCATGCTTGTTAACTAGAACATAAAGCAAATCAGCATCTCTTGTCAGCCTGTTACCTGCAATGTAAAATGGTGGCCCTTTTCAGAGACACTGATACAAAACCATTTTGGGGAAACAAGAATTTTAGCTGATGAACTGGTAGAACTCATTGAGAAGGCTTTAAACTAGGTTTGAAGGGGGAAAGGGACATAGCTGGGCTCTCTGGAAGCAGGCCCAAGGGCGGTAAGCCTGAGCTAGAGGTGAAATCAGTAGCCCAGCTGAGGTGCATGTATACTAATGCACACAGCATGGGTAACAAACAGGAAAAGCTGGAGACCACGGTACAGCAGCAAAGCTATGACGTCGTCACCATCACGGAAACATGGTGGGACGAGTCAAACAGCTGAAGCTCTGCACTGGATGGCTACAGGAAAGAGACAGGAAAGGGAGAAGAGGTGGACGGGTGGCCCTTTATACTAGGGAAGTTTTTGATGTCATAGGTATTGAAACTAATGATAATGAAGTTGAATGCCTATAGGTAATTTAAGGGGAAGGCCAACAAGGCTGACATCCTACTGGGAGTCTGTTATTGTCCACCCAACCAGGAAGAAGAGGTGGACAACTTATTCTATAAGCAACTGGAGGATGTTCCAGGATCATCAGCCTTTGTTCTTGTAGATGACTTCAACCTACCACACATATGCTGGGAACTACATACAGCAGAAAAAAGGCAGTCCAGGAAGTTCTTAGAGTGTGTGGAGGATAACTTTTCGTCACAGCTGGTGAGCGAGCCCACCAGGGGAGGGACTATGTTAGACCTG
>VYXC01009349.1:418-35571 GCA_013397175.1 Platysteira castanea | reverse complement strand
ACATTGAGACGCTTGAGCGCGTCCAGAGGAGGGCAACAAGGCTAGTGAGAGGCTTGGAACACAAGCCCTATGAGGAACAGCTGAGGGAGCTGAGGTTGTTTAGCCTGGAGGAGACTCAGAGGTGACCTCATCACCCTCATCACTCTCTACAACTTCCCGAAGGGAGGTTGCAGTCAGATGGGGACTGGTCTCTTCCACCAAGCAGCAACTGACAGAACAAGAGGACACGGTCTCAAGCTGCACCAAGGGAGGTATAGGTTGGATATCAGGAAAAAATTTTTCATGGAAAGAATAATAAAGTACTGGAAAGGACTGCCTGGGGAGGTGGTGGAGTCACCATCCCTGGATGTGTTCCAAAAAAGACTGGACAGGGCACTCAGCGTCATAGTCTAGTTGAGGTATTAGGGCATGGGTTGGACTTGATGATCTGGGAGGTCTCTTCCAACCTAGTGATTCTGTGTGGTTCTGTGTAATCTAAAAATGCTACTCCTCTCTCTCCCTGCAGGATTCAAGACACATCTGCACAGAAACCTGACAAGTTTGTTTTCAGGACTCCTTTTCCATGCTTGCAGGGGCAGAATGGAGAAGTAAGGATAAGGGGAGGCAAAAGGAACTCCTGGAGGAGGGAAGGAAGACAAACCCAGCATGTAAAGACAGCTGTGGAGGGCTGCTGAGCAGGCCATGTGGGGTGACAGGGAAGAAGGCACAGCCCTCACACAGCACAAGACCCTGACCGGTACCTGTTAAGGACCCAGGAGGCAACTATGGCTCAGGAGGGGTGAGTTGAACACTTAACAAGTCAAAAATTTTCTCAATTCTGTGGGTATCTGTGGATGCTCAAGAATAAGAGACTGGTAAACAGTATGACGTAGGTAGTGTGATCCACTACCACTCAATGGGATGTGGCTATTCAGCTGGCTAAAACTGGTTGGATACATGATGGTGCTTTGCTTGGGACGTGCCTCCAGGAAACCCTCCTACCGACCTTAACAACAGCTTCAGGGATTAATTTATTTAAAGATCAGTTGCACTCACCTACAACAAAAATCCCTTCTCACCACCCAACTGGAAGTCAGTTAATTTTACACCCAGATTAAGGTTAATACATCCTGGACACATGGTGAGATTCAAATAGCCTATCAGTTACACCACATGAGAAAAAACAAGAAGCAGACAAAGGAAGGTAGTTACATGGTTGTCTCTTGTCATCTTGATCAGCTGCTCCAAGGACACCCTAAGCTCATCTCCAGACATGGTAGACAGCACTACAGAATAAAACAGGGCTGCAAGCTCACGCATTTCCTCTTTGTTAGTGTTCATCAGGTTCTGTGGNAAAAAAAAAATTACAGTCCAGGAAATTACAGTTCTCAAAGCAAAATTATCCACTTTGTATTTGAGATTTTGTATTGTCTAAATAAATTACTAAAAAGCCAAATTTTGGAAGCCTCGAGTAATTTGTTACACTATAATCTTACCTCTACCAGTAATTTGATGTATAATGGAACACACTCCCATTAAAATCCATACCCAAATCTTTGAATGCCTTGGGCCACCACAAAGACACCAAAATGAGCCAAGCAAACAAACAAGAAATGATCTGTCAGGCCCAGGAAATGTAATGTTAACTTCAACTCCAACCTAGCATCAGATCACATTTCTGACTTCTAACAAACCCCTCAACCTGCTAGTTTCACTTGGTAAGGCAAAAACACATGANACTACCACTCAATGGGATGTGGCTATTCAGCTGGCTAAAACTGGTTGGATACATGATGGTGCTTTGCTTGGGACGTGCCTCCAGGAAACCCTCCTACCGACCTTAACAACAGCTTCAGGGATTAATTTATTTAAAGATCAGTTGCACTCACCTACAACAAAAATCCCTTCTCACCACCCAACTGGAAGTCAGTTAATTTTACACCCAGATTAAGGTTAATACATCCTGGACACATGGTGAGATTCAAATAGCCTATCAGTTACACCACATGAGAAAAAACAAGAAGCAGACAAAGGAAGGTAGTTACATGGTTGTCTCTTGTCATCTTGATCAGCTGCTCCAAGGACACCCTAAGCTCATCTCCAGACATGGTAGACAGCACTACAGAATAAAACAGGGCTGCAAGCTCACGCATTTCCTCTTTGTTAGTGTTCATCAGGTTCTGTGGGAGTTTAAAAAAAACCAAACCATGAAACACGGAAGCAGCTTCTTACCAGTCTGTTCATAAAGAGCTTCAATATACAAAGACAATTCCCACAGAGATACATAAATAGGTCTTAACTCAGAAACCACTGTTTAAACCAACAGCATTATCACTTACTAAGAAACAAAGTCCTCAATGCAACAAAGCATTCAGTTTGCGTTTCGGAGGAAGAAGATCATTAGCCACAAAAAAATCACCCACCAGTTCTGTGTCAAAACATGCAGATCGAACTCCTGGCCAAGTTTTGTCTTCAGCTAAGAGCTTCCAGGTTTTGCACTCAGACTATGCTAAAAAAATCCACACCCTAAGCCACTATTTTTTCTGAGCTACTGAAGGCTTCTGTACCCTTATTAATCAAAGCGAAAAAAAACTCTCAAGAGGGTTAACCATTTAAATCCAACCACGACAAAAAAAAAAATTACAGTCCAGGAAATTACAGTTCTCAAAGCAAAATTATCCACTTTGTATTTGAGATTTTGTATTGTCTAAATAAATTACTAAAAAGCCAAATTTTGGAAGCCTCGAGTAATTTGTTACACTATAATCTTACCTCTACCAGTAATTTGATGTATAATGGAACACACTCCCATTAAAATCCATACCCAAATCTTTGAATGCCTTGGGCCACCACAAAGACACCAAAATGAGCCAAGCAAACAAACAAGAAATGATCTGTCAGGCCCAGGAAATGTAATGTTAACTTCAACTCCAACCTAGCATCAGATCACATTTCTGACTTCTAACAAACCCCTCAACCTGCTAGTTTCACTTGGTAAGGCAAAAACACATGAAATCTGATTTACAACAGTATTTCTGAAACTCGGTACTATCAATAACCACCCCTAGAAGCTTAATTCTGCAAATGGACACTAGGCCAAAGGCAAAGAAGGGTTTTCTAAAAATGATGAAGAATGATGAAAAGGGGAATGTTTTTAAGTACTCTCCTGTGTGGTTCGTGAAAGTGATAACCTGCATACAGTGCAATGCAGCACAGATATCACCACAAGAAACTATTAGAACATTCTAGTGTTTTTTAACCCTGACTAAGTATTTGTTTCTGCCAGATTGCCCCAGTGAAAGCAATGGCAACCTCTAAGACCTACAAAAATCATAGATGTTTAAGGCAAATCATGAAAAAGCAGGGAGTTGCCTGAGTAAAGAACCTAGGGAAACAGAATTCTCTCTGGCTTATTCCCAAGCAGACTCCAGGGTATGGGGGTTTTTATTGTCTGGGGCTAATAAATAGAAAAAAAAAACATCTCCACTGGATGACTATACCAACAAGATAGATGACAGACTACCTAGAACATGTAAATCAATGAACAAAATCAGTTATACAAAAGAAACAAAAAATAATTTTCCCTATCCTGGTACATATAACATTTCATGAGGTGTTGACCATGAGTAGAGATACCAATTTCAAATCAAGTGCATGCTTGGAAATAATACTCTGCTTCACCACGGGAAATATGCCAGATTTCACTAATACCAAATCCCATCCACCACCTCAAAAAACACCAAAAAAAAGGGTTTTCACAATACCTTAATCCAATCCATTTTGTCTACAAATCTGGTGGCTAGTTTTTCTGGATAAACTGAAACAACTTCTAGAAGACAATACATGACTGGCAAACCTAAACAATAGTTAAAGAACCAGGTTATTAAACAACCCCAGTATTTACAATAATGTAACAATCAGTGCTAAAAAGAGGTAAAGAAGTATCAGGCATTTAAGGCATTTATTTGTAAGTCACTAGGAGTAACAAACAATACAATAATAGGGTATAATATTTCTCAGACATATTAGGGAAATTAATAAAAGAAAACACTCTGGTAGCAATTTGTTCTAAAATCATTCAAATGTTTTAGACTACACTTGTGGCACATAGGCTGTTACCAGAGTGAGGAAGACAGCATTCACTGGTGAGGAAGCCATTAAATACAATGGCTTCACAATTTTACACTATTATGTCAACTGATGCTGCAATTTTACAGCCCTGCTTTCTCCCACCTACAAAACAGCACAGAAGAAAACAAGTTTAAACTAAATAGTATATAGTCCGTGTTTCAACTCTGTGATTGCTGAAGCCAAGTTCAAAGCACAGGACAACTCATTTCTAGCAAGAGAAGACATTTATTTCTTTAGGATACTACTGTACACAGCTTCTTACCTCCAACACCAGCTAAGAGCTGCTGAAGAAGGCCGATATATATATATACAGGGTTGGTTTCTGCACTTTTTGAAGAGGAGGAGAAGGAAGAGAAAGATATGTGGTTGCCAGACATGAGGTTTCTTATGTAACGTCCAATGGCTGGAGCATGATCTTGCATATCCGCCAAGCTCTGTGAGGTTGGCACCACACCAGCACTGTGAGCAAGACACATCCGTAGATAGAGAACTATCTATGTAGAGAAGATAAAAACAAACGATCCTGAGTGAAAAACCATGCAGGAGACAAAAGAGCAGAGAATATGCTGCATTCATTGTAACCAAACTGGATAGTTTTTTCTTTAATCAAATATACACAGAAGAGTTAGTATTGAGACAGGAACAAATATGAAGTATAACAAATCTTAGGACCACTTTTGGCAATATGCCTGTGTAAGCAGACAACGCTACATCACTCTCTAAAGATTAAATCATATGCAGACTTTTGGTTTATCATCAGCTGATTCAACTCCTTGCAGGCAGTTCAGCCTGTACCCTACACTAATTTGGCATGTGTACAAATTCAACTCAACACATCGCTAATACAGATCTCGCTTCCCAGATCTCCATCTCAGTTTGAGTCTACAGATCACTGAAGCCTGAGATTCTGTTAGAAAAAGAGCCCCAAGGAGCATAATGAGACCTCTGCACAGGACTAATATCTAATGTTATTAATATCTAATGCTATTCCATTAGATATGCTGCAGAAAGCAGTGGAGCAACCCTCTCATGAACATTCCTCCCAACCCCCTATGAAAATCCTGTTCAGACTACCTTTTAAGGACAAAGGATGGAGAGTTAATCCCAACATCTGTTTCAAAGAATTTTAGAATGTAGAGTGACTTATGGTAGCTGTTAGCTTCTTATGCTGTCCTGTAGGTAAATACTGGTACACATATCTGAGAAAGTAAAACCAGACAATTACCTCTCCGAATGTGGCAGGATTAAAAGGCAACGCTGCGGTTCCAGTCATATATTTAGCTGGGGTTTTCATTCGGTGAGAGGCCTAAACAACAGAGTATATTAAGAGTGAAACATTCAGACCCATAACAGCAGAGATGTTAGAAAGGTCAGTGAAATTTTGCTGATGTGACTGTTAATCCTCCTCTTAGCAACTGAAAATGTGTAACAGCTGTAACAAAAACGGCACAGTGCACTTGGTAATAGGTCAATCTATTTTACATCCCTACCATTTCAGAAATTGGAAACTCTGAATGCGTGAGAGGGAATAGCAGGGGAGGCTGAAGGAGTACAACATTCTTTCTTCCTTTCAGGGAACAAAGAAGCACTTTAGAATTTAAAAGTAAAGTACTTCATGAACTTCCAAACTCTGAGGCTCCCCCCACCGACAGGCAGCCAGAAAGCTTTAAAATGGTAGGTCTACCTGGAGAGGCTGCAGAACAGCCAGGCTTCCCCAGTCCTGGGAGGTGGGTGCCCTGTGCTGTGCCAGCCAAGCCTGGGGAGTCTCTCAGACTGAGAGACTCAGAAGGAATCTCTCTACCTGCTGTATGGAATGCTGCAGCAGCAAGTGAGCAACTCTTTTCCATGTAAACGTTATCTCTGACAAGCAGGAATATGCCAGCAGAAAAACATCCAAACAGGAGGTTTTAAGTGACACCCACTGCAAATGTTACAGAAAAGCAATATGTATATATTAAACAGGCAACATGCACATCAGTGGCAATCAGGGCTTGATTCAGTCAGGCAGCCTTGTACTTGAGTAAACACACAAAGCAGTTGCAGAAGACAACAGATCCTCACTCCTGTCAACACACCATGATCTTTCGCAACGCTGATTTCAATGACGTACAGAATTAAGGAAAATGTGATTTAGGGAACAGACAGTGACTGCCTTGAGGAACGGTTTCCCATCCATACCCAGCAGATTGGTCCTACTCTTTCACATGTATTTTTCTTTCAGAAGAAGAGAAGGATCATGCTAAATCATGCAGTCATTTTTCATCTCAGTTAGCTGTGTCAAGCAATGCATACAAACTTCTCAAACATCTCCAAAAGTCACAGATTATTGATAGTGAATGGGGGGCTTCTCTTGAGCCTCCCATTGGGGAATCCGTGATAGATATGCTAATCTGCAATGTCTATAATTGTATAAGCAAATCGTCGTGGGGGGGGCTTTTCCCTGCATTCTCCGGTGTGCATTTTCCAACGTGCATTCCGTGCATCGGTCCGGGCAGGGCATTCCTGCGGGATACTCCTGCCTGGATCTAAGGATCCTTAATAAACACTGAGGTAAATTCCCTTTTTCCCCTCTAACCGTGTCTGGCTTTTGATTCTAAGCCCAGGAAAAGGCATCAATAGTATGTGAAAAATCACACTTTGAGATAACCAAATAAATAAATATACCTCCAGGATTTTTAAATACACCTTCAGGACATGTAAAGAAGATCTGACAAGTGCTCAAAAAAAAATTTAATTCCTCCATGGTTGAGGGACTCTTACTTTTCTCAGCAGTGATTAAACTACACTGATCCATAATTATTTAGTGACATTACAAATGTTAAGGAAAATTTTATAATTAACTGCAAGCAGATGGCATTTAAGAGTGTCATCTAAAACTCAATCCTCGTTTCTTAATTTTTTAGTATTTATTTAAATAGCCAGGATTCTCAACAAAAAGCAAGTTTTCTCATAGAACTTCAAATACTTTAGAGTATTAGTAGAGAACAACACCATCGGAGCACACATTTCACAAGAAATCTCTCAGGTGTAAGAGTTCTGCTATCACAGGTCTCTTGCAAAATCAGATGTGCTTTGACATTACATATTTCTGACATTTTTTTGAAAAGCAAGCTATCACAGCAAAAAATATTGTCAGTAACTCTCCACATCTCCTTTACTGCTTACAAATCTAGTATAACTACTATACACAGAAGTGTGTAACATAGACTATATTTTAATACTTCTCCAGATGAGCTCTTACTCACAGCTGTTTGCCCTGAGTGGCAAAGTTCTTGGCACATCATTCCACTAAACTTGTGAAAGGCTATTTACGTGGCCATTATTCCAAAAGTTGCAATGAAGATGAAAAATTAAGCCTTTAAGTCAACAAATCAGACTTCTTCACTTGTTCTAGTATCTCCTTTCCTAGCCTAGGATTTTTTTTTTTGTTTATGTATATTATTGTTCACTGGGCCAAATAAAAAGTAGTCTTCTTGCATCTTCAGGAACTGTGTTTGTGAATTATGCTGGATTATAAGCCTTGAAAACTGGATTCCACGTTCCACATATCATCTGCAAAAATCACAAGAAAGAAAAACATTCCCTTTGTTAAAAGATCTGCCTCACTACTTAACACTTGGATCTCTTGCAATTACTGCCATCAGAAAGTGATGACAAGTGGTAATCTTGGCAATGAAATACTATGTGTGGTCCTCACTGTCATTTTCATTAACTTTATTCCTTGGGACAGCTGTAGGAAACAGACACAGGGAAGGCAAGACCACACTTATCACATGCCTGAGCATCATGCATGTATTTGTCATTTACTGGGACAGAAGCACTGCACCTTGTCTTGAATGTAATGGACCATTTCAGGGAAGGAAGGCATCTGCTTCCCAGAACTCTCCTTTTCATTTTTTCCAGAAAATGTTCTCAGCACCCGCTGGGCTTCTCCATGTACCTCTTCCCGCCTTTCAGAAGAAAAGATGAGAAACAGACATTATTTACACAGAACAAACGGCCTTTAATGAGCACTAAGGTATGTTGGGAAGCTGGGGGAGAGAGAACAGTTTTTAAATGAGATGTGCGGTGGTTTTTTTGAAAGGAAGAAAAAATCTTGAATTACAACTTTTAATGATTTGTTTATTTTAGAGATGGAAAAGAAAAAGGGACATCACTGAGTGCTCTTTGCAAAACTGTCTGGATGAGCTCACTTCTGTTCCTCTTACATCCTCCTAGTGTTCACCAACAGTTCCTGGTTCCCACATCCTTGTTTTCCTGTCTGCTACTTCTCCCTATCACTTCCTATAGTCAAGCTTCAGCTGCCACCTACCAGGTTTATCATTATCTACTTAATAGTAGGTAACTACTCCTGAAACAGTGCTGACACTGCAGTGACAGAGCAGGTTGTTGCAATTGATCTGTTTAGCTTTCCTTAGTTACACAACAGCTAGTCACACCAAAAATTTAGTAATTAAAGCAAATTGGAAAAAAAAAACCCTCCACTTACACTGCATAACAGAAAACTGCAAATTAAATGATTACTGTAATTTAACAAGTCACCTACTCCTCAGTAGAGAGTGGTAACTCTCAAAATTGCATGCTCAGCTCTCTGCAAATGCAAGTTAAAAATAGACTGATAGAATTTGCCAGGAAAAATAATTTATAGACACTGTAAAAGTGATTTCAGTTAATGTACTTTTACTTTTGCAATTGCAAGTGATCATTAATATGAAATGCTTTAGTGACAGCAGTTCATCTGAAACAATCTAAAGACTGTCACTGAGTATAGTAACAGTTCTCCATAGAAACATTGAGAATGTGAAGTTTAATTTCCAAATTACCATATTGGATTTTCTTTGAGTTATTTATGGGCAAACTTACACACACATATATGTACATGTATTTATATCTTACCCAAATATATATTGAATGCATATATGGTGTGTGTGCATACACACATATATAAATACACACACAAATATACACAGAGACATACATATATGAGAAAATAATTAATAAAGGAAAACAACTTACGGGTCTCCTGCAGCTAACAGGAGTAAGTATCTGGAAGGGATATGATCTGGAGGGAACACTGTGCTAGCAAATTTTACAGCCACTTGACGTACTTGAACTTCAGGCTTAAAGGGAAAAGACACAAACATATGGCTGAGTTTTAAATGACAGCAGTAATGACTTGCACTCACCACTTGTACATCATCAGTTATTTGTTTTGTCCTCTGGTACCAAGATGATGCAAAAAATATAGGCATTTTGAGACACTATGCATGCTTACTCATCATATGGCAGGAGACAGGGCAAAGAAAAGCTAGCTTTTCATATATACACAAGAGGGGAATTAAATGTTTCATTAAACACATGCACACTTTGGGGAATCACACTAATTCTTGAAAAACTGAACTGCTCCATCCAGGCAGTTTTGAAATGAAGCTGACATATATCATCTATCCACAGAAAACAGAGCTACACTTAGGAGCAGCATAGCCAGAGGTGGGAAAGAAACATCACCTTAGGGTGGTCATTCTGTCCGTAAGGTACAGGTAGTCTCAAAAGGTACAGCCTGGAGATTTAGATCCCCAAAGCAAAGAGTTATCAGCATGAAAATTATCTCTTACACTAGAAATACATACACCTCCACAGTCAGCCTGAGTACCCATGCAAACATAGAGTATACAAAACACTTACTCTTTCTGAAAATCCAGACTTCTGGCGTATTCTGAACACAAACAAGGTATTCAAAGTATGGATCAGTCAAGTCTGGTTTAGCCTACACTAGTGTCTCAAGGCTAAGCTCCTGGAGAGCTTCACAGGTGCATTATGTCAGATATCACACAGCACAATGAAACCCCACTTAGCAGTGAATGATCCTTTCTACCAAACTCTCAATGTCCCAAGGCATTTCAGAACACAATGTCCTTGAAGCATCTACTTCTTGAAGTTTTCTAAGGAGAAGACTATGAGAAACATACAATGCAATTGCAATGGATTTGTTTCTTTGCTAAACAGAACATAAATAGAGAACTCCAGTGTACTATGCTAAAAATACTTTATCTGAGCATACACACCCTGCCTTCTCCCAGACAGGCCAACAGACTCAGTAAGAAAAGGAAGATGTGGTCCAGAAGTATCTAACAGGAAGTGTGAGGAAACAGGAAGACAATTAATAGCTTTTTTTTTAAGGTATGTGATTTTTACTCCACTGAAAATACCTTTATTAAATAAGAAGCTACAAGAGCTTCCATCAGGGTACGCTGGGCTCCTTCCAGGTTACTATATGCTCCAACCATCATAGACAATGCCTCTTGAATGGCAAGCCTAGTATCAGCATCTTCCTGCAGTACAAAATCAAGAGGTTTCACTTTACAGCATGCGGTGTCAAAAACTGAGCAAAATCAGAAGAAAAAACTAATGATTTCCCAAAGCCCCATCCGCACCCACCTTGCACAAGGCTTCAAAAAACTGCTGTACCAGTGCTATATCCTTGGTAAAGAGCTGAGGCATTCGGCTGAAACAAGATATATTAATCCATGAAGCTTTTATTTTTTTAAGTCGAAATGTTTCACATTTCATTGGTCTTCCCCTCATTCCAAATTTTAACTGTCAATCACAACACAGAAACTTTGCTCTATCTTAGCCATATCCACCATAAAGCAGCAAATTCTCCCTCCCTTAACACAGTTTGGAAAGCAAGACATTTCATGGACAACCTAGATCACCAACACATGACTGAACACACCACTTGCCTAGCTTCATGCCCTCTGGTCTTTGCTGTACACCCCTTAAATTTATATTTCTAGCAATCCAGAATGTGGAACCATTTCTTAAATTCTGTGCAAACTTCATGAGCTGCCATTAACCACTGTTAGAAAAGCTATCAGCTAAAAACATATTTCTTTTTACATTTCTGGAGTTGTCATAAAAAGTGCTTTTCTCTGCACCATGCACTCAATTGCAAAATTGGCAGGTGGCATAAAGCTTGCTGCTGATAAATTAACTGACTACTCTGGAAAAATTATTCAATGTCCCATTGCTTAAATGATGCTTCAGTTACCTGGAGAGCTTTCCAACTGCTGAATATGCCATTGATAGCAGTTTTGAATCCTTGAATGATAAAACAATAAATAGAATTCAGCAAAATCAGAAATACATACAAGTACATCTTTTATAAATAAACATTTACTTTAAATCCTGTCTTCAAAGTGCTCAAACAGGTTTTCATGGAAAAAGAATCCTAAAATATAAAATATTTCTATCCAAGAATTAAAACATTAGATAGAAACAGGGAGCACACTTTTGTCAGAGAAACAGAGAAATTGCAAGTGGGGCAAAATGTGAATCTCTCTTCTGGTCTCAGCTAAGTACATTTTATCTCAAGAAAAACAGATACAGAGATTCAGTGAGCATATGAAACAGTAGCAGAGGGACAGAAACTTTCCACTAGCTCTGAACAGCAACTGTAAACAAAGGAAGCTGTTTGCACAATGGATCCTGTGGATGACAAATACAGCACATTTATACACATGGGCTTACTTCCTTTTTCATTCCCTTCCTAATGGCAGGGAGTCCCGTGCATTCATATGCCAACTCAGGCCAGAAGGTCACACCCAAAGTTCAAACGAAGCAGCAAGAAGTTCAAAGCTGCAGAAGAGGTGATCTGTAACATCATCCCTTTCTAAGGTACATTTAGGAGTATCATGGGGAATTTGACTTTTGAAATGGCACTGGAAACACCTCATCAGGCCAGATTGACATTGCAGTTCTGTTTGGTAACATCCTTCCCATAGTAATACCATCCCTGGATACATAGGACGGAATGTATTACAAGCTGGCCTATACAGATGCTTAACACAAAGGGATAAACATCCAGAGTTGAGGTCCCTGTGTTTTCCAGAGCAAGAGCAGCTAGATACTACTTTGGCTTCCCTCTTTATATTACTAAAACTGTTGTTTCCTGAGATTTTGCAATTGGTGCCCAAGCATGTATCTATAGGTGTTAAATAAATAAAACAGTTTTCCTATATAGCATTTTAAAATACTTGCTTCTCTTCCAACAAAAACTCTTAAAATGTATCCTCTGGCAGCCTCTCAAGTAAACAGGAAAGATTCATCAGTTTCCATCATAAAGGTATTTATCTTTTGCTTGTATTCACATGAAGAATTACAGTAAAGAATTTTTCATCTTACCTCTTTATATTCATTGATCAGCTTTGTAAGTCCATTTAAAAGCATTGGACCTAATGGCTTTATTTTACTCTCCGGACAACTGCAATTAGAGAAACCAGTAAAATATTATCTTTTGGATCCCTGAAAAGCATCTTCTCTAGTATCACTTCTCTTGACTGTGTTAAGGTGAGAAATTACAACTTATTGTGTGCAAGCACAGACACACTGAGATTCTGGGATTAAGTAAGAAAAAAACAACCCTACTTTCTCTGAGTTTTAGTATACATTAGTTCAGTTACATCTTTAGTAAACAGAGTGGCTTCTAGGCAAATAGCTAAAAAACACTGTGCTCTCTGAACTACTTACATGATACAAATATGATGCACAAACTGCAACGACAGACTTCTCAGTTTTGCATTTGTGTTTGCACCGAAGAGTCCATCATATACCACCTGACCAAAAGGAAGAAGGAGCAGATCAGTGTGTCTGGCTTCACTTTCAAAGATTTTCATTCTGCCTCTACTTTAAACACTGTCATCAGTAACAATGCTTCCCACCTCTAAGTACTGGAGGAACTGCATTATGAAACTAATCAGGAAGAGTAGATTTGGAAAATAAGCATCACCTGAATGTTAGCTGGGAACATTTCTGCAGCTTGCCGGGATCGCAGAAGATGAGGAACTATCTTTAATTTAACACGGGTGCTGACCGACTCTCGTTTCATTTCTGGTTTCAAAACAGAGCCCTGTCAGAAACAGAGATGAAGTAGTGCATCTTTGGACCCCAGTACTTTTAAGTTAGCTAAATTACTTTCTGCTGCAAATCAGAACACACTGGCACAGAGGAAAAATTATTCAAATAGCATAAATATTCAATGAAAGCAGATATCAAAGCAAGTGACAGATTTAAGAAATACATACATATGTTTTCAAATAAAATAAGACAACTCAAATTACTTCTTCAGCAAATAAGAGGGTAGGCAACTCTGAAGGCAAATTTTACCTCCTTGGTTTTCAGTGGTATATCCCCAAGATACACTTTATACATTTTGTTGATGATAGCAGGATTGTTCCAGTCAATTAAACTGAAGGAAAAAAATACATTGAAAACCAACATGTTATGATTCCAACCTTTGACTATTTCTTAAAATACAGCATTTTGCATCATATTCATATTCTTCCCAAAGTTTAAATAGAACTCCTCCGTTTGACTTCTAACCACTTTTCCCACATACACATAATACCTAATCATACATAATGTGAAGTGATCACACTTTCACAACTTCTGACAACATGCTATCAAATAATTTATGAAAACCCTACATGCTATCTTCTCTCCCACTGTAATAAGACATACAGACCACAGTAATTCACCAATTGAATATCAAATGGTACTCTGTGAACTAGAAGATATTTCTCAAAAAAGACATTCAGCATTACATACTAACATGCATTTTGTCCACACAGTTATTTTTGTCTCAGGGCAAAGAATACCAACACAGAAGGAAAGATAAGAAAAGCAGCAAAGGACAGACCAGCTTCCTTAATCAGGCTTCATCATTTAATAGCATCAGCTCTCCTGTCATGACTGAGGTACATGAACAGACTTCAGTTGCAGATTTCACATTACAAATTTGACACCAAGTTAAATAGTCCTAGAGAAGCCACCTACACATTTCAAAGACAGGCCTTTCTTGCTCCAACCTCTACATGAGCCAGTAAATCTCCCACTGTCAGTGTCTCAGCAAAGAGTATCCAAACAGCCATTACTCTGGCCTCTTGATGAGTTAAAGACAGAAGCACTGTCTTTAGATGATGAAAGGTGAACTGCAGGTGAGCAAAACTTTCGACAATAACAACAACAGTGTCTGCCAAACTTTCTAGACTACGATCTGTTTCACAATTAATCTCTTTATTAAATTATAATATTATTTATTAGTAATAAATAATGACTTTATTATCAATTAATAAATTAAATGAAAGTATACTTTTTGGGGAATCACTTAATAAAGCCTTATTGACAATTGATAATCCGCAGAGGACAATGTGGAAACCACTGGTATTCTTTACGATTTGGTATGAAAATGGTTCAAAAGCAATACCAAAAATGATCAAACCTACACAGCTAAAGCTGTCAGCTCTGAAGCCAAGGGACATTTCCAGCTGCAAGACTGCAAGCCACACCATTCCCACCCCAGTGAGAATATGTGGCAGCTTCACAGGTATACAGCCCTTCTCCTCTCAAGCACAGCCTCTCTGGAGCACTACACACTTTGCAGCTAGCTGTGTCAGGAATACTAACACCATCTTTGCCAACCATCCAGACCTTACCTTTGCTTGCTCTTCAGTTCAAGGTCTGCTGCAGTGGCAACACTATGTCTTGTGTCACTGGAGGCTACAACCAGGTGTATAACAGCTTCAAGTTCGGGCACTTGCTCAGCTTCAATGAACTTCACTATCCCCAACTTACACTGTTCAACACCAGGGAAAGACAGTGTTACTGACAAGAAAGCAGATGTCACAGTAACTGCAGCAGCTGAGCTGTCTGAAATCATGGCTTCTACTTGCTCAAGGAGAAGTTCACATGCTCTCCATCTCTCAGCTTGCCTCCTGTCACAGCAATCATCTGCAGCAAAGTATCAGCATTACCATTAGGGGATACCCAGCTACACCACTGCTAAAAAGGGATGCTTCAGAAACAGAAGACACTGTTGCAACCTTTGGGAGTAAAACATAACAGTAGGCTGCAGTCACGGCGGCTACTTAACCACCTTCCTCCACACTCCACCCGTGCAAAATTCCTTAAGCATCACGCAAAATCCCTCAATAAATTCCCTCAGGGCAACTAAAGACCTGGTCAGACACAGTTACATATCTTCCTCTGGCTTTCCATTCCTCCATCTGCAACCGTCCCTGTTACCACCCACAGTTCACCAAGGACCAGCCCCCCACAGCTCTAAATACCTGCTCTAGTAGCTCTGGTGTCCATGGACTATCTCCAATTACTCTTTTGGCTGCATAAAAGCTCATCCCTGGAGGTGGCTGAGGGATTCCAGGACCTCCCACGCTACTTGATGAAGACCCCTGGGCTGAGGGCACGTTTTGTCGACTTTGAGATTCATTCAATACAAACCTAAGCAGGTAGGGAAAGACTTTCATTAGAGCCTTTACCAATCCACATTACCAGCTAAATTACATTCTGGAATGAAGGAAGACATGTAACTTGTCCAACTTGATGTATTTTTCTTTAATTAATCCCATGACTCTAACATAAGACAGAATTTGAGGCTCAGCTACCAATTATCCCAATATATTCTGCAAGAGCCATAACAATGTCATTGTAACTGAAAACAAACTTCAGTTTCGAAAGGGAAAGGTCCACTAGCATCTCCAGAAAGAATTCTTAGGTTACAAACCAGAAAAAATTATCTCTTTTATATTAGAAATAAATACTCATGCAGTACTACATTCAAGAACCTCATGCTAAAAGCTCCAACAACATTTGCATGATACCTATAAAAAACACAAACCTAACAAGGGAGATAATGAAGTATTTGCAACACAAGTAGCAGGAAACAAACCCTGATATTAAAAAAAGTAAATGAGACACTGTCTTGGAGAGTAGTAGTTTTAGTACTGGGCAGGGAAGGAAAGCAAAAACAAAAAGACGAAATTTACAGAGCCTGGTCTTCTGTAAGACTGGCTAGTCTAGCTGCTCTGTGCTCATCTCCATGCCTTCATAAAAGCCACCCCACCTCTCCATGTATCCTTGGAAGCTGGTCAGCACAATATGGCCTCAAATTTGCAGTGCAGAGACCAACAAGAATTATTTTGCCCCAGCCAGCCTCCCTTTCAGCACACAGGCAACAAAAAGTGGAAAACAATCTCAGCAGTAAGGAATGATTCCGTCTCCTTAGTTAAAACTTTAAATACTTTATTACGAGCTTTAAGCCCTACAGTTAAGCTTTCTGGTTGCTTTACTGCATTGAACTGGCAAGGCTAATTTACAACAGGAAAATGACAGAGCAAGTTCTAACAAGCACAAATTGGCTGTAAACCACTGCAAACAGCCTCACCCCAGGGTGCAAGACTTAAAAAGACAGACATTCAGAGCAATAGGCTTGTTCAAGACACTCTCCAAGCATCCTCTGGAAAGAAAACTAAAACTTTCACCTACTACTTTCAGCATCTCTGAGTATTTTCTCAGAGGTCTCTTCCAAACAAAATGATTCTGTGATTCAGAAACTCATGTTTTGCCAGAGTATTAAAGCATGGAAGGGAGTGAAGTCTCACTGAAAAGCCCAAGGACTGCATCTGTTGATGCTACAGCCATGGATGAAGCTAAGAGCAATTAACCTGGGCCAACTGAAGAGTGTGAACCATGAACAGAACTACAGGCATTCTAAACTAAAAGCTGTACGATTCTGTATATTCAAGCAAAAGGGAAGTGGCTCCCAAAATATCTGATGGGGAGCATGGCCTCCAACAAAGCTACATGGAGAAAGCTCATGTGCTCACTATTTTAAATTCATTCCTTTAGGTTAATCCACTCAGGTGAGCAAGAAAAAAAATCCTGAGCTCAAAAAAATCATACCAGCACCAATCCTATGAGACTTTTACTGCCAGAAAAAATAGAAATGTGTTCTACCATCAAAATTATTTCTATTTTCTTTCAAAGCAAAAGCTCCCTTAGCAATACAAAGACACAAAAAAACAGTTAGTGGAAAAAACATTTTGAGTAAGTACTGATTTTAGACACCAGAAGTTCCTAACAAGCAGTGATTAGTAAATTCAAGTTGTTCTGTATGTTCTTCTTGCTTTCAAAAACAGTACTCATGCTAAGACAACATCATTGCAGTTTGAACATTTTTCATCACAAAACAGATAAAAGACAAATATTGTTCAAAGGTTCAACTCTGGAAAACAAAAGTTTTTAGAAATTATTCTTGCTTATAACCTTCGAGGAATAAGGCTTAAAACTTAACTGCAGAAAGCTGAGCATACATTTTTGTCAGGCTTCCATTTGAAAGGGTTGGCTATTTAACAGACAGCTCACATATCTCATAGTTTCCCTTTGATCTCAAAAGAGGTAAGGGCAGAATAGTGGAGCACCTAATTAAGTAGAAAAGAGATGTTTTGTAAAATAAGGAAGATGGTGATCTGGTTCTTAAAATTATCAACTTCCTTTCTACCTTTCCACTGGTTTCATTTGAGCCAGGAAGTAACAGCACGCTTTAAATGAGTTTTCAAGGGTGTAGTTTGTACTGTTTCACACATAAAGAACACAATAGTGCTAGAGAAGACTGGTATCAACTCACCCATAAGGCATAAGAAGAACATCCAACATAAAGTCCAAAAGCAGCTGTACAGTCTTTGGTTTTTCAGCAAGATTAAATGGAGAAGCTGCTGCTTTCAGTGGTTCAGCAGGGTATTTCATGTGAAAAAGGGTTGGTATTAGAAGATGCATTAGGCTGAAAAACAATTATATTTACTGCAACCATTTTAAAAAAACACATCTGTTTATTTATAACATACAAGACAAAAACCTTTTACAACAAACCTGGTCCTTAATAGCAAAAAAAGAAAATATTAACAAAAGTTAAATATATTCACAATACAGTAGCCTCTATTTACCATCTGATGTACTTAAAAATGGAAAGCAGAAGATAAATTGGGATTTGTCCTTAAAATGGAACATACATGTCTGCATGCATTTGGAGAGACAGTCTCTGCATTTGTCCAGATTTTTGACAGTATCATAATTATGCCACAAAACACAATCTAGGACTGTCTCATCCTTAAGAATCACTGGCAAATACACTGGCTGTATACCAGTACAGTTAGATTTTCCTAAGCTCTCTTCACTCATGTACTTGCTTTTTCGACAGAGAAAAACCATGCTCCCAGGGGCTACAAGTATTTTCACACTAATCATATGAATTGAAGCAAGATTTTACTGCAAGACCTCTCAGTAAGGTGATTTTTAAAATACTTTTAAACCATCACAGTATGTAGAGTGAACAAAGACATGATTTTAATGACATTTTCCAACACCAGCACAGTGGAAACTCACCTCAAGGTAGATAAGAATAATCAGTAACAGTTTTCTAGAGGTTCTTAGTATACAGCAGTTCCAACTTCAGTCTTTTTTTTACTTATGACAACTTAGCTAGAATTTCTATTTACTTGAAACACAGACCTCTTATCATTTAGGGAGTCTGCTGCTGCAGAGTCTGTATATTATTACAGCATTAGACTATAAGAATTTTTTGTACCACCCAAACGACTGAATTACAGATCCAAATTGTACATGCCAAGAACATTCTAAGTAATGAAGACAGCACCAAGGAAATGAAATCTTTTAACAACTGATACAAACTATTTTACAAAAACAGTATCAACAAAATTCACTCCAAGTAGTTGTACCTGTCTTGTTGTGGTTGAGGTTTCCCTTCCATTGCAGTGAGAAGGGTTGGAGCCAATTCACACTGTTTTTCCACAGGCAGACGGGGGTATCCCATCTTTACATAAATTATGGTAAAATTCTAAAGGAGTAGAAAAAGCACACACTATTGCAGCAATGCAAAAGAAGCATGTGTTCCTTAATCTCTTCTTATACACCGTGTTACATAATTGGGTATTGGAAATGACATACAAGAAGACCAACTTCTTTTGAAAGACCAATTTCTTAAGTATAAGACTTATCAGACTGACAACCACTGAAGTGGAGACTCAGCAAGGACTACTCAGACCAGGGCTTGCTCGGCCTGCTGCTTTAAAAGGTGGAAAAAAACAGTGAAAAAAACCCCCCTCTGGTTTGTCTTTTTCACTGCCAATTTCACCAAAAGCAGCTGCAACTGAACAACAGCTAAAAAGAAAGCAAATGTAATGATCTCTCTTACCTATTTCTGAAATAAAATAGAAAACAATATTGAATAAATACCAAGACAGCAGTATAGACAATTTTTTTTTTAAAAGATGTTTCTAAATTACCATATTTAAAAGCTGCAAATGCAGATAAGAGTCCAGTGACAGGACAGCACAACAGAGCAATACTGAATACTGGACTATCTAACTGTTATCCTGTTCATCTAAATCCAGCCAAGAACTGCAGAGGTAAGAGTTGTGTTCCATGACCTGGCTGAAAGAAGTGCTGAAGAGGAGTGCTGTATTGCACTGCACTACTTTGTAGATGGCACTTTAGTTAAATTGCTATCAAGCCTTATGACACAAAGCAATATGTATCGCTGAGATATGTGAATGAAAAGATTTTTTTGATAAGTTCAGCCAAATGTAGGGTTTGTCAAGTATGTCTTTAAACAAGATGGTTTGTTTTGCTCTACAGAACACGGGCACTCTAGAAGTCTTGGTCATTTCTACAAAGTAAATTCCAGATAATGCCACCTGCTTCGGACAGTCTAAGATTACTTCTATGTTTGTCACTGCTATGACATTTTAAAGTCTAAATATTTCTCTATACATTTCTAAGATGTGATGTTTTCAATTTATGCTACAAACAAGACTGAATAGTAAAACAGAAAGTACAATGTTTCCCTATGATTTAATCACTTTTGTTTCATAATGATGATTTGCAACAGATCTACCAAAATGGAAATGTAAACTGTTTCATAGTTTCAGAAAAGTATTCTAAAACTATTTTCACTTTTTAAATTAGATTGAATGAAATAATCTACAAAAGTTTCACCATCTGTAACATTTTTTTCATCTTTTCTTGCTCAGCTAAGGTCCTGATTCTAAAACCACATAAAAATACAGGTCCTCATGTGTTCAGAGATAAAGGTGTTTTAAGTAAAACTCTGATTCTGCAGATATCAGGAGAAGGATTGGCAGCTGCTTGCAAAACACAGTTTCTACCAATGAACAGACCCTTTACAATACAAGCAGTGACAATTCATGCAATCATGAAATATCAAGAGTAACTGTCAGTAATTTCAACAGCAAAATGCTTCATCAAACTAAGTTGCACCCACATCAGACTATAAAATTGAGTATAAAAAAAGCTCTTAAAACATCAACCTCGTAACAGTTACATACTTGCTAGGAAAACTGACAGAGCTAAATACAGGAGCTTTAAAGAATATTCTTGCTAAAGTAAAGCAGCAAACAGTTTTGGAAAAACAGATACTCACAGTGACAAAAGACACTGCAGAAGGATCTTGATATTGAACTAGCAATGTCTCTACTGGAAGCTGTATTTTTGGTCGACTTTTGATGCGCTTATTCAGATGAACCAGCAGCTCCATGACCTGAGAGGAAGAGAAAAAAACAAAAAAGCTTGAAAGAACCACCATTAATGTTACTACTTTGGACTCCAATCATCAAGCTCAGTCCATTAGGCAGGCTTAGTACAAGCAAATCAGCCCTGATCTAACCAATTATTTAAGCCATAAGAAAACAGCAGCCATCATTTACACTATTACCTTGAAACCACTCCAACATGTCTCAAGTCACTGTTAAGACAAACACACAAATCCCAAACCATGCCACAATCAATAACATCCATCAAGAGAAATATCAGAAAGAAAGGATTACTGAAGATGACCAGTTCTTTCCACAGTTTTCTTACTATCTGTCAACACTGACTCTGGCTTGGAAATCTGCATTGCTGCTCTATATTGAGCTGCAGAATAACTCCAATTCACAAAACAGACAAAAAAAAAAAAAAACTGAAAAATCCCCACCCGCAATAAAATTACCAAATAAGTGTATGAGAACTATTTGGAGCAGAGTATTATAGAACTGAAATCCTTCAAACAAGAGAAGCCAACAGGAGTGCTGTGAATGTCAGGCAGAAGCGATGTGCAGCCCTGCCTGGGCAGGAAGAGCCCCAGCAGCAATGCCAATGGGAACAGGCAGCTACTGGAGGGAGATGGCCCTGGGCTCTGATAGACAGCAAGCGAAACGGAGGCCAGTGTGTTGAAACAAGAGAGGTACACCTTGGTATTCCCTCATGACAAAGACTATCAAGTAGTGAAGTTGGGGCCCAGAGGGTGTGTACAGTCTTTATCCTCAGAGGTTTTTCAAGACCCATCTCAATAAAACCTTCACCTTCATCCCGAACTGAGCTTGTAACGGACTGTTTTAAACAGGAGATTGGTCTGGAGACCTTGTAAGGTCCCCTTCAAGCTGAATTATCCCATGATTTTTCAATCCCACTAGGTAGTTTCTCAGCATCAGCAAAGTGTCATTTGTAAATCCCCTGAAGGAGGTATCATAACTGAATGGAGGAAATTGAAAAACTACAGTCTCTACTCTGGAACAATTATCCATTCTGAGAAATCACACTAAACATCTGCATCTTGCTTGCACGCTTTATCAGATTCTCAAAGAAGGTGGTGCAAAACAATGGAAGTGACATTAGATGAAGTCAGTTATGTTACAGTAAAACCAGTCAGAGTCAGTCCTAGATTCATGCTGACTTCAAGCAAAACCAGTCAGAGCCAGTCCTAGATTCAGGTTGATTTCAAGTAATTCAAGTCAAAAAGCCAAGGTATCCTGCATTTTTGATGGATCATTGCCTTGGTCGTAGTATCCTGAAAAAGCAGCTAAAGTGCTGTCATTGAAGTTTGTAATGGAAACTGCAGACATACATATGCTGAGCTGCAGATGAGTAGCCTCTTAGACACCATCTTTACATCTGCTCTATGACTAGATATCAAACAAAAAAATGTCGAGCTATAATCCAGAGAAAGTGCAGAACTGACTGCAAGCATGTGATTGAATTCAGATAAACTGACAAACTAAGTAATACTGGCAGCTATCAAATTTTGCTGCTGTAAATTTATTGCAACCATTACAAATTCATAGTATTTTAGAGAGGAAATACCCTGTCTGCACAGATCTCTTTGAGAAAGGGTAGGAGATACTAAGAACTTGACAAACATGTTCAAATTACCAACGGTGGCTGGTGAAAAAAAGATATGGCTGGATCTGGGTATGTGTTAGGGTATTAGCTCATATCCTGCTTCTCTAATCATTAATGTCAAACAAGTGCATTAAGGATCTCATCAATAGTACTCTTCAGACCTGACTCAAGCAAACGTCTGCACTTTTGACTTCTTTTTGCTGGCCTCACATGGGCTGCATTTAAAGTCACAATGGTATCCAGTCTGGCACAAATGCTGCCAATGCAAAAATACTTCTTGGAGTTCATCTGAAGAAGCACAGTTGAATTTACCCTGGATTAGCTCTTTGTGTGACACCACTAGAATGATTGTTTTGTAAAAGACATCCTGGAGTAAAATTTAACTCCTTTGTCAAACTGTGGCCTGAAAAGGGATTACTTCTTCAGCATAAATGGATTAAGAAGATACAGGCATTACAAGCTTATCCCCATAGTTAGACTACATCCTAGATCTGAGAATGTATGAGGGCAGTGAGTTCAAATTACTGAATGTTTCATCAATAGTGACCTAATAGTCATAAAATTAAGGGCGGTAATAAAACCAGCAAAGGAATACATTAAGGCAACAGGAAGAAAAATTAAATTTAATTTCCCCTTTTCATTCCAGCAGTACAAGCTTGAGGACAAAGTTAGTCTGGGGAGTCAAAGTAAAATTAGAATATAGTCAATCCTTCTGGTGCACTTGTGAACCAAACTATGCCTCTAAAGTTGGGTGAAAGAAGTTCTTTAAGAACTGTAATGCTCTACACTTAGCAGTATACTCACAACACACAGATATTCTTGTTTGCTCACGTCTATACTATCAAAAGCTACACTGTCAATTCAGTTAAAATTATGTAAGTTTTTAAACCCTGGTTAACTATACTGGCACACTTTTTTTTGCTGTTAGTGGTGGGTTTATGGATTTTTAACCAACATGACTTGGGGTGTCAGTTCTGTCACTGCCTGTAGACAGTCACCAGGTTAATAAAGAGTTTACCCTTCTTCCATTCTATTTCATTTATCATGGTCAGCTTTCCAATCACCTGAGCACTCATGTTAAAAAATACAATGTAAGCATTGCCTTAACATGATTTAAGCTGGTGTTGAACAACAGGCACATTCTTAGTTATCCACCAGGCAAAATTAGCAATGGAAAGTGAGGTATTTGAAAAGGCAGCAGAATTCTTAGCATTTCTTCCCACCACATTAACAAAATATAAGAGCAAGACGACTGACAATCTGAGTTCCAATGTAAGTATTGGAAAAGGGCAATGTGCACACTGAAGAGATTTACTTGCAGGTTATATACTCACTACACAGTAAATGTTCACCGATATCTGTTAGAATAAAAAACTGACAGTCTTCCCCTCACCTCTGTCTTACTGATAAATTATTTTGCTATGTGAAAAATATCAAATTAAAAAAATTTAACACATACAGAGCGTTCTTGCTACCTTTTGAATTTATTATGAAAACAGAATACTCTAGAAGTCAAATGCCCTTCACTGACATGGCATGGGCAGAATTCAGGGTACTCTACACAGCTGTAATGAATTTGACAAACATCAAGAAGTACAGGGAAGTGCTATAATTGCTTATATTATTATCATCTGGTGTGGATGAAAATCAATAGTTTAAAAACCTGAAAAGAAGAAGAAATGTATTTTATTTCATTACTCACTCTAATGCAAAAACTACTAACAGTACTACTACTACTACAACAATACACCCAAAGTATGCTGTGTGATTTCAAGAGGCCTCTTAAAACTCAATTTTCGAAAGACTAGTCCTCCCTCTTTCCTGAATCTTCCAACACTCCAAAATAACTGACAACACATTCCAGCTTAGAGAAAAAAAAACATACAAAAATACCCTCAGAAATTTCACCAGCTGGTTAAATGCCTTTCTTCACAGCTTCAAGCACACATGGTAAGCAGGTATTCAGAAGAACGCCCTATCTGACTTGGAGTATCTATCCATCCCTCAGCACAGTGGAATGGCCTGACATCTATGGATCCACTTTCATGTAATCACTCTTAGGACCATGTTTTGGGCAGAACTCAGTAGGATCATTTCCCTATTTCTACAAGACAGAGGGACTTTTAAAAAGTTTCTTTTCCACCACTAACCCCACAAGTCAGGTGGAAACACAACAGCCCTGGAAGCCAAGGGCAACTATCCCTATGGCAGCAAGTCTTGCTCCCAGGCTAACTCAGAGCTAGCTGGCCTCAAGTGGAAACAATTGCAGCCTCCACACATCTGCAAAGCCTGTGCTCATACAAGCGCTGACTGTTTTCTTCAAGCTCTAACAGGTGTAACAAACTGATTCTCTATTAGGGTCATGATAATTTTTCCTCGAAGAGTAATTTTCTCCACAGTGAATATCCAAGCATAGCAAATCATGATACATCATGGACATTTCCTTCTCCCTGATCAGGACAATGTATCTTTACAGTGAATTGAACCCTTACCTTTTTGCGAACTCCTTCCTGTGTGCTGGAAAGCTTGAGGAGAACAGGGGGTAGGAATTTGGAAATAATGTTCTGTAACTGCTCATCTGTTTCTGCATGGCCGAGACGCAAAAACACGCGCTCCAGCTGATCTGCAATTAATTAAAGAAAAGAAAAAGAGAAACTGATTGAAACTCAAAATTCCTGTAGCAAGAAAACGTTCTCTTAATATCTCCCAATGGACTTAATAGAAATGCTGCGCAATGTTATTAGAGTACTCATATCTCAACAGCACTCATCATAGATTTTTAACTCTGAGAGAACTATTGATGTGAGAAATCAGCCTGATGGCTCCTGGTACTATCCTTCACAAGTACATGGAGACTTCTAGCAAAGACAGAAGCAATTAAGGCTGCCTTGCAGGTACAGTCCACACACCTGAAAGCACAAGAAAGAAGCTAGAGTGAAAAATCAGTTCTTTTGAAGCTTGAGACTACTGTTAAAGGGTAAATTTGACACTCACAAGTTCGGGTTACAGGAGTATTCATACGACATCTTGACACAGGCTAACCTGTCCAGCACTGTCCATTGGAGCACTTAGGTCTCCCAAAAATCTGAACAAATGTTGGCTGAACTAGGTACTTGTTTGTTATAATTAGCTGATCTGTTTTCAAAAAGACGGCACTATCATCAATAGGAGTAAGACCACAAATGTGAAACATAGGACATGCTGCTGTGATCCTACTATCACTCTACAAAGTGGCTGGAGTGTTTTAATTCACCTTCCTCTGCTCAGCTGATCTACTCCCCAAACCCAGAAAGGAACAAATGAAAAATCATTTCAAGAAAACAAATGACACCAAAATCTTCTGTCAATACCTCAAGCACTATGGCTGAGGATCATTTGTTTTTATAAAAACAAGGTTTAAAGTCCTTATTTTAAGTGCCAGCATACATCTGCCCCAACAGCTACACCAGAAGCAAAGCAAAGCCTCCTCAGCAATAGCAGCATTCCCAAAGGTTGGACTGAGAAGAGTACTTGCACACAGGATCAGGAGCATCTGTTTTCCATCCTGCAGCAATGAAGGCCAGACCCACAGGCAGCAAGGAAGCAAGGACCCAATGCTTTCAAAGGGCTAAAGGTCTTAAGACATCCTACAAGGAGGAAATAATTTCTCCAAAGCCTAATCTGAAGTGACCTATAGCAAACTGAGATTAGAGGGAGACCAAGGAGAGGTCTTCTTCAGTAGAGACAGATCGCTGAGTTGGCTGTAAATGACTACAGTGGGAAAGAAAAAAAAAGGCACTGGTACAGGGCAGCAGTAAAGACTGAAGTGAATGGATATGGTTAGAATCAAAGTGAACAAAAGGAATGTTGAAATGCAAATGCAGCTCTAACCAGCAAACCTATGATGATTTAGCTTCAGAAGCCTTTACTGTCCTATTTTTAAAACCTGTGCTATCCCTGCATTCATAGCATCATTCCTCCTCCGTCAGATGCAGATTAACATAAACATACCACTTCCAAGATTTCATTTTCTACTGAGCAAATATGACAGGCAGCTGAACAGACAGAAGACTATGAAATTTTACTGTCAAGGAAACTACAAGCCAAAACTCTACAGCATCTGTACTGTAAACTGAGATACGAGTCAATCTTATTTCAGACAGATTTCACAGACCACTCACATTGTCAGCTAGTCAATGGCTCCACGACACTTATCTCATATTCCCATTTTTCAAAAAATCATGACATTTGATTTCTGTTCACCTTCCTTTTTGTGCCATCCTTCCCCCCCCAGACCGTCCCAACGATCCACCATTGCAGAACCTCCTTGGTGTCTCACTACCTGATAGGCAGTAAGGAACTACTGAAGTCACATCAAGCAGTTGAAATAATGAATAAAAACTATCAAATCTTTCCCCTTGGACCTAGAACTCCAGGATAACACTGCAGATCCATCATCCTCAAGGAAGTCAACTGAGGAACCTTCTCAACATGTTCTTTCCAACACCAACAGATCAGATACAAGTGTAAGGAAACACGGCTAAAGTTAGTTCTACAGCCATTTGTTGGTAGTTACTGGACTACGCACCCACCTTCTGAAAGGCAGAGAAACCCTTTTGCATGTGCACTCAGGAAATGCAACAATGCACTCAACTGCAAGTGCCTGCCCCATTTCCAGCTCCCTCCATTATTCACTTGTTTCAAGCAGCAGCAACCAAAATGGCAGAAATAATAATAGTAAACAACCAAAATAACAGAGATCAAGAGGACAAAAATCTATCCCCTTCTTTATACTGCCTGTGTTATTACTTTTCTCATTCCTCCGCTGCAAAGTCAGTTAAGCCCTAATACTGTCATCAGATATTCTTCCCTTAACCATAATCACGACAAGACTCTTCAGCAAATTCAAGGGTACTGGCCATCTGGATGTAGTTAAGAAACTGGTCAGGAGTTTGTCAGAGCACTCCCATGCTGCTGATGCGGACTGTATCCATAGCAGCAGGACAGGAAAACAAAGAGCTATAAAACCTCCCAAATATTGTACATCAAACATTTCCTCCACAGTTTTTATTCTACTAACAATTAAGACCATTTCTCAAGCTGACAGCACTCATTACAGGAAAGCATAAACACTGGAGATTTAAAGCACCACACACAACGGTCCAGGAAAGCAACTGTGCATGAAGTATCTGGGTCTCAGATGCTGTGTCCTATGTCTGTGTGTGCTGCAGACCCCCTAGCTGGCATGGGGAAAGTGTCTTTCCCTCCTTTACGACTCTTCACAGCCCTCACTCAGCCTCAACCAGCAAGCAGACCACTGTGCACCAGACATCAAACAAGACAAATGGCTTGCTGACCACTGGTTTGCTGATCCCACTTCCCCACATCATGCATTTCCCAAGTTTCTAAATATAAAACTACAATCTTCTCTCTGATTTTACAGCCTCTACTGTCAACTGAGAAACTGCACAACTGCAATTTTAGGAGCTTATCTGATAGTAAAAGTAAGTAAAGCAAGACGTCTATCTTGCTTTATTACATACCAAGGAGGATAGGAGGGGGATTGAAAGGACAAAAACTGTTTGGCAAAAGCCTTAGCAACTGAAAACTAGTCTTAGAAACATTGTATGTATGCCACAGCTATGACAGTTAGCATTTTACTGCGGATTAAAAAACATAACACAACAAAGAATAAGGTGCATGAGTAAAAAAATCAGTAAGTAGTTTTACTTTTAAAATACGTACAACTAAGTCCATGCAGAATTTGAAACAGTTATTCATGTATTTTGGCACAATCACTTCTTTTCATGCTGCTGTGTAGTACTTTCACAGAAAATGCCAATTTTTCAGCACTTTCTCGAGAAAAAAAGGTGTTTACAAGCAGACAAAGATATATATGGAGAACTGAACAATAGCCATTGCATATGAAGAAGACATTTCCTTTTGTAAAAGAAACAAAGGGGGAGAAAAACAAGATATATCTTTGTATCCCTGTTTCCAACAGCAGTGTCCAATTTGTGTGAACTGACATGGTGTATTTGGAACCTGCAACTCCCAAGTTACCATGGCAATGCAGCTACCTATCTGTGAGAAAATGCATGTTTCACTTCTGGTTCTTTCCAGTCTCCATATAAGACTACAAGGAGGTATACAGGTTTCAGCACATAACAACCTTGCAAAGACAAAAAAGAAAGGAATAGCTTTCAAAACACCAATAATGGATACAAATTCTACAAAAAAGCCACACTGACAATGAGACACTAACTTCCAAATCCTGGAACAGCATCCATAAAAGGGTCAGAGTTATTTTAAGTTTTGTTACTTCAGAACTGACCTTGCGGTCACCCAAGGCAACAGTAAAACCCCACAGCCTGCTCACAGACACAATGTGCCCTTTCCTTCCATTTGGTAAGTATTAACATGGAGTTCATCTAAGAGAACTGAGAGAAAGACACAAAAAGGATAAAAATATGGATAAACAGTGAAATAGCTACCTCAATAAAGCTAAGAATTCAAAGAGTTTACCCTCATTATTTTAATTTTTTTAAAAAGGGAAATGCCACTGTTTATCTGTATTTTTATCACAGAAATCTCACAGTTCAGCCAAGTACAGTTTCATTTCGAATCAGCTCCCTCTGGCATTTATAGATATTATGCACAGCACACCAGGTATTCCACACAAACCCCTCAGCAATGCATATTTGTGTAGTGGAGTATCAAGTAAAACACACATCCTTCTTTTTATGAAAATTGACTTAAGAAACTGCTGGGGCTAAGACATGTCAAACTAGCTGTACTTGATAGTTTGACTGTTAGCCACAAAACATCTGAGGAAACAAAAAGAGTGTACAGATCCTCTGCAAAACAGAGCAGAGCATGGGACAGCACAATTCCGTGCATGAAGTCAGAATTTATCTTCACTTTCCTGAGAAGTATCTGTTTGATAGATTGGTGCAACTGCTACAAAATAAATAATTTCTGCAACTGTTTCAGTAAATCAGCCAAAAACCACTGAAACCCTCCTCTATTACCTGAACTCTGTAGAACCATTACATGCACAAGCATCCCCCCACATTTTCTCCAAAGGGCCCTACATCAAATAAAGAGTCCTGGGCACAAAAGCATTTCAACTTCACCTCCTGGACGGCAGGGGTAGTTTTGGGGGCAAATTCCTGCTAAAGCAAAAGCTCTAACACACCCTTTTGTCTCTCTAGAACTAAGCAATTGCTTCTACATTATTCCACATGCAGAAGAAAGAACAAAGTTCTCATCTGCTGTGCAACTACTAAAATAGGAGTCAAATTCCTGTTCAAATGGTATTAGGCTCTGGGAGAAAATATATTTAGTATGATTATAGCAGCAAACAGTGAGTCGGGATTTGCTGGTGCTATTCCTGTCTCTACCAGTAACCCATTGTGTGCCTAGCGCCAAAAAACTCAAGGGAGCACTTGTACAAACAGGCTAGTCACCAGGCTGTTTTACAAGATCTAACTGGAAAAGCCTAGGAAGGCCTGTTAGAGGGGGGATATATTATGGTTTTTTCCCATGCTGTCCTTCCATTTTATAGAAAAGCTTATGTAAAAGCTTGAATAGTACACCAGCACCCAAATAATTTGCAATATGCCAGGCACAAGTTTCCATTTGAATGGATGACTACTATCACCCACGATTAACTTGTCTCTCTTGCATTTGAACTCTTATGGCTTTAGGTTAATTTACTGATTTTGCATTAATTTTTAAACTGCCATATCTTACGCTGCTGTCAAACAACCTGTCCTCTAAAATGATAAGCATCCCTTACACAGTATTTACACAGAGTTTCTGAGTTTGACTGGGGCTATAGATGAAAGCCTCCTACAGCCACGTAAATGTAAAGAAAACCTAGTTTTTCAATCTAAAACTAATAGTAATTGTTCTTGTTATTTTAGGACTAGTAATCATCCTATAAGAGAAATAATTTCTTTCCAAATATGCTGAAATTTAACTATTTGAATATATCAAAAGACAGCAAGCCCACGTGGAGGTTTAGTTTCCCTCTCTTTTCTCTACATGAAGTTACTCTTTCTTCCATCAGCTTTAATTATTTTTTATTTAAGATTACAGTACTTTCTATTCAGCAAGAGAGAGGTACCAGGAAAAAACCAAACTAAACAAAAAAGAATTTCCAAAAAGAGATTCCTCCCTCCACCTAAAGAAAAAAGATTTCTAACCCAACCAATAAAACTCCCTCATTTTTGAGGTATGCAGTGGTCAAATAACCTGAATGACATTATCTAATCATTAATGTGAATCTTAGTCTGGGGACATTTGTCTTTTTAGCGCAGCTTAAAAGAAAGGGTGGTGTAGCAACAGGCACATGGCTGACAACTAATTTTTTGCAGGATCAAATTTGGAGTCTGGAAAGCTAGATTATACACAGACAAAAGCCAAGGAGTTACACAGAAGAGATCTCACAATAACTGGTTTCACCAAGGGGAATCACGTTTGCATTGTAAAACTAACAATAGAAACTCTTTTAGATGACGGCAGCAGCAAAAGCTTTCACTGTCCTTACAGAAATTTATCTAAGTTGTCAATGGAACAAATAGCTCGGCATTTGGGTCCTCCAGTTCTAGGATCAAGAGGCTCCTAGATCCTTCAGGATCAAGATCCTCCTCTACTCCACCATGAGATGTTGACTACATAAGGGACATACCCACCATTATCATACACCTTGTTCCACTCAGCCTAGTTCCAGTAACAGCTAACAAAGAGCAGAATTAGGATGTTGTCCATACAGAAGCTCACAACAACAACAAAAAAACCAAAACAAAACAAAGAAACATCACACAAAAATGCCTTAGAAAGGCATCACACTGAAAGCCAACAGTGCTCAAATATGCTCAAAGCATTTCTTCTGCCCTTCCTCTCTGACGACTGCCAAGTACTATTTCAGGGTAACCAAAGGCCCTCTCATTTGGCTGAGTCATATGTTATCTGGCTATTAATTCTTCACAGATAAGAACCAGCTCTATGCCAGGACAGGAAAAGCAAGGGAAGAAACCCGCTTTTTTTGAAGTTCCATAGGCTTCCCCAAAGAGCAGCTGATCGTGTGCTTTCCCAGAGTCTCTGAGAAAAGGTTTTGGAGGTGGCAGGAAGACAGGGCCGAGCTCCCGCCGTCTCGAATGCTCGGCGGCAGCGGCACCTCCGGTCATGTGCCGAGCGCCGCAGGGGCGGCCGCGATGTGCTCTCGTACCCCCCGCCCGCACAGCACCTCAGGGGGCTGGGGGAACCCGTGCTGGACGTGCCAGCCCCGCTGTATTCACACCGCTGCTGTGGTTCAAACACGGCGGTCGCACAACGCAGGGTGAGAGCACCGACGGGCAGAGACGCTGCCTCCTGTGCCCGTTCAGGAGCGGTGGGCGGAGGCCGCTCCCCCTGCGCCGGGGGTTCCGCCGACCCCAGGCTCCGTCCCGGCCAGGAGCCGCCGCCACCTCCCCGCAAGGTCACGCAGCCGGCGGGGGACTACGCGGCCCCGCTGTCCGCAGAGAGACCGGGGATGCGGGAGGTGCCGCTGCTCCCGGTTTCCGCTTCCCGAGATGGCCGCCCAGGGCCGGACTGGCCCCGCTGCCGTAACCGCCCGGCCGGGCCGGGGGCCGAGCCCCACCGCAGAGGGGACCCGGTGCGGGGAAACCCCAGCTCGCCTGCCCGCTCGCCCGCCCGCCAGCCCCCGCTGCGAGTCCCCGCGCCGCGAGCACTTACTGAGCTCGTCCTGGGCGGCCGCGGCCATGTTGCCGGCTGGGGAGGGAGGGGAGGCGGCGAGAGACGCTCCGCGCCTCCCCCCCCTCTCCGGCACCGGCCCCGGGCCGGCAGCCGCCTCTCTCCTCCCCCTCCTCCCTCTCCTCCTCTTCCACCACAACCANGAGGGGCGCCCCCGCGCGGCCCTGGGTGCACCAGCAGGGGGAGGGCGACGAGCCCCGCCCACTGGCCGGCGTGACCACGCCCGCCGAGCGGCACAGCCACGCCCGCCGCCGCCACCGCCGGCGCTGCCGAGTCTCTGTTCCAAAGCCATTGCCCGAACGGATAAAGCTGCTCCGTAGAATTGCTCGCCTGCCGTTCTGGGGTTGCTCAGAGAGACCACCACGCTGCGTCTTTCTTCCAAACTCAGAGACCACATGGGATCTCTGTAAGGAGCATCTTGGCAAGATGCCCCAGCAGCCGCGTCCCCCAGGCACCTCTGGAAGCAGACAGCTTGGCGCCCGTTCCCCAGCACCCTTACTTGCTTCTTGCAGGTGGCGCGGGGGCAGCTGGTGACACGTCCCTAAAGCTCCAGGGCCAGTCCCAGGCAGACGTGAGTCCAAGTGACAGGTGTCAGAGGACGGGCTTGTTTCTCGAGTCAGGAAAAAAAAAAGTGACAAAAGCTTCTGTGCACCATTTTTGCTTCATCTGTGTAACGTGTCTGGCTGAGCTGGAGTTCATTTCCCCCCATAGCAACCCTCACCTTGCTGTGCTTTGCATTTGTACCCGGAAAGGTGTTGATAGCACACCAATGTTCTGGCTATTGCTGAGCAGCACCGGCACAGCACCACCGCTGTTTCCCCAACATTCCTCCCTCCATCAAGGGGGCTAGGGGTGGGCAAGATCCAGGGAGGGGACACAACCAGGCCAGCTGACCCAAACTGACCAAAGCAATATTCCATGGCATGTGATGTCAGGGGAGATATAAAGGCTGAGGGAGGGAAGAGGAACAGGGGGCATTCGTTTTATTCAGTGTTTGCATTCCAGAGCAACCTCTACACATCTTGAAGTCCCGCTCCCCAGGAAGTGGCCAGACATGGCTTGCTGATGGGAAGTAAAGAATAAAATTATTTTCTTCCTCTTTGCTTGTGCGTGCATAAATTTTTGCTTTTGCTTTAGTAAACTGCCTGATCTCAATGAACAAGCCGTTTTCCATCTTATTTTCTGTCTCCTGTCCAGCTGAGAAGGGGAAGTGAAAGAGCAGCTTGGTAGGCACCAGCCGCCCAGCCCAGGTCAACCCACCACAATATTTTAAGGTCAGGGTCTGAGGAGTTGACTCCCAGCCTCAAATGCTGAGAAGCTGGGCTCTAATGAGCTGCAAAGAGGTGGCTGTTGCCCTGGTTTTTGCTAAAGCCTTCTGTTTTTAACCTTGGAGTCAGATTCTTTCACACAGATTCATGTAAATAATAGCCAGTGTTTACTTAATGGTATTTTCTGTTTCTCATTCCTGTTGTGATAAGAGAACTTCGATGAGCACCTTTCTTCTCCAGTGGGATTGAGAAGGAAGTGACATGCTCTCCAATCCCTTGTGGAGTTGGGACGTGTATATGAATGTGAGATTGTCAACAATAAACATTCATTCCCTCCTTTCTGCTAAACCTGGCAGGTGTAAGAGCGTCTTTATTGTGTCTTCCCAGACACAGGTGGCTTCTTGGTTTTTTTTTTTTTTTTTTTGAGAAAGCAGATTTGGGACCCATCCACATCTGAAGGAAATGATAACCATTTATTAATGCAGGAAGGAGACAGGCAGAGGAGACCAGCCATATGGGAGGCACACTCATTTCTAGCTTTAAGAACAGCACATGCTCTCTCATGAGCTGAGCTTTTTTGTGGTGAATATTTACAGCATCAAGCTCACATCTGGCTTTCCTAGGAAAGGTCAAACACTGAGGTGATGTTTGTGGTGGTTACACCAGGGCAGAGATGTAATCCTCCTTACTAGGAGAAGTCTTTGGGTAGAGGACATCACAGGAGGCAGATCTGCTATGAAAGTCACCATTTCAGGGAGCTGTGCATACAGAATCACACAGAATCAATGAATGGGTCAGGCTGGAAGGATATCTGGTCCAACCTCCCTGCTCAAGCAGGACCATCCTACAGGACATGGCACAGGATTGCATCCAGACAGCTCGTGAATCTTTCAGGTGAGGGAGACTCCACAATCTCTTTGGGCAATCTGTTCCACTGTTCAGTCACCTGCACAGTAAAGAAAATCTTCCTCATGTTCAGGTGGAACCTTGTCATCCTCCCTTAGGACACTTCTAGACATTGATGAGGTTACCTATCAGTTGTGCCTTTGGGCAGCAGCAGGAGAAGTGTTCCCCACGATTCTGTGCCATGGAGGTGGTGCAGAGGGCAGCTCCCAACGTGTGACTGCCAGTTAAATGGCATTGGACCCCACATGACAAGAGCCAGACCCTGAGCTCTGCCAGGAGCAAGCCTAAACCAGGTACAAGTTCAGGAAGTACTTCAAAGGTTTCTTCCCTGGAAGAATCACAGAATCGTTAGGGTTGGAAGGGACTCCTGAAGATCATCTACTCCAACCCCTCTGCCAAGGCACGGTGACCCAGAGAAGGTGACACAGGAATGGGTCCAGGTGGGTTTTGAATGCCTCCAGACAGGGTGACTCCACAACTTCCCCGAAAAGCCTGTTCCAATGCTCTGCCACCCTCAGTGTAAAGAAGTTCTTCCTCATGTTAAGGTGAAACTTCTTGTGTTTATGGCCTCTGCTCCTCATACTATCACTGGGCACCACTGAAAAGTCTGGCACCATCCTCTTGACATCCACCTTTGAGATATTTATATGCATTAATGAACACCCCATCTCAGTCGTCTCTTCTCCAGACTGAACAGGCCCAGCTCCTGCAGTCTCTCTTCATGAGAGAGATGCTCCAGACTCCCAGTCACCTTTGCGGTCTCCTCTTTCCAGTAGCTGCGTGTTTTTCGTGCGCTGTGGAGCCCAGAACTGAACACAGAAGATCAGATACGGCCTCACCAGGGCTGAGTAGAGGAGCAGGATCACCTCATCGACCTGCTGGCAATGCTCTTCCGAACACATCCCAGGATTCCGCTGGCGTGGGTGCAACGCAAGGGCACACCGCCGGCTGGAAGAACGGAGCGGCAGCGGCCTGCGAGAAGTCGGGGACAAAGGACCGGTCCTAGCGCTCGGCGCGCCGAGCAGGCCCGGCTCCCTGCCGCCGCCACCCCCCGAGCGGGGGCTCTGTCGCGGCCCGCCCCTG